>VXBT01007526.1:0-111726 GCA_013400235.1 Oriolus oriolus
CAAATTCTAAAACCCCAACAGCATGTTAAAAGATAAATAAAATATTTTAGTGAAGCCAAGCCTCCCCCACTGTGCTAACAATTCCTCTAGCCAAAATCACCCAAGTGGAAAGAAAGGAAGAGGTGAAAGTCCTGTCTGTGAACTAGTGGGTAACAGTTCACCAGCTGCCCTAATTATTCTCAAGTACTTTGGCACATCTCTAGATAAAAATTTACATGGTTCAGAGGATTTGATGTAGACAGGAACATTTGTCAAATGATAACCAAACTTCTTCAACTTACATTAGTGAACTTACGAAGCTGAACTATGGCAGCCTTTTGCACTAATCTGTTAGTTAAAGAAAAAAGCCACAAGGCATGACATGCCTTCAAATCTATCTATATCTGTAAGCAGATGTGTATATTCAGGAATGCATTATAAGCATCATTAATACTGATACAGAAAGATACTGCAGTCATCTTTCATAACCATGGGTTTCACACATGCAGTCTGCCTGAACAACCTTCCTCAGTTCAGAGTGTTCATCCGTCTTGTAGAAATGGTTCAGCATTTTCATTCATCATTTGAATGAGATGAGGTAAAACCTCTCCTTTTTTTTTTTGCAGGCTTGCACTAGTGTATTTTCATGGACTCTGCTTTCTGAGCCCATTAATAGTAATGATGTTATATGGTTCACTGTAGTCCTTTCCATGGGCTGCTGCTCATATCAGAGCAAGTAATAAAGAGGCAAAGCCCTCCTGGATGGAAATGCATGGCCTCACTGGAGGGGGTGAGTGGAGAGCAGTTAAAAGCATCAACTAATAGAATCCACTACTTTACCTCAAAAAAGAAACAAGTAAGCAAGCACAAATAAAAAACGGACCCTTCAGAAACAGAAATTAACTCTACTATTTTCTTGTCCATTTTTGATGGAATGTCATGCTTATACACATTCACAGGAGTAAACAGTGAGTTTTTCTGTATGGCTTATCCAGGATATTATTTTGAACTGCTTGTTCAGTGGACTCTTCTAGACATGTGAGTAAAAGTGAAAGCTCACAACTCTCTCTGTGCCCCATGATACGATCAGTTGTGCAAAATTAATACCACATCCTGAGCTGTGCTGCAGCCTTCATTTCCCCAGTCTGAAATGATTTTATGGCATCTGGAATCATGATCATTATGCCTTGAAGTGGCCTTCAGATGTTGTATTTGTGTGAAAAAAAGGAATTAAGCAATTTATTCAGAATTTTCTCATCTTACTTCCTATATTCAAAGAGCTGGGCTGCTGACATCTATGTGCAGTTTCTCCCTCTTTTTTTTTCTTTTCAAAGATCATTTGTCCAAATAAGCTGTACATTTTGGGACTGATAAATACCTATCTTCTAGAGGTCTCTAAATGTGCGTTATGACACTGTGTGGAAATGAGCCCTACAGCCATGATATATGTCATGAGATATGTGGTGATGGGATTTCTGTGGGTATGATGGGATTTCTGTGGACATGATGGCCTGCTGATGTGCTGACACATTGCCAGGCAGGAGCCAGACAGCTCTTTTTTCTGCAATCATCCCGGTGGAAGAGAGGGACATTAATGTGACCCAGTTGCATTCCGTCCTTGTGCAAGACCCACAACCTTCACAATCTTTCTTTGTAAATCTTGATATCCCTCATTTAAACACAAATTGCCTCCCCCTCCATTTATGACGATACTAACGGAATATTTGACTACACTCTCACCTCCACTTATCCCAAAAGGATAAATGGGCATTTGAAATCCTCAGCAGCAGAGGATGAGAATATGGTGACCTTGCATGCGAATTGACGGGGCTTGCTCCTCTTTCCTCCCCAAAGTGGGGACACCTCTGTGATAAGATTTGCACATCCAACTGCACTGGAGTATACCCAGGAACTCTTGTTCACAGTACTATACACTTATATTTTGCATGTGCAGTAAATTTATGCCAGCAGTCTGAAAGAATCTATAACCTGTTGCTCCAATTAGCTGCACTATTGGTGAATCTGTGCTCCTGAAAGTTCCTTTTGAATTTGTCCAGACTTTTAGTGTTTAATTGGTTAAAAATCACTATTTGTAACTCTCTCATTGCGAATGAGATCAGACTTAGAGTGTAGCCCACACTATTTATGCATCTGGGGTCTTATTGAACACAACCAGACTTCTAAACTGGTTCTAATCAGAAATTAAGCCCAGCTGCACCCAGCCCCTCTGATTCCTTAGGACCAGCTAGAGAAAGGGGGTTCATTTTCTCCCAAATTTCCATACTCTTAACACTCTGGTCTAAACTGAGGGTCACAGCACAGAAAGCGTTACTCAGAGATAAAACTCATACTCTGAATTCAGGACTGCTGTGAACAAGAATGAATGAGAACAATTTAAGATTGTAGACTGCAGCAATCTGCATTGCCAATCCAGCACACTCCGCTTAATTATCTTCTCGAGTGCCTGCACAATCCAGACAAAATATCACAGTGTCACAGCAGAAAAACTATCTTTCTCTACAATGAACTTAACTATAGAATAACAGGATAAGTGAGAGCGAGAAAGACCCCAAAAAGCCAGGTAAAAGTAACCATCACACTTCTTTGCCAATCCACATAAAGTGTGAAAGCAGTGAATACAAATAATGTTGTCAGGCAATCAAAACATGCTAAAAAGCAGAAGAAAACCAAACCAGACCGAACCAAACCGAACCAAAACCAAAACCACCACCAACCAAAAAATTCCAACAAAAAAAAAAACCAAAGAACCCCCCAAGCAAACCAACCAAACAACCAACCAAACAACCAACCACCTCCCCCTGCCAAAAAAACCCCCCAACTGTCACCCCAAAAAGAACCAAAACCACCACCAAACCCTCTAGGCATTCTCTGCAAAGTTCCACAAAGCAATCAAAATAAAAAAAAAACACCCCACAACATCAATTTCCTGCTGCACACAAGGAAGGAAACAAAGGAAATCATTCTGGGTGTGCACTCTAGATGTTGACACAGGACCTCCTTCAGAAGAAGCTAAGCAAGGGAACAGAGGTTCCCTCAAAACCCTAAGGAAAACTCATAGGAAATCAAATTTAATGGTCATTCAGCACTATACAAAAGAACAGCAACTGATACACAGGAGTGTAAAGGACCCATTTTCACATTAGCAACAGAAGTATGAAGGGGACAAAAGAATCATTGTCACCTTATTAAATAATTTTTAAAAATTATTTTCACTTTCATCTGTTCACTTACTTTCACACCATAGATTTATCTTCCCTGTGTTCATGGAACACAGACATTTTTCAGATAGATCAGACACAGAAGACCATAGATCAGCAATGGTGCCTGCAGATACCTAGATGGCATTAATTAGAACCTTTGTTTGGCATAAGAAAGCCACGGCTGTTTTCTTGGAGACCAAATGAATTAATTCAGACTGGTTTTTTTGAGAGGGATGGCATTATGAATAACCTGCACATACGTGTCTTTTAAATGCAAAATGGTCCTTAAGTTTGAATATGAAATTTCTCTGAAGCTTAAAGAAAAAGCGATATCACTTTTGTTTTAAGAATGTAATCTTAATTTCATATCTACAGAATCATAATAACCAAATTGTTCAATATTCACAAATCTTAATTGGTGGGGTTTTTAGAGCAGCCACCATATACACTATACAACTTACAAATGTGTGCTTTTTAAAAGAAGCTGAACAGAGGCTATGAAAGCATATTTTTCTTAAAAAGTATGTTAATTTAACAGATGGTTTAAGATATTAAAGTGTTTGTGCCAGGAGTATGATGAAGAAAGCATCACTGAAAACATTAGGCAACAAGTAAAACTGTAATATTGCTGCATAGCAGGATATGTTTAACTTCCTTTTGCAAGGCTGAGCAGACACTGAGAAGAATTTTATGGTGACGAAACTGTGGAATGACTTCCAGGCTCTCATCCAGTCATGGTGGAAACCTGCTCTGGCAGGTTTATTTACTCTGAATCCCAAGCTCCGTTGTCTGACAGAGCAGCACTATCAGAGAGTTGATCAGAAAGATGCATAATGTAGAGAGGTCAGAATTAATAAGGATTTGCTTCTGACACTTTAGCACTGAAACATCACACTTCATGCTGCAGTTCTTTTAACTAAAAATATCTTCCTGATTGCAGGCCACCTCTTATTTTACCACCAGTCACTGAGATTGAGAGAGCACTCACTGCCAAATGTGTCATTTATTTATTAGCATTCCAAGTAGGGGACAACAGTAAAGCAATTTCTTTCCTGTGGATTTCAGCAGAATGCAAACAACGCTATGACAAAATGCCGATTTTGTTAAAGTTAGGGTTGAGAAGTCCTTACTGTTTAAAGATCTTATTCTTAAAAATCCACCTGCTTAGTAAGACCTGTTGTACTGGATCAGAACAAAGACCCATTTAGCCCAGTGTTCTATCTGTAGGAGTGGACAAAAGTAAACATTCAGGAAAAAGTATACAAAAAATAATAAGCAATAGAAATACCTTCCAGTTATAGCCTCCATAGTTCTAAATGTCTGATTCAGGAAATTCCTAAATTATAGCTGTACATGGATTCTATATCCATAGAATCATGGCCTTAATTAGCAGCAGCTAGGATACTTGTTTTACCACCTTTCACTTTCAAAAATTTTAACACTTCTTTCTTCATTTCATCAGTTCATTTTTAAGTGGATGAGGAGTGGAGGAATTATGGAGGACCCTTGGAAGAATTACTAAGGTTCTTCACTCATTAGGGTCTCCCATCATGGACCCGGATGGTTTCTTGACTGTGAACAAGACTGTCCTGGACAGTCTGCTCTAGAGCTCTTCTGTCTTCAAGGATCTCATGAGTTTTCCAAACCTGCCTGCTTTCCCCTGGTTACTATAATTCAGAGGAATTTATATCCTAGTTCTGTAGCATATATAGTGAGGGTCAAATCTTTTAGGGACCTAATACTTTCAGAGTTATCTAAAAAAGCAGGAAATCTGCTTTCTTTAGGCAGTCTTGGATGCGTCAACCTTAATAGCTTCTTCACCAGTTAACAGTAATTTCATCCTCATTGTTTCTAGTCAGTTCTTCCTCTAAAATCACAAATTGATTCAACAGCTCTGTATCCACATCAGTCATGAAGCACACAGTAAGTAATGAAGCATTCAGTAATGAAAGCTCACAAAATATTTCATTTCATTCCTTTTTTGGTTTTTGGTGGATTTTTTGCAAGTGTTCCATGCATTCTTATTTCTTAAGTATTATATACTTTTGTTTCTGGAGAAGCAATAGTCTCAATTTTTTAGGAAGCAGTTCAGCATTGGGGAAGGAGGTATTGTATCTGAGTAAACTGTTCAAGATTATAAAATATACATTTATCTTTACATTAAATGCAAAGACATTTTTCAACCCTCGCATTATTCTTTTCAGATCCTTCTTTTATAAGCTTTTAAAATAAACTGTAAGACTGAGAAGGTCTTTGTGATAATTTAGAACAATCTACTGCATGGATGGAGTTTCTGTATGAAAAAGCATCACTTACATTTTTTGATTTATTGCCTTTTGTTAAAATAACATCTCAAATGAAAAATATTTTATGATACTGCTGAAGATCTGCAGTACTTTTTTTGCATCTGATAGTTAAAAAGTATAATTAGTTTGTAAGTAACGCTGACTTCCTCATGCTTTCATAAGGGGTGAAGGTATTATTTGTTTATATTAATTGAAAGTACAACATCGTGAGTAACTTTCACTATGACTTTGTTTCTAATGACAGGACAGAGCTGAAAGGGTATGTTGTGTGGCTCTTGCTACGTCAAATGGTGCTGTATAATATAATTTCATGAACTTTGGAGAAGAATGCAAAGCTTCATGAAAGCACAAAATGAGAAAGAAAATTGATGAAAATAGTGCCAAAAGAGCAAGATGTTAAAGGTAGAGAGAGTAGGGAAGATGAAATGCCACTGTGATGATCTTTTCAGCTTGATGACCACTGTTTTCAGTAATTATCACTATTCCAGCACCTCCTTTTCCATGCCTGATGTTACCAGACACCTCAAAATTAAGAACTGTCATTTCAAAAATCTATATAATTTATGCCATGTAAAGTTATTGTTAAGCCTCTAAGGAGGGTTTTTATGCTCTTGCCAGATACCTTGTGCCCTTCCAGATGATCAACTTCACCAAAACACAAGCTTCTGAAAACTTATGTAGAATTAAGGTACGGGTTGGTACAACCTGTAACCTGTCCCTTCCAGAGGCAGAAACTGGACTCTCGAATTACCTGCATACAGTCTGCTAGTTTTCATTAGGTTTTATATTTACAGCCCCATTTTCTTTTGATAAAAGGGAAGAAAATATATCGGCATAAAGCAGAGGTGAAGCTCTTACTGCAGAGAAAAGAGAGATCAAAAGGGCAGAGGGAGCAGGAAGAGTTATTATGTAAATTCCTGAAAATTGGTGTTCACAATTGACTTTGACCATTCCTATTAACAGCTAAGAACTTATCAAGCATTTAGTCATCAGGGGTGCAATTCAGGTGCCTACACCATTAGCATTTTCAGGGAGCCCCAGAGCATAGCTCTGTCTCCACTTGCTCTTCCATACAGTTTCCTTTAAGTCCTGAGTCTCACCTGCTTGATCTAAGCAGAAGTTCTAGGACATCCTATACAGCAGAAGATGCAAATAGCACAACATGGGAAAATATCTGACCTGGAACAGAAACTGAAAAAATTATGCTGTCTGTAAGAATAACCTGCTATCATTCTGGAAGTAATTTTAAGGTTTTTAATATAATTTTCTTTGTGTCTCTAGTAAAGGGTTAGGAATGGTACTCTATTGTCTTACATAGGCACAAAAGACAGTCTGAAGTAAATCCATGAATGATTTATGTGTCTTAGCAATGATAGGACACATGCATACTACATATTTCATTTACAGATTTCCATTTTTGGCTCTGCAGCAAAACCAAGGTTCTTCCAGAAACCGATAGTCCTGGCCTCACTTTGCAGTGAAGACAGGTACCTGTCTTATCAATGTTGGGATTATTTTTCTTTTTACTATGGGACCTTTATACAAAAGGCAGAACAAACCACAAATGAACGAAATCAAAGTACATTTTCCAGCAGTAAGTCAGAAAATCAACCCTTGGGAGCAGATACTTTTCTGTACCTTTCACTGAGTCACTAACTATCCAACAAAGGAAAACTATTCTTTGTTCAAGGAGTTGACACAACAGTAAATCGTAAGTTTTTCTTCTCATAAGGTTTAAAATAACTTTTTGTACTAAGGAAAAAGGAGGTGAAGTAGAAACTATCCTTTTAGAGTGATGGAGAAAACATGGTTTTTGAGGTATTCATTATGCACCAGATAAAAATAACATGTCCTCAAGAAAATCCTAGATGTGGCTAGAAGGTTTGGAAACTAAAATGTTTGTTCACTGGAGAAGTTCTGATGGACTGATTTCCACAGACATGGTTTGAAACAAGTCACGTTTGTTGGCCTTTTTGTCTGTCATCAGATTTACAGATATTCAATCCTTCCCTTTCCGCTAGCAGAAGTCCCGTGATGAATGAAGGTGTTACTCTGTCTTAGGTTCTACAAGTTTTTCTCCCCTCTCTCATAAGCCATCATTTATTCTCCCCTTGATATTTGGTAGATTTTTGTGTTTGTGTATTTGTGTGTGTGTGTGTTTTATCCCTGCTTTACAATATGTGCTGGTTTCTGGCAAATAAACCAAATTAAAACCAAGAACAGTTTTTGTAAAACAAAAAAAGAGCAAAGCACATTGTGTTTAAGGATTAAGAAAGTGATTATAAAACATAATTATCAAAAATTTTTTTAAGAAAAACATTTCTGTAGTTAAAATAAATCCATATTTACCATGCACAGGAGCTCAATGATGATAAATATTTTAAATAACATATTCTTTAAAAAGTTTGATCTCACATTCAGTTTAATAAAAAAAAATAAGCAGATGGCAGCACAGTATGTGCCTTTTGGATATTATGATAAGATTTCCATTGCTGAAATGCAAAAATTACCTTGTGGCTACTTCATCAATATAGTAAACTATGCTGTTTGAAATACAGAAACAAACATTTAGAATTATGAGTTCACTCAGCGTGCAGGAAAGTTTTCAAAGCAAATTGCAGTTCAAGTTCTGAACAGACTTTTTTACTTGAATAGTCTTTGTGATGCTATAGTTAGATCCCCTTAAAGCAGCTATTAGTTAGGCTTCCTGCCTTCTTTTAGTATGCCAATAATAAATTTTATAGCTACAATAAACTACACAATACCTGAAAATTGCTGTTATGATATCTTCTGCCACTCAGAAGTCAATTAAGAAATGTTATACCATTAAATGCAGTATGACATAGTATGTTCCACAGCACTTAAATAGTTTAAATTATATCTCTGGAATGCACAGAAGCTTAAATATATTTTGGAGCTTGTTTGAATTTTAATATTAATTCTTCTAGTGATATATACCAAGGGTACATTTTTTCACCTGAATCCAAATGACTAGAGAAAAGCAGTTATAGCATCGAACAAGAAAGGCAATGACAGATAAAAGTTCTTGAAGAAACAGCTGGGGTTATTTATCAACCTTATATTTATCAAAGCATACTCCCTGCTTGGCTCCAGACATTTTAAGAGCCACTTCCTTAGAGGGCCTCTAAGCACAAGGCTTCTAATACATATCTGCAGTCCAGTTTCAAAGAGGGTTTAGGGAAAAGAAGGCTGACTGCTGTGTGAAGAAACATGGGTTGCAACTACCTGGCGTTTTACAGGCAGACGTGACTGGATTTGTCTGCACTCCAGGCTGGCTGAACGTAAGCCAGCAGCAGACCAGAAGATGCTGAGGTACAATTAACGTGGCACTGAGTTTGAGCTAATAAGCCTTGCTGGGAGACAGGGCTTTCAGGCTCGTGTGGCACTCCAGCTCAGCGCCGTGCTAACACAGCTACATGGCTTCCAGTCCAGACCTGGCTTGCATCCAGCTGGTTCAGCGTGGTTCAGCCAAGGACAGCTGGTATTTGCTCTGAGCACAGACAAGATTTACCAGTGACTGTTGCTGCCTGCAGAAAATTCACACAGCAGAGACTGTGCTGGGAGCAGCACCTTCTACTTCTGTTAGCTGGAAATCCAAGAGAAGATGAAGGGACTCTCAAGGCAAGTTGAAGATATAAGCAAAGAGAGATTTTTATCCAAGACACAATTTTAAAATATATTTCTTCTGTCAATCTTCAATGACTAAATCAATTATGCTGCCCTTCTGTGGCACTGCAAGTGTAGCTGCCCCATGATCCATAGAAGAAAACAGCACAAGTATTCTTCAGCCTGACACAGACAGTGCACAGAAAGAAGGTCACACGTCTCTGCAATGATGTTCAGACATAACCAAAAATCCCCCAATCTGCTTGTACCATCATGCTGTGAGTACACAAAACATTCAGACTATATCTCAAAGCCTAGTCTGTAAGCTGCAGGAAGCCTGGAATTTAAAACAGTAAAGTGCATGAACCCTGTCTACCAACTTAAGCACTCAATTTGAGAGAAATGAAAGAGAGTCTAATGCAGAATAAATTTATAACCTTAACAGTACACACCTAAGGAGGTTAACTCAGAAACAATATGTAGGTAACCACAGATAATCACAGAATATTCTGAGATGGAAAGGATACATAAGGCTTATCAATTATGAATGGCCTATATCGAACCCACAACCTTGGTGCTGTTAGCACAATGCTCCGATGAAGTGAGCTACATGGTTTGTGTTCCTCTAACTCCAGCAGGTTAGGGGGCAGTTAGAATAAAGTTCTTCGCTGAAAGGATACCTGAATACCAGAAACAAGCTCCCAAGGGGAAGCAGTGGTGGCACAAGGCTTGTAAGTGTTCAAGAAGCATTTGGACTACACTCAGACACATGGTTTAGCTTTTGGGTTGCCCTGTGTGAAGTTAGGAGTTGGACTCAATGATTATCATAGGCCTCTTCCAACTCAGAGCAGTCAATTTAGTAGTCATTTGAATGCAAAGTAAAGTTATTAAGAGGAGGAGGTGAAAACAATTTTTCAAAGAAGCTTATTTAAAATAAAAATGCTATTACATATAAGGATGTAAAAAGTAAATAAATCAGCTCTTTGTGCAGATCGAATATCAAAAGCAGGCTATACTGAATGCAGTGTGCTTAAACCAAAGTACAGAAAAGACAACTACTTGTTCAGGGGATACATCTATTTACCAAGTGCAATCAGCTCGTAACCCTCAAAGATGAATTGCTGCAGTTTAGAACCAGTTCTAACCAAAGGAGACAGTGTGCAATAGAGGGAGGCAAGAACATATGTGGGAAGGTGTAGAACAGAGCTGCCTCTGAACTAGTTGCTGCTGGTATAAGGTAGGTAAGAGTAAGGATTTCTTCCTGACAGGATGAAAAAAGATCAGGTGAGGAGCTGGTGCTTCTCTGAACCTGACTTCTGAGAGATAATTCTTGACAATTCTTCCCCAGCCAAGGAAATGAGCCATGCAGCAAGATCTTCATACTAGAGAACCCACAAAACTTTCTTTTTGTGCCACACAGCACTGAACACCATGTGCAGGTAGAACTCTGAAACTGAGGATTTTTTCCCTTTGAATAGCAAGTGTCTGTTCTTCACTAGAGGCTGAGGTTGGTTATGAATCTGGATCTCCAAGCAAGGTCAGTCTTGTCCCAACTGCTAATAATTACATAGCTTCCTCATGTATTTATTCCTGAATCCCGTGAAATGATGAGACCTCATACCCCCAGGGCAAGACAGTGAAGAAAACAAGGGTCCTGTGCCACTCAGGTTTAAATGCTAAATCCAGTATTTTTACTGCTTTAATTCTGAATAGCATTCATATGAAAGAAAAAATGAAAAAGAAAGTGAAAAAGAAAGAGAAAGAAAGAAAAAGAAAGATAAGGAATAGGGTTATATAGTAGCAGTGAAAATATATTTCTGAATGAAGCAATGTATTTGAAAAAATAAGTGTCTTTTCAGTTCTTAAAATACATAATTACTTGACTCAAATCAAAACTCAAGTTCCTTTAAAGACTGAGATGATTTTAAAAGCTGAAGGGTCATGATTTTGGGGGCTAAGGTTTTAGAAATGCTTCTCAAACTGCCAGGGATCATGAAGCAAGATGTGAAAGCTCAAGCTTGTAGAAATGTCAAAACATAAAGTCTGGCAGCCACAGATTCATCTTCTCAGCTCTAGCTTTCAAGGTGACTAAGGGAAATCTTACTTTTAATGAACTTCTATAAAATTTAAACAGCAATAAAATTAAAACAAAAATCTCTAATGAAACTAAAATGAAACCGAACACTGAAGCAAGTCAAATTGAAAACCATATTTTAAAAATTTGTAAGGGAAACATATTAGTTCATACTACTACAGTGCTTTAAAATAAAGCATAAACACTAATAGTCTCTTACTTCTTGTTTAAGGGGTTGTACAAAGCATGGACCTTGACCAAGTTTAAACTCCATTTAAAATTTTCTCTGCTGGTTTTCACTTCTTTCTTCACCTGTACTTAGCTTTTCTTTAAAACATAGTTAGAACAGCTTCTCCTTTGAGATATCCTTCCATCCCCCCTCCCCGGCAAAAGAAAGCTTGTTGTAGAGGAATACATCTGGTCCAGGTAGCGTGGCTGCAAGCTGCTGATTGAGTTGCAGACTGAAATGCAGGTTGAGCTCTGGGTGGGAGCCCCAGACAAGGGGCTGTGAACTGCCAGCCTTTGGGATAACAAAGGGCATGAAGATGGGTGACACCAGCCAAGTGAATGGACACTAAGACATAGCAGGAGCTGGGAATTGCCGACCTTTTGGATAAGAGATGAAGACTTGTGACCAATGAGGTGGATGGACACAAAGAGGGGGCAGGACTCCAAGACTCTGGAGGAAGATCAAGACTTACAGGGCTTATGAGGAGATAAAAGCCCTGGGTTTCCTTGTTGGTTGTGCTCCTCAGAAGCACCAGCTCGAGCTTTTCCTGTGTTACTCCACTATCAATAAATAGCTTTATGGAACCAGACATCTGAGGGTCTGCCATGGGAAACCTGGGGTGAAACCGGTTGGGAAACTTGGTCTGTGTGAGAATGGGGTGTGCAGGGAGTCAAGCAAGGCACCCGCTGGATCTCTGGAGCTGCCACCTGTAAAGGAGCTTCGGTCTCAGCCTTGGAAATCTCTGGCCTTGGGAGTGACTTCCAGAGTCTCATGAATGGTCAGACTGGAAAGATTCCTTAACAACATCCTTGAAACTTAAGCAGCATTTACTTTCTCTCCAGCGTATGCCTTGTGTACTATTTAATTCTGGTTCAAATTGGCAGCTTTTGGAAATCCACCCATTTTGTAATAATCATGCAACAAAAATTTATTATTATATTAAATAGCTTTATAAAATACAAGCATCACAGTATTACTTGGATTAAAGAAAGGATTATATTGACCATTATTATTTCAGTATGTGTAGGTAAAATTAAATAACCTTCATCTATCCTGTGAGCACACTAGATCTGACAGAAAAGTCTTTGAAGCTGACATTCTCTTTGACATAACTCTGACTCCAGTGGAATAAAAATACTACTTAGCACTTACCTAGCACTTTTTACCTTCAAAGCACTTTGCAAACATTATAATTAATGCTGACAACAACCTAGTGAGGCTTGTAAGAGTTATCCTCCCCAGGTGGTAACATGGGAGAAACACAGAGAAGTTGCTTATCTAAAAAGAGGTGAGGAATAAAAGTTTGGAGTTTCCAGTACCCTGCTCTGTACTTTGATCACATCTTTATACAGCATTTTGAATGGTGTTTATTGCTACTATTGCCCTATTATAACACATTTTAATATTAACTCATGAAAGGTAAAAGAAACAAATGAAAATTCTCAAGCTGAATATGATAAAACTCCCCACATTAGTACTGTGGGTGTATTTTGAAATGTGAGTTCATTACATATGGTACATACACAGACATACAAACAAGACCAAGAGACCTGAGATCACTGTGAACTAGTCAAATTTCAATGCATCAGAAATTACTACAATTTCCATTTCTTTTGTAGGCAAGATTTTCCACTCTTTGAAACACTGCTATCATTTCCCTATTGTGCAAATCTGACATTTTGTTTCCTGACTACACAAGTAATCTTTGCAAAATCCAACAGCACAAAAGGCACAGGGAAGGCAGCTGAAAATCCTTTTCACATTAGTTTAATCCCTGAGTGACATAGAGGTGACATGTCTAGTGCAATTGCTACTCTTGAAGGCAAACAGTTGGGAATCTTCTGCAGTAGGAACTCATTTTAGGTATTAAACAGCAGCAGCCCTCATTCTTCCCCTCCCTGCATCTCAGGAGCAAGGTCAGGGAAGGAACTGTGATTTCCCCCTTCTTCAGAGGGCGTTGCTGTAAGCATTCGTGAACACACCCGCACCTGCACAGGACAGAACAGATTGCAGGATGACATCTTACAACCCAAATACTAAATTATCTTAAAGATGGCCCATGGCTGTGAAAGCATTAGACTAATACTGTGCCTGTTCCGTGGGAAAAGAGATTTCTTGTCATTATTTTCCTCCCTTTGATGCCCATACAACTATGCATATCAAAAAAATTACATAAAACTTCAGCAATGCAGTGGAAATGCATGAGCAGTAGTTGCTGCTGAGAATAAGTTTGGATGTAAATGGCAATATAGTCATCTTTCAGGTGTTTGTAGGAATTATGTTATTGTAGAATACTTCTGTTGATTCTGGTTTAAGATCCTACAATCAAAAGAATGGTTTGGGTTGGAAGGAATCTTCGAAGATCAGCTTCTCCAAAGCCCCTGACATTGGCAGGGACATGATTCACTAGATCAGGTTGCTCAAAGCCCTGTCCAACCTGGCTTTGAATGCTTCCAGTGATGGGATATCCACAATTTCTTTGGACAGCCTCTCTCAGTGTTCCACTATATTTACCATAAAAAATGTCTTCCTTACTTCCAATCTAAATCTACCTTCTTTTCAGTTAAAAACTGTTGCCTCTTCTCCTGACACAAAAGGTGTTGATAAAGAGTGTGTCTTTCTTATAACTCCCTCTAAGTATTGAAAGATCTCCATGGAGCCGTCTCTTCTTTGGGCTGTACAAGCCCAACTCCCAATCTGTCTTCGTAGGAGAGGGGTTTCAGCCATCTGAGGACTTTTAGGACCTTCTCTGGAACCATTATTACAGGTCCATATCTTTCTTCTACTGTGTACCTTAATATTCTTATCATCCCTTGCCAAATTCAACTCCAACCATGCCTTAGATTTCCTAATCCCATCCCCAGCCAGGCACTGTCCCAGTATTCCTCACAGGATAAATATGCTTGGTTCCACTGCCTGTGCAGAAAGAACTACCATAAAAGCCAGAAGAAAAAGTAAAATTTACTAAATTTCCATGGTTTCAATCCATGAAGGATTCCAGTCCTCCACTTTTAATGTATTCCTTCTAAAGTTATTGGTATTACCCACACCTATGAACCACAGAATTTACATGAATAAGTTAATTTCACGTGTAATCTGAGTCTGTATCCCCCAGTTGATAGGATTTCAGACACAACATAAGTAACAGCTTCTTTCCTAGTTCCTTATATAAAAGGCAGAGAAGGAGGAATGCAATTTTCAAAAGCTGATGGGGAGAGAGAGAACTACCCAAGGTAACACAAAGCATCCATGACAGGGCTTTTAAACATTCTGCCTTTCAGGAACAATTAGATGCTTTACACTGGTTGCCCTTCACTTTGGAGTCACAGCTCTGAGTAATCACCCAGAGTTCCGTACCTTTTAAAAAACATTAAAGAATTATTCTTTCTTGTCAAAGGACAGCCAAAGGAGGAGGAGCAGATGCTGGCACAGTTTCATCTAACAGAGCATGGGTAGTCACCCTGAATTCAATTAATTTTTTTCCTTTGCCAGAGAACATTTGAAACACTGTTTTACCTGCCCTACAGTAACGTCTTAGCCACCAACCTAACACTTGAAATGGGAGATGGTTTATGACCTCATTGCTGCTGGGTTTTTTGTTTGTTTGTTTTGTTTTTGAGATAATTAAGTATCATTAGGGACAAATAAAAGAATGGTGACAATGGCTTTTGGTAGCTAGACCACTTGCCTGGGAGGGGGAGTCATACATTTTAGACTATGAAACAACAAGTTCTTAATAAAAATTTGCAAAATATTGGTTGTATAATTAATAGATCACCCTGTAATGGATGTGTTTCTTTTGCTAAGTGCTGCAACCAGACTAGGGTACAAATGGGGTGGTGGGACACTAACAGCCTCTTCTCAGATCCAATTGGCTCAAATAAAGGACTACTCTAATGCAGGTACATATTTGGTTATATTATTAGGTAAATATGTTTGATTAATGAGAGAAGATAATCAAAACGGTAGAAAAAAATCTGCTCAAGAAAAAAATATTTTAGTCCTGATTTTTTTGTCTCTTATTGACAGATTGTGGATTGTTAGGTGTTCAATATTAGTAAATGTGAGACTTTTCAAGTCTTAGAGTTTAATATACCCTGCCCCCTGCACTTTTCCTTTTTTTTTTTTTCTTCTTGATTACAAGGGCTGGCAAGCCCACTACCTGAAACTGAGAAAAAACAAACCACAAAGAAATAAAACCTGAAGTTTTCAACAAGCCTAGATGATGATACATTTCCTTTTCTTAAAGCCCCCTGAAACTAATCAAACTCAATACATAACGTGTTTCCCTAAATTAGATACCTTTATACCCAGACACAGCTACTCACCTGAAAAGAAGTTATAGGAGTAAAACAATGTTAAGGTGGTTGTTTGACTCCCACAGCTCAGACTACTTTATGTAAAGCCTATCTGATAACTAAAGAGAGGGATACCAGTTACTTGCTTCTTCTCTATTTTTTTTATGTTCTATTTTAATCTCTAAGCTTGTGTTTAACCTTGTTCAGTTCTGTAAATAAAACTTTACATATAAATTTAAAAAGTGCTTTTACTTCACTGGGAGTAATGAATCAAAACCAGTAGTGGTAAATGCCTGAAATTCAAAGAAAAGATGGTGACTCTGGAAACAGTTTTTGTTTTTGTAGCACCAGTGCCATACATGTAACATTACCTAATTCTATAATTCATATAATACTGTGATTTAGTTATTGATATAATTCAAAGTATTGTGATATGGTGTTATCAGTGTATTATATAATATTTTACAATAGAATATTTACATCAAGTGTTTTGCATAATAGGACTTTGTAGATGCTAAGATTAATTATTTTTGGAAGTTAGCTTCTTGGAATTTTTTTTTACTATACTCGAAACTTCTTCAAGGTACTTAATATTTGGTTACTTTTCTGTATGAAGCACATATCTGGTGATTCTCTTTGCTTTATATTTTGAACATAAATGATGGATTTTTCAGATAGTGTGTGGAATTTGCACGAAAAAAGTAAAGAAACTACATTTATATGACATATTACTTGCTTCTGCTTTTGTAAGTCCTTAAAAACTCGTAAAAACCCCTCCATGCTTAGACAGAAGCCCACAAAAAGACATGCATGCACTCACACCATAATCACAATAGGTGTGAAATAGAGGTAGGCAAATACAAGGGAAGCTGAATCCTTTACATGGAAAGATGAAGACCCATTGTGTAGTGGAAAACTGGTAGTGGAGATGTAGTTATAAGTAGCTGCATTTCAGTGCTCTCATTTCAACTATTTGCATGCAAAAGTAGTACAGCATTAGCATAACTACTCTGCAATATGGCATAATTGCTGGAGCAATACAAAGCTCATATATTCTGAAAACATTTGTGTACACAATTTCTGCAATAATGTCAAAGGAAAAAAGAGTAAAAGCAACAACAAAAGATTTAAAACATGTTCTGAAGTAGGAGGGTTAAAAATTTGATATCAGCAAAGTTTTGATCTCTAGCTACCTCTCTTATTTTCATCAACATACTCTATGCACAGGAGAAACTGTTAAAGAGCTGAATACTGTAAGAACAATTTCAAAGTAGGAGTGTATATCATACTAACTATTGTTATTTATCTACCTCACAAACTGTTTCAGTGAATGCAGAGGTTTTCCTGTGATGAAAAAAATATAAAAGACAGTAACTTCTTCAAAGTACCTAGCTATTTTTCTAGCATCAGGGGATACTAGCACATATAAAGCCTTTGGGTCTATATTGTATTCATTTTAGAACAGACAGCTGGGAGTAAAAAAAGGAGCCATGCTGCCATAATTCCTCAAAAATCCCTAGCTGTAGGCCTTTAAGGGGAAGTCAGATATAATTTAGAAGTCTTCAGGTTACTTTCAAGAATATTGAAAGCAAACTAGCTGCTGGCCTGTGTCAAGCAATGTAAAAAAATCATTTTTGCTTTACTGATGTTCTTCAACATCAGAAAGCTGGAAAGATTCAGTTACATTTTTCTATAACTGATAGACCAGAGCAAAACTAAAATTTATTGTCTTTTTTCTGCATTTAGACATCTCTCATGTCTCAGGTGTTTTACCAACTCTTCTACCAGTCTGCTTCTGGAAAGTTGTTTATTTCTGTAAATAAAATACCAATGAAGGTTTTAAAGGAATAAATGTGATGGACCACTCAGTATATTAGAGCAGATGTAGAGTAAATGTTGCCAAGACCTCTCTCTTGTGGGTGAGTCTGTATTTCTTAATAAATCTGCCAGTGTCCTTTCACCTTTCTGGGTATGAATGTTATTTCATATTTGAAGATATCACCTTAGAAAATAGCACAATACCTACAGGGATGAAGGAGCTGTGCAGCATAGCTGGAGTTGTTAATGCCCCATACACCAAGCCTGTATCATACAGGCACACATGTGAGTTGACTGCACAGGTAAAGCATCAACATGAAGCAAATTTAGTCAGGTCCATCACTTCCTCCATCTGGATTCTATAAATGTCAAAGGAGAAGTCTGCCTACCTGCACAAAACAGTCATACCAATAATAATCTAAAGGAAAAAAAAAACCTACAATAAAACAAAAGCTATAAAAATAAACAACTTGTTCTGTTGGAAGCAGGGAATCTAAGCCTACTTCACACTGACGAAAGTCTGCAGTTAGTAAAAGCTGAACTTCAGATAAAGAGCATAATAATACAATGAATCAACAAGATAATGCTCATATAGCATTATCCAATCCAACATGAGTACATATAATCAGCAGTTCAGATGATACATAGTTAAGGTGATGCAAATCACACTGGCATAAAAATTAAGTGAGACACTGGTATAGCACTTGTTTAAATGGTAAATTCCATTTGGAAGTGAATGTGTGCTGCCCGTGCTTCCTGCTGACAATGCTGTGATAGAACCAACCAGCTTGGCTGAAACATTCTGCAGCTAAATTATAAGTTTTCTTCCAGCATGCGGGAAGGTCTAATGCTTCAAGGAGTGACACCCACACTGACATGGTTTTAGTAAGAGTTGGTTTTATTTATATCACAGGTTCCAGGGACAGTCAACCCAGTATTAGACAAGAAATCATGGCATCGTTTTACTGCACAGAAGCCCTTTCTGATTTGAAGGCACGAGACATTTTTGAAATGTGTTACGTTTTGTTTCTCCAGCAGTACTGCAATGGCAGCACTGCCTTCTGCAGGCACAGCCTTGCTACATGGTCCTCATTGCAAGGGAACAGCCATAAATTCGCTTCCAAAACCCTGAAGAAAATGCAGCTGGCCATGCTTTAAAAAACACATAGGGAGTCAGGGCCTTAGTTGTTTCTCAGTTCTTCAGCCATTTTGGATGTGCACATACCAGGCTGTATTTTAGCTGATACAAACAAGCAGAGCTCCTTGTAAGCGCAGGTCACATCCCACAGTGGCTGCTGTATTTGCATCTGTGTCCCTTCAGACACTGCAGGTTTGCAGCCTGTGGCAGCAGCTGCCCAGGCTGTCTAGATTTTCATTTCAACTGGTTAGTACACATCAGCATAGCTCAGAGTAGACCAGGTCATTCTGGTATGTCACAGGTGCCCTACAGGAGAATTTGTCTACTTTGCAATATGGTTGGAACCAAAATGCTTGGCTGAACCCCAATTAGTGATCTGATGAACATTGCTTAAATTATGGCATCCATTGCCTGCTTTAGAATGCCTTCAAATCCCTATAGGAGACTAGGTGTCCAAGAGCTGGGCACATATACTAGGACCAAAGCAACCTGTTTTCTCTCCCATCTTGACTAGAAGTTTGAGTCTGTACTTAGTGAGAGCCCAGTGATGAAAGATTAGACACATCTTTTTCTTAGTGTAGCTAATATATTTTGTTTTTCCTAGCAATGAACTAAACTGATGTCATCCAGCTGAACTGATTGTTGTGCATTATAGCAAAATAAACTCACTGTGAAGTCTATCTGCTGACCACCGTAAGTACTACAAAGTTTTACATCCATACAAGGTACAGCCTCTTCAACATATAGAAACTTTTCTGAGAACTTACCTATAAACTACAAAATGACATTACCCCTCTACATGAGCGTGTGGACAGGCCATGTCACTTATCCTGTCCATAAGAAATTCCTCAGGGTGCCCTTTGGAGCAACCTCCAGGACCAGTTTAAATATGGCTTTTATGCTTCAAGGTACTCCAGGCAAATATCCTCAACCACTGCTTTTAGATCTCACAGAATCAGCTTTCAATGAATGACTTATCCACACAGTAGCACAGGGCTCCCATCAAAACCTTGTTAAATTATTCATACATGGGGAATGAACTCTTGTATGAAGAACAGAAGATAGTCACAAGTAATATGCCTTTTAAAAAATATATAAAAAAAACCATGCCGTAAAACATTCTCTGTAGTATGATTTTAAGCATCTTTGTATATGTGCAAATATAAGAGAGACAAGGAAGACAGAATCAAATTCATCAATTTAATTGTAGTAATAAAAATCCTACATAAAGACTCAAAACAATCTCTGGATTTTTGACATTTCAGGTCTTACCATCTCAAAATGCACAAAAAGAAGATATAATGATTCTAAAATAACATTTGCCATATTTGAAACATCTGTTCCAGTCTGCACTTATAATTCTCCTGTGTTTTCATAATTTCCTTCTATCTTATCACTTATTACTCAAGACAATATAAAAGCAGAGGTTGTCTGAGTTTTCAGGGCAACGGGAAGAAGAGACATGCACGTATCTCCATGCCCATGCATAGAAATTAAGACATGCTACAGACAGCAATGTTTATCACTTCAGCAGTTTTTTATAGTGTCTCTGCTCTCAACTCAAAACCATTTCAGTCCTTGCAGTCCCTCTAAAAATGTTTCTTATGATCCTGCTGAGAACTCACATATAAGTTAGACTTAAAAAATAACAACAACAGGAACAAAAAATTAATCAAAAAGCACACCTTTAGATGTTACTATTGTGTTTCAAAGTACTTTTCTGTGACAAAAGGTTTGAAATTTCCATAATAACATATTAGAGTCTGGCTATTATTAAGGGAGCGAAGATGATTGCTTTTAAAAGGTATTTGAAAGACATTTGTGGGCTCATTTTGGGATTATTTCTTTATAGGAAATTAATAGATATCCTGCAACAGTTTTGTCTGTAAAGTAAATGATTGGATTCTGCAACTGTGAAGATACTGGGTCTTCTTTTTACAAGAACACTGTATAATCCAAAGCAGAAAATATGGCAGAAGAAAAAAATCATCCCAACAATTAGAAAGAATGCTATAAGCAAAATAGCTAACTCCGAAAATCCTTTGATTTCAGCTAAATTGTGCTATTTTATACAACTATTGTTAAAGTGGTGAGTCTAATTACACTCTGATATACCGTGGTGGATCAGGAACTTTAGGCAGCTACGCTGTTCCAGGTATGGCCAGAGACAGGTGTAGTAGTCATAATGCTGGGTGCATAATAATATTCATTTCTATGACTTATTTGGTGATATCTTTTGAGGTGAATCTCCCCAATATCTCTACACTTACTCAGGATATATCCTCTCAAAGGTACTAATTTTCTGATTTATGATGGTTGAGCATACAAACTGGCACCCCCTGTCAGTGTACCAGACACTTCCATTGCAGATAGCAGTCGCATGCTTATTTTAAAATCTAAGAGCCTGATTTCAAAGTAAGAAGCAGAATAAAATCACTGACAGCACAACCGACTTACCAAGTAACAAATAAATTAAACTGAAATTTTACCAAAAATCTCCCAATTAGTGCTAGAGTATTTTTATACATGTTTCTTTTTCATTAAGGATGAATTTAAAATTTTCATGTCCATTTTTGTATGTGTGACACATTTTTAGCAACCTGGATCGCTGAGATCATTGTCTAGACACTGCAACCTGTATTCTGGGAAACCCAGCCATGACACCAGCTAAATGTGTGTCTTTAGTAGCTCAGAAGTTTGGAGGCTTCTGTGTAAAAAGATACCTCAGTCACTCACTTAGAAGTGAAAAGCATTAATTATTTTACTCAGAGATTTTGCAATGGCATTGTGAAATATTTATGGCAGTATTTTTTCTTTATTCTAGAATAAAGGTAAATCCCAGTGTGACTTGTTTGGCCAATCAAGACTAGGAAACAGTCAAAACAGGACCAGATGAAAGGTAGCGTTAACTATTAATCACAAAAGAGAAATGCTTCCTTGGACAATGAACCACTCAAAAAACAAACAGAAGTCAATTTACTTTGAGATATTCCTAAGAGACAAAATAGAGGAATTTGTATGATAAATTATTCATCATAGCTTATTCACACAATTTTAATTATGATATTCTTTCCATAATAATCTAAACATAGAGAAGCTCAGGGGACTCAAAAGCTCAAGACCACTGATTGTAGGATACAGAGTTTTCACCTTTATATTGACAGTATGTGTGAGGACTGGGTTCAATGAGTAAAAGCTGGTATCACCTGTAATCTTCACGCTTCATGGAAAAAGAGCAGGTGATGATGAAAAGGAATTAGCAAGCCAGGGACATCTCACAAGAGCTGCTGAGTGAATTCAGAGGCAATTAAAAGTATTCAGCCCTTTACAAGGTATGGCCCCAAGGGCTATGACAGAAGCAGTGACAAATGGCTGCTTCAGACAGCAGCACTGAGGAGACGAGGAGATGCCCAGGCTTCTGCACACTGCAGTGTGCCCTGCTGGTTAGAGAGTGAAACACGGGTGCAGTGACTTCTCTGCCATTGTCATGCTGTCCTTGTGAGGTGAAAAAGCTGACTTTTCAAGAGGTGAAGGGGCTGTGTCCTTCACAGGGAATGCACTAAGATCCTTTCCTTCTTAAGAGAAGAAAAACCTCAGCACCAGCCTCACATCATTCGCAACTCATCTTGCAAATTTTGGCACAAAGCACTAGTCTTCACTGATTTAAAAATAATAATAAAAACAGTGCAGTAAAAGTGCAAACTGTTGAAACTACCAGATCACTGTTTCCCTTTTATACTTTCTGTAATGACATTTTCTTCCTTGCTTTAAAGAGCTTGAGCATCAGAACAGCTGACAGGAGAAAGTGAGAGAAGAGAGAAGTTGAACTCCAAAAAAACATAGTAAAACCACTTTTTATTCTTTTATGCTTTAGGATGCAGATTAGAAAAATTATGGTGTGAGAGCATATTCTGAGAACAACAACAACAACAACAACAACAACAACAACAACAACAACAACAACAAAAGAATCACTAACATCCCCTATTTTCAAGTGCTTGCTTTTCTTGTAGAAATTTTTCTTTCACTTTTAGTTAGTTGGCTATTCTGGGAGCGAGATTACTGGACCAAAAAATTCCCCATCCCTACCAAAAAACCCCAAGCCAACAACCACCACCCACACTCTTCCAGAAAAAAAAGAACCAAACAAAACCAACCCAGATTACAAAAGCAGCAGTACTTTCTCTGTGATTTTGATGTGTGAACATGATTTGTTTCATTATGTCTGACAGGAGTGTAGGAGAGTGAAAAATGTATCTATAAACATGGAAAAATCCCAGGGCTGGCTATTCCAAATGCTACAGATACAAATTTGTTGTGTACGTTTATATTACCCTGGCCCTACCTGCATCATACAGCCACCTTCAGAGAAAAGTTCACTTTTCCACCTTCCAGAAGAGGTTGAGCTAATAACAAAGCCTCATCCCTGAAATTCTAAGACAAGTTTATTTTTCTTGTTCTGTACTTCAAAGGAGCCCCTCTTTCCCAGAGCACTGTCATGAAGTACTTATGTGGAACACAGGTTAGACAGATTCAAATGAAGTACAAATGGGAATAGGATAAACAAGAAAATATTGCAGCGGTGTGTGAGTCTAGTAAATTTTGGAAGATATAGGATACAGTCCAAATTCAAAGAGGGAAGGAGATTGATTTATGCAACCAATTATCATTTTCTTTTTAAAGGAGGTTCTCACAAATAAAAGTTTTCCATTTTAAGTAGGTGTTGGCAAGACAGCAATGCTAACTCAGAATCAGACAGGACATGACTCTCAGAAAATACTGAAGGAAACAGATAGAATGAAGTCTCCTCTGTCCTAAAGCTCTTCTGTTGAATCCTCTCCACATATATTCAATTTGCTTAAGGCCACTGGTGCTATGTGGCAGGAGAGGTCACAGAGTGCCATGGCCACACCCTGTCCTGCCCCAAGTGTTCTATAACCCAGTAATGTTTGTGTCAGAAGAGATGAGATGGCTGTGGTGGGTACCAACTTTAGCAGTGCTAGGGGCCTACTACTTGCAGCACTGCACCTTTCCACCCAAGCTGTGCTGGCAGTGCCTCCCAGAGTCTGAGTTACACAGTTGTCAGGCTGCCAAAACAGCCTTTGAAATCCCCCAAAGCTTTCAGGCATTTCAATGAAGCAGGTTTTGTTGTCATATAATTCCTGCCCCTCCCCCTCAAAAAACTCCAACCCTACACTTTAGAATTTCCAAGCAATAACTTGTTGTTGAGCTCCTCTTTACTCACTATTAAATGGAAAGCTTTTGTGAAATGAGGAAGGAGAGCTTCAAAAGGAAATGTAAATATTGTCAGTCCCTCGGGATGAGATAGGACCAACCAGTAAAAGCCTCTAACAGCTATACATCCAACACATCCTTGGCAGAATATGTTTTGTTCCAGATCTTCTGGAAGTAGTCTTTCAGATGGAAAAGTCTTTTCAAAATAGGAATTTCATCTCACCTTTCATCATACTGATTTGCTGCCCTTTCCGCTCAGCTTAAGACAATTACGCTATTATTGCCCCAAGCACAAGAGCTGTAGTTGGGTGGCTAAGATCATATATAACCTGGAGTAGAGGCATGTTAAAAACCTTCAGCAGCTATCCTCTCTCTTCTCTAGTGAAACAGTAAAATTATGATTTGCATTTGGAGGGGACATGCCTGGGTTACAGAATGCTGCCATCATACAGCCAGTATGCTGATCCCACATTTGGCTCTTCTCTTGCCTCTTCAGCAAAGGCACAATTTGGTTCCTGAAAGGCCAGCTGCAGTAGCACTATCCTGTTGATGAGGGCTCTCAAGTGAGATGGTGATGCCCTTGAAGGTGAAATATTTACCTCCTGCAGTCGAGGAAGCAGAAGCACCATTTTTTGAGGTCTTTGTTAACTGCCTACTGCTTGCAAGGGCACATTATTCCCTGAGTACTGTACAATTAAGGCAACTGTAGGGACAATCCTTTCCATTCTCCTGTTCACCTTTGAGTAACTGTCTCCTGCTGTGTAAAGTTCTGCCCAAGTGCTGGTGAAGAGGCCAGTGCATGGAGGAGCTGAAGACAAATAATGCAGTCAGAAAATAGGTGGGGAAAATGTCATAAACTGTCCTTCACAGCACTGGAGGGTGGCACAAAGACTCCAAAACAAGTTTACGAAGACCCAAGTTATTTTTATGCAATTCAAAAGCAGGCATAGAGGAGCTAAAAAGAAAAAGGAAAAAGTCTATCACTGCCATGCAGAAGAGCTAAACTCTCTTGATTTACTACCTTACTTTAATACTTCTTGGGAGGGACTTTGTAGTACAAAGGAAGATGAATGTGTAGCACATTAAGATCTTAAAATCACTGCAGCACTGGGTTGTTCTTATCTAATGTCTTTATTTCTTTTCTCTTTTTTCCAGACCACTGACTTTGCCACAGTTAAAAGTATTTTTGATATAAATAAAATCTAATCAGGAGACACTTGTTATACTTTAATTGCCCTCTGATCTCTGCTGATTAAGACATGGCTACTGAACTTACTAGTAATTGAATGAGTACTAACACCTCAGTTGCCAGGGGTTTTAACTGAACTGCATGGAAGAGAAGAAATACACGATAAATTTTACAAACAAAATTTATGTCTTAAACTTCCTGTTTTTGTATTATCATCAAGACAATACAATTTGTGTTCCAAATGCTGTGTCTAATGTAGTGCTCTTCATGGGTGATTGCCACCTGACTGTATGCCCGCACAGAAACAAATAATCTGTTTTCAGCCTTCCCGAGGAGAAACGAGTACTTCTGCAGGGTGAATTATATGAATGAAGTGATTACACCGACATCTGCTAAACTTGTTTACAAGAACTCCAGCCCTAAGTGACAAGTCAGGCTTGAGACCAAACCCATCACTGCTTTTGAAAGCTGCTATTAAAGTCTGTGCAGTTCAGTGCAGTCACATTAAAGTCTTTAAAGTATTACTAAAGTCATTGAACTGACAGTAGACTAAGTCAAACTCATCTGCTCCCAGGTTTACCAATGAGATGTGAGTAATTCCTGAAGCAAAAACGTATCATTCACCAGGAAAATAAACCCAACCATTACCTTAAATTTCTAGAGGTTTCACATTCATTGCATGTTTTGTATAAATACAAAGTTCCTTTTCCCATTTACGCTCACATTCTCCACATGGATAAGGCTAAAAACCCCAATATATTAGATTTTTTTTTAACAGCGATTGGTGGACAGGGTTTTTCCTTTTCCTTTTCAGTAATATTTACAAGGTAATAATAGACTGTGGAGTTTATATGTATGTGCACGTAGACAGATATTTCAGTGCTTCATTGACAATTATTTCATGGTGCAAGGCAGGGAGAGGTATGTTTTACAGATACTGGGAAAGTTGGCCTATGGCAGAGCAACAAAATAGCATCACATGTCAGCATTATTAAGCTGCAAAGTTTTTCTGCCACAGATGTTTATGAATCTGTGGGTGTGAAAGTGAAAAACAAAATTGTTTTCAGTCTTGGATTTTTTGTCCAGAAGAAACCTTTACTTGCAGAAAGAACAAATTCTTTGTGAACAAATAATCTTTGGGGAAAATTTGTTTTTCTGTCCAAAGCAGTTCTTTTTAAATTGTGACAGGGCATCACATGCCAAAAGGTTCATAAAATTTCAAAACATCATAATATAATGCAGAATAGTTCTCTATACATAATAGCACTAAATAAACCAGATGCATAATGATTTTAAACAGCAGAAATATCTGAGGATCAAAGATGATTGTTGTACAGCAGTCTCAGGTGACAAACTGACCGCTTGGCCAGTCCTTTGAAGGTAAGCCTTACTGAACTTGACCTTGAGGTCACAATTAGATCATGGTTTTTGCATGAAACTAGATAGACTTTTACATGATAATGAGAAAAAAAATACTACTTCTATTGTATTTTTTCATTCAGCTGCTAACAGTCTGTCTTTTTTCTTCATTCACAAAACACAGTATTTCAGAAGTATTATTGTTTTAGGGCTCATTATTTACAGTAGGTTTTCTTCTTTTTAAAAAAGTAATTTCTTCCAATTAAGCCTGACAGTCATACATTTTCCTCCCAGCTTTCTGACAATACTTCAGGACTACGTAATCAGCCTTTCAGAGCATCAGCAAATTCCATCTTCTCTTTAAAAAAAAAAGTGTAGAGTATGCAAAGCATCTAGAATATAAATTTGCCTTTTATCACAGCAAAATTTCATAGAAAGCGTGGCTGGAAATATACCCCACTTGTCTGGATATACTGATTTCCTTCACCTTCACTTTTTAAATGTTAACATACTGGCGCAACTCTTCACTCAGTGTGATGACAGCAGAGTTTCAAATACAAAATTTGTTTCTGACTTCAGAAATGAATTTCAGTAACACTGAAAATACCACCTTGTTATAAAGGCATGATCAGAGCTGGTGTTCAGCATAGGCAAGGAAATGAGCTGTTCAGTGGATTTCCCCCTCCCGCATGGCCTCAAAGATCAGTCATAGATTGGTTTGGTTTGAAAATACCCTTAAAGGTCATCTAGTCCAACCCCCCTGCAAAGAGCAGTAACATCTTTAACCAAATCAGGTTACTCAAAGTCTTATCCAACCTGACCTCGAATATTTCCCGGGGCATCCACCACCTTGCTGGGCAGCGTTTCACCACCCTTATTGTAAAAAATGTCTTACTTCTATGTAGTATGAATGCACACTCTTTTAATTTAAAACAATTACCCCTTGCCCTGTCAGAACAGACCCTGCTGAAAAGTCTCTCCCCATCTTTCTTGTATGTCCCTTTCAGGTACTGGAAGGTCTTCCTGGAGCGTTTTTTCCTCCAGTCTGCGCAATCTCAACTCTCTCAGCCGTCTTCATAGAAGTGTTCCATCCTCCTCTGGATTCACTCCAACAGGTCCATGACCTTCCTGTAATGGGGACCCCAGAGCTGGAGGCAGCACTGCAGGTGGGGTCTCACCAGAGTGGAGTAGAGGGCCAGAATCCCCTCCTGCTCCTGCTGCCCACGCTGCTTTGGATGCAGCCCAGGACACGTTTGGCTGTCTGGGCTGCAAGTGCACACTGACAGATCATGTCCACCAGCACCCCCAAGTCCTTCTCGTCAGGGCTGCTCTCAATCTCTTCATCCCTCAGCCTGTGTTGATACTGGAGGCTCCCTTGACCCAGGTGCAGCGCCTTGCACTTGGCCTTGTTGAACCTCATGATGTTCATGTGTGCCCACTTCTTGAGCCCATCCAGGTCCCTCTGGATGGCATCCCATCCTTCAGGTCTGTCAACTGCACCACTCACCTTGGGGTCATCTGAAAAGTTGCTGAACGTGTGTTCAACCCTACTGTCTATGCCACTGATGAAGATATTAACCAGTACTGGTCCCAGTACTGAATGGAACCTCTTGTCACTGATCATCAGGTCATTAAGGCATTGACTACTGCCCTCTGGTTGCACCATTCATCCAATTCTTATTATGTTATGTCTCAGCTTCTTCTCCTCTCCTTCCTTAACCCAACACTCCTCATCCTCCCTTTCTAACTCATCCTTGTGGTGTGGTTCATCAGTGTGTGCAGCCACAATCCTAATTTCTGCATCCTAATACTGACCTGCTTTTTATTGCTTTTTAGATCCTGCAAAGGACAGAGAATTCTCTCATCTGCCTATGCTGAACCCCTGAGTGAACAGGTTCCAGAGCTCAAGTAGTTTAATTTCCTTGGAGTCTGTGAAAGTCCCTTAAACATTCACCAGGAGCCACCCCAAACATCACTGATCTTTGCAAACTGATTGCCACTGAGATCTTCCAAACTATCGTACCAGGAAGATACTAAGCAGCTGTCAAAAACCTGAGTTTTGCAGAAACGGGATGTGTTACCTTTCAAAATTCAGATGAGTCAACAACTGCCATGTATGGCTTAAGCCATCTCTGGGGTCTATGCTTAGGAAATTTATTTACTTCTTTTTTTAGAGGGCTTATAGAAGTGTGATCTTAATGATTCGAAATATTTTAACTTTCTCAAGTTTTACAATTACATTTAATTCCACATCAAAGTGACTGAAAACATGAATTATGTAAATGTGATGTCAAATCACAGTTTAGGTTAAGTTCCTGTGGAATTCCATGAGTGTAAGTCTCACTTAGGAGGAGCTTTGTGCTGGACTGCAATTTTTGAAAGGCATGAATACAAGTCAGATGTGGATCTTTTGTTGAATTACAACGTGATATTAATAGTTAATTTTCATTTCCTTTTCTCAGGGTAGAGATTGAACAAAAATATCATACTTTAGCAGTACGACCAGTAGAAACCACAGGGTAACATTCATCTCTCCTTAGGGAAGGTTTTGCATATCTACAGGCCCTGAGTCAGGTGGGTACTTGGAAAATCCTAACATGTTTGGTTCACTACTGGTTATCTTGCTGCATCAAGGCACCAGCATGAAAGTGGTTTTGCTTTCAGGGATTATAAATAGAAAATAAAAAAAACTACTCATTTTGTATACAAAGAGAAAAAAGGCACTTATGCGTATTCCTGACACGAGTACAATTTGTTTCTGTACAGAAAGAAGCAATACAAATTCTACAGTAATGGTTTTGTCATGGGAAAAGCAATTTGGAAAACAGGAACCTATCATTACCCTAAGCAGTATAGTTTCCTTTATAGCCATGCATACTCTTAGAAATGCAAACATTGATGTTTAAAATGAGAGAGTTATTAAGAGGAAATCTACAAATAATCGTGTAGAAACAGTGATTTTGTAATATATGCTCAAGCTGAAAACATAAACATGGAAATTTTAAAAACAATTTAACAAGATGTGTTAACATAATGGATCAGAAACAAGAAACATTATTTTAGTTAGATTCATAAGCTCAAATATGTGCAATATTGTATTTGGAGGGGGGTTTTTTGTTTGTTTTGAGTTGTCAAATACCTACCTGCATTATTTGAGATCACATTTAAAGCAGATATTGTCCCTTGAAACACCTTTAGACCCTTTAACATTATAGTTTCCCAAGCATATGTGATTTTTTTGTGAAAAAAATCTTTGTGAATATGCACTGTTTAGCTGAGTGCTGCAATGATACAGATCCATTCAGACTTTTAGTAGTCTCTATGGGATGTATCCAAATTCCAGATCTATAACCGTATTTTTAATCCAGCATTAAGTAACAGGAGATCTTTAACAACTCTGAGTGCTAAGGGTGTCAGCTTTGCTTAAAAGCAACACTGTCTTTTATATGAGATGATACTGTTCTTCCTGTGAACAAACAAACCCACCAAACACAATTTTGCACATATTTAAGCTTATGAGTCTAACTAAAATCACGCGTCTTCTTTCTGATACATTAAGTTAAGGCATCTTGTTAAATTGCTTTTAACATTTCTATGTTTGTGTTTTGAGTCACAGGATGCTTTGAAAACTGTTGACTTGGAAATGACTGGGACTGTGTGGGCAGTGTGACAGACAGCTATTATGAATTCAGTAATAGCTCACATGCGGCTCTGGATATTAGAAATGGATTTTCTCATGTCTCAGCCCTTCTTCCATTGATCAGATATCTAGAAGGAAAAAATGAACAGAAGGAAGGTTGAATAATTTTCTTAGCTCAGCTATGGGAACTGGCCTCACTCTTTGTCTTCTCAGATACCAGGCAATTTACTGAATCTAGAGAGAAGCTACAGAGCTTCTGTAATGTAATCAGTCCTGTGGGAGAGGTTTTCTGTGGCTTATTCCACAGGGGTTCGATGAGTTCTGTATGCTTTTGCCACCACCAAATCTCCAAGTCTCCTCTATTTTCCTTGAAAGATACAGAGGTCCTCAGCTCCATATCAGATACCTCTGAGACTGGCCTATTTATCATTTACTTGAAGTAAATATAACACAGAAACCAACAGTACAAGTATTGCTTTGTTAGAAAGTATTAAAATCAGCTCCAATAGGAAGCAAAAAACACCTTTCAGATCCTGAAAACAGGGAGTTCATGAGATTCCTGGAGCTTTGGAAAGGTCATTAATCATATCAAGGGGGACAGGAGGGCACTGAAGGCATTGGGTCACCTCTACAGTTCCTTGAAAAGTTTTGAAAGATGTGGGGAGAGAGCCCAGCTGCCTTCATTCTGTTTCCCATCATCAAGGAAACACATCTGCTCCCTGTTATAGCATACCTGAGCTGCCTGACCAGCTGAGGCCTGATGTTGGGATGATATGGAGCTTATTTCCAGAAGCCCCTTATCTCTGAAAATATCCCCTGCTATCTCCCAAATGTGAAGGGAGATACTAACTACTAAGAGCCCAGCTGCCAGAGATTTCAAGGGTGTAAGAGCGACACTTCAGGAAGGGTTTGCTCCATTTGAGCATGTCATGAGGCCAAATGAACTGTGGAAAACACAGTGGAACAGCCAAATCCTAGCACTGACTTTTTAACAATAGTTGCAGGACTTCAGGTCAAATATCTTATACTCACTTGTGCTTTCATGTAGCCTTCTGCAGTATTTTACACAGTTTATCACATACAAAACAAGAGCTAAAAAAGGAGCTGAGGGATGGGAAATGTTAAGGTGAAAACTCTAAAATACTTAATATCAATTTAAAGCTGATATCTAGGGCCTGACAAAAATTAAATGTTTGTGGTGTAGATAATGGTATTTAATAGGAAATGCTAACTTCTTTGGTCACATAAGAGAGATAATCTGCTGAATTTACTCTGTCGTTTTCTTTGGAGACTGAAAACATGTAGAAAAAAAGAAGAAGAAATCAATGGAGAAATCTTCAACAAAATGTGTTATCTAGCAAGAATGTAAGCTGAAATAGTTAACATGTCACTTATCTGTTTTCTCAATAGTATCCTACCAGACAAGGAAGAATGGCCCAATGACTGTACCAGATTTCTCTGATGTTTCCACAGTTGACCTATGGAAACAGGTCCAGGACCTGCCATGATGCTCTGGCATCTTATTTCACACCTAGATCTGCTTTAACTTGAAAATTCTTAGCCAAAAGTAAGAAAATTTAGTTATGACCATTTTACTTTTTCATCAATTGGTATTTTTGTGGGAGTTTTAGTGTTCAGTATTCTGAATTCTGCACTGTTTGTTTGTGAAACACATCACAGTGCATTTAAGATCCTTGCACACTTATAGAGCTGAAGACTTTCTAAGTGCTTAGTACTCTCCTTTCTTTCAGAGTGCTAAAAATCTTATTTAAGTCTCAAGAGCTCCTTAACAATTAGTAGAATATTTAGTCACCTAAAACTATTATGATGTGATTTCTGTCTTTTTATGAGTATGCTGTAGTTTCACATTTCAGACATACCTAGTTGAATACATGATTTATGACACTTAAGTTTTGTTGCTCGGCTTGGAATTATTATGGTTATATATGCTACAGAATTCAATTTAATTAAACCACCTATTATGCTCTGGACAAGTCCATTAAAAAAAAAAAAAGGCTCTACTATGTTTAGTCCAAAGAATTTTGCCATGTTTTCTATTTTGCAGTAGGCTTTTATTCTAGAAATGTTGCAATGCCATCACATATTTGTAATTAGAACATTACAATTATCCTTACCCGTGCTTTCATTACAATACTTATTGTTTGTTGTAATTTCCTCTCAGATAGTCTGCCAAATTCAGCTTGATAAAAATGACAGCAATGAATTCAGCTGCCATTTTTTTTTTTTTTTTAACACAAGCTGTATAGTATTTATACATTGCTACATTCATACATTTTTTCATATAGGTTCAATGGCTGCAAATCCTTATTAAACTTTAAGGTAAATATAAGATTATTTTTATCTGCATTCATGCTTTTTATCAGAAGTCTATTTATTGAAAAAGTGGGGATTGGATACCTCTTGTTTGTGTACCGTCGTAGTGGTCACAGAGCATGGATATGCAGAACCCAGGCGACTCCTTCTGCAAGATGGCAGTTTTACAGTGAAACAAACTTTTAAGAGTGAAACCACCTCTGACAGAAACATGTAGTTTGCCACATAGTTTCTTGTCCTTCAACTATACTCATGTATCTGTGTAGTAGGAGAAGTCACCATTATGCAGTATGGGAACTAATCTACATTTAAACAGTATTTTTCCTTTTTAACCCACACTTGTTCTCTCCTTCAGATCGTATTACAGCTCCATGGCTTTAATGGAGGAATGGAGGGCACAGCACAGGGACAGAAATGATCATCTGGGAAGGAAGGTTAATTGAATATCCACAAATTCTGTATCATGGAGGAACTGGCTTGCTCATGTTCAGTAACAGATAAAAAAATGTTAAAATGCACAGCTAATCCCCCTTCTTCTTTCCAAGAGCAAGATGAAAGAAAGGGAAAACAGATCTGTTAGAAATGGCAGCTATTTCACTTAGGATACCATCTGAAAAGTTCAAACACTGTGACAACAGCAGAACAAAAACCTAAAGGAAATAGTGTTGCAAGCATTCAAGCCCTGTGCTGCTCATTAAGCAACCTGTTTCCCTATGTACTCAGAACTTCAAACATGTCTTTGTTCTTAACATTTGCTTTCAAGATTTATAGGCATACTCACTGTGCCTGACATAAATGCTTTTGCACACATTATGCTTGCAAAACCTCATAATGGGCATGCAAATTGATATTTATTCACTCAAAGCCAGTAACTACACATAACTACTCCTGCTGCAGTATCCATTGACAGTATCCGTGATACACTAGTTTATCCATCAAAATCTTCTTTCAAACAAGCAGTGTTCATCAGGGAATATGTTTGGGGCTTTTTTCCCCAATCAGTGGTCAGCGGGGAACATGCATGGGGCTGTTTTTGCTGCTTTTTAGGGGGTCTTGTGGTTTTGTTTGTTTTGATTTTTGTTTCCTTGGGGGTTTTTAAGCATTAGTAGGAGCAGCCACCAAAGAGCTGTAGTGCAGCAATAATTGCTGGAGCTGGCTAACCTCCTTTGGGAGGGGCTACATGAAATAGAGAATGGACAGCAACAACCCTTCCAGTACCTTCAGGTGAACTGCTCACCTGCATTGTCATTAAAACGCAATTTTGCACAGTTTTACTTTCACAGAATCACATTCTAGGGCCAATGAGATTCTTGCCCTAGCAACCATGGAAGCTGGATCAAGTGCTCTGCCTCATTCTACACCCACAAACCAGTCACAGTAATTATCATCAGGCTTATGGAGATTAATTTGAGAAGCTCTGATAATGAATTCTATAGCAAACAAATACAAAATGCTTTTAAACACCAGGCATTTAGCCAAGAACAGTAAAAAAAGTCATTATTTCCTCCTACTACCTTAAAAGAAAAAAAATCCACCATTTTCTGATGCTGTTACAGCTCTCATTCTGAATCAATTTATTATAAGGCTACCTTTCTCTCATAAGGATAGTATATTCATTTTTGAACTTTATAAACAAGAACAAACACACCAATTATCTGCACTGTTATTAATAAGATGGAGAAAACCATTGTGAAATTAATTATATTACGAGGAAAACCACAACTAGAGTTAACATGCCGAGGTTTTCTCTGTGGAGGACAGAAGACACATTACCTTCTCATTCAGCTTCACAACTTACATAAGATTAAATCACGACTATTATTTTGCTGCTAAAGAACTGTTAGAATGAAGTTCGTGATGCAATATAAAGAAAATGGATCAAATATGTTGTTAAGTCCCCAGGATGCATTAAGAAATGACTACTCAGTGTGTTAGCTTTGTGAAAGGAAACTTCAGCTGCATTCTGCTTTGAACTATTTTCATACTTCAGCAGATCAATCAGTTTAGATTGATTAAATATTTACTTGTAATCAACATGATCAATTAAGGCATTTGATTTCAATATAGTGGCTGTTCAGAGGCAAAACGAAACAGATTCTATAGTATTCCCATCTGGGATTTCACATGCTCCAATGACTCGCACTTGCTATTTCAAGGACAGTGCACTTCTTTGTCCTGTCATTCAGAGCAAAAATTCTCTTACTTTCCAAAGTACACATTCATTTCAAATTGTACTGTCTATGCATTAATGGAATACAGCCCAAAATTTGTATTCGTGGCAGGAAATGGAAGACACTCATTCTATAGAAAGGAGCTAGCTGGCTTCTATTTTGAGGAGATAGGGCATATTTGCTATTCTCTTGTTTATTTAAGAAACAACCAAAATGAATTTAAATTCAAGGTAATAGGTACTTCTATTAATTTGTATTATGGTTTAGGAAAAGGACACCAACAAAAAGCTTCAAAGAGTTGTGGAAAACAGAAAAGGAGGTGTTGACACAATATGTTTAATACTGTGCAATTAGTTTGTATTAAGCTAAGCCTAAGCCATAAAGATCATTTCTTCTGTGATTTTTAAAGCTGGGATGACTTTCTTACAGTGTAAAATACACATTCATCCTTATTCCAAAATTATTTGGGAATACTTGTGTCCCTGTTATTGTACCAAAAGTATTTCTTTTTTATCATTTAATACTTTCTTTAAAGCAGCTAAAACAGTGATGAGTGGTGACTGGTTTTCCTCAGTTCATATTCTGCTGATGTTCTGCTAGTGCTCTTCCTTCTAAACTTCCTTATTTAAGCTTTCCTTGCTGTCTTGGGAAAGCCCAAGATGCATGAAAATAGACACCATTCTCAGTTAACCTGTGTTCAATACAACTTACTTTGTTGGGAAAGAGGACATTGCTGACATATTAGACTGACTCCACATATAAAAAAGATCCAGGATTGAGGCTCCCAGCTTCTGAATTTGCCTCATGATATTCTGCACTATGCCTGAGGCAAGCTTTTAACTTTCAGACTTTATGCCTGTTTTCAAAGTGAAAGTGCTATGGCCCTAAGACAATTTTATTAGATTTCTTTCCTCTTTTTCCTTCTCCTTACATTTTTTATACATAGATCATAAACATGGATTTCATCTTGCTTTGTTTACATAGAGCAGATTTAGTTCCCTTATAAATCTGCAAAATGGAAATAAACACTTGTGAATGTTGTCATGTTTAAACCGTTAGTCACAAGCCTCAGAAGACAAATTACTCTAAGCATGGTTCAGGAACAGCAGAAGACTGCTCATTCTAACTCATCTTTATTACAAAAAAAAAAAAAAACCAACAAAAGTGAACGTTGCCAGTGATGTGCTATCTTTTTATCTGACCATTTAGGTAAGGTTTCATGGGAAAGACAAAACTAATGCTTGAAAGAAGGATTTTATAGAAACTATTTGTTTTTATTTTGGGTTTTTTTTTTGTACCATGAACAGTAAGACACAAGCATTTCTGTCCTTAGTTGTCCTACTCAATACTGCATCTTCCCTCTATACCTCAAATGAATCAAGTCAATTCTCCAGGACAACTCCAGCAGGCAAGAAGAGATGAACACTGTGAGTAGATCAAAGATATATACACACACTGATGATCCTCTCCAGGTATATCGGGAACTAATTTCTGTTTGTTTTTCCTCTCAGCAGAGGTCACTGATTTGCATCTCTGCTGTACTCAGCTATCCTACTCAAAAAATATGTAGGAATCCTTGAAAATAAAACTTTGAAAACCATACCCTTTTTAAACCATGTCCAAAATTAACCAGTGTGTTCGAAAATGACTACAGGGAAATATGACTGACAGAGGCAGTTAGTAAAACTGCATAGGTCTCACTACACTCAAGTAGAAGAGGGCTAGAACTGCATGGTGGTAGGCTTTGAAAAACAGATTTCTGGGAATGGAATTTTATTTAGAAAAAGGAATTTGCAATCTCTTGCTGTTAAAAATGGAGGAACTCTGAACAGTAATGGGAGGATATAGATATAAAAATTAATTTAGAGAGGATTTAGACACAGAGCATGATTAATTTGCAACACCAGGGGATTAACCCAAAGACCTCTGGTGCCTTTCTTGTCATGCCTTATAACATCAGTCTATTAGGTACTCAGTTTCTTTTATAAATGTATCAGTATTCTGATATCAGAGTAATATAGAAAAGTCAGGTTATTAATCCTAGTTATTAGCAAACACATCAGTAAGATTCTAGTTCTAGCAATGCTAAATAACTACAAGATAAACCCCAAGCTATCTCCAGTCATCATGGTTTCTCAGGCTTTGTGACTGCATTACTACCATTGTCATATTTGCAAGAAAAAGCACCACAATATCTTAAGTTACTCTAACACATCCTCAGTCATCTGAAAGAGCTCACTGGAGATAATGGCTGCAGAACTGCTCATCCAAACTTCTCATCAAGCATCATATCTTTGAAATTACTCATTATGCTAAGTCTACCAACAAATGCCATAACACATGCATTTGATTTTTAATTATAATTCAGAAATTGAGAAATATTTTTCACTACTTACACAGTTTAAATAGCACAGGAAAACTTATTTCTTGATCTGATAAGTAAATTTCAGAGGAAAATCACACTTCCTTTCTCCATCTAGGTATGAAGCAATAGTGTGGGTTGTCTTCAAACCTTTTATAGTGCTGTCTTGTTAGCATGCAGAACACAGGAGCGGTGCCATGAAAAGTTAGCATCAGTATGGTTATTCTGTCCTTGAATATGTTATAATGGCTCCCAAGTTTCATGCATCTCCATATATCATCCGTGATTCCTGAGGGGTTATACTTCCTAAAGCAAGGTAAAAGAAATCTGGTAAAATAGGAACAGAAAAAGCAGATCTTCTTTTTAGCAAAGCGTGAGACTGTTGCCCATATCAAAACTATAGAAGAATGCATTTATTGCAGACATATTTCAGCTATTCTGATGACTGTTCTCCACAGAAGAGAGAAAACATAAGAAAATGGCCTTTCAGACCTTGCATAAAAAGCTATTGATTTCGCTGGCTACAATTTATCTGGCATCTCATTCTCTTTAGAAAAAAAATTGCTCAGCTGGGGCACATAATTATTGCCAGCAGCATAAGACACTTTACAGTGTAAGATCACACTAACACATTAATTGTTTCTTTGACAGCTCTGTGAGAAACAGGGAAGAGTCCTGCCTATTTGCCAGGAGATTCATAAGCAGTCTCACACTATGTCTCATCCTGCAGCTTCCCTCTACAAAGAATTTATCATCATAATCACTGAGCAAAGTATGTGCTACATTTAAGAACAGGTTGCCAAAGCCTAATGGAAATTCAAACATATTGTGGTACCGAGAGACAAAGTAAAATAAATTGTTATGCCTCACGGTTAAAGCTGAATTTGGAGAACAGTACACAAGTGCAACACAGAATCACAGACTGGGTAAGGTTGGAAGGGACCACAGTGGGTCATCCAGTCCAATGTCCCAGCTCAAGCGGGGACATCCTAGAGCACATGGCACAGGATTGTGTCCAGATGGTTCTTGAATATCTCCAGTGAGGGAGATTCCACAACCTCTCTGGGAAATCTGCCCCAGTGTACAGGCACCCATACAATAAACAACTTCGTCCTTATATTCAGGTGGAACATCCTGTGCACCAGCTTCTGCCCATTGACTCTTGCCTTATTGCTTGGCACCACTGAGAAGAGCCTGGCTACATCTTCTTGACTCTCTCCCTTCAGATACTTACATCCATTGATGAGGTCCCCTTTCAGTTGCCCCTTCTGAAGGCTGGACAAGCCAAACTCCCTCAACATTTCCTTGTGAGAGGGATGCTCCTGTCCCTTAATCACCTTTGTCACCCTCTGCTAGACCTGCTCCAGGAGCTCCGTGTCTCTCTTGTACTGAGGAGCCCAGAACTGGACACAGCACTCCAGATGTGGCCTCACAGGGGCTGAGCAGAAGGGCAGGATCACCTCCCTCGACTCACTGGCAAGACTTTTCATAAAGCACCCCAGGATCTCATTGGCCTTCTTGGCCCCCAGGACACACTGCTGCCTCATGCACAGCTTGTTGTTCACCAGGACTGTTTGCTGCATTCTGTGTGGTTTCTGCTCCCTGTAGCCATTTATATCTGGCACGGTGGCTCTGGTAACGCCCTCATGTCAGCCTCACCGGCTCAGGCTGCAGGATCCTGTCAGGTTCCTGCGCACCTCAAAAGAGTATTAGCTAAGTGGTTTTATTTCTCTCAGCTCCATTCATCTGCAATCTTCTGACAGTGACAGAGTTTCTCAGCAAGCTATTGTACATTTAAATAGAAAGCAACATTGAGAAACAGCACGGCAGTTTTCTCCTCCTTGGTTGCTGTTTGAAGAGCACTGGGGATAAAATGATGCCCGAAGATCTCATATTCTTACCAGGTTTGCTTTCTATTTCATGAAGCAGTATTACTCCATATTCTGAACCACTATCCTATGTTTGCTCCCCTTACATTTTTTGTTAATCTCTCATCCTTGAGTATTCCTGAACAAGTAGTTATGGTATGTCCTGACAGAAACGTCTTACAAAAAGCTATTTACTTCAATAAAAAGATCCAAGTCCAAATGTAAGGATTCCCCACAGAAAATATTTATTTTTCTGAAAAACTGTCAAAGAAAGAGTTTATTAGTAAAATTAGGAATCATTAATTACCACAGAAAAGTAAGCAAGATAAATGTGGAAGATATATTCTGTACATGCACTAACAAAGTATTTAAGCATAAGCTTAATTATAAGAAAGTGGGTAATCTCAGTGGCCTGTATAACTGCTATAAGGAGATCATATCACCAGGATATAGAAGCTATTTTTGCCTCTCAGGGAATTGCTGGATTTTTGGGATTTCAGGATACCTTTGAAAGGTCACTCTGAGCTGATTAATTAACTAAGAAAAGAGATAGACTGAATGACTGCATAACGACTTACATTGAGATGCATAACATGTCATCTAAATGGAAGAAATTATGGACTAAATGATAAAGGCATTTAAAGTCAGCTCCACAGATCAAACAACATGAAAATGAAAAGCTATAAAGAAAATAGCAGTGGTAACTTTAGTCAAAACACTTTTAGGAAAAGAATTTTCCATTACTGAAGATATTTGATTATTTACTACTTTATGCATAGAAGAAAGCCATAAGTTCTGTAAACCAGTCTAATATACAAGGCAGCTCTTCAAGTTCTTGTAGGACTGTTCTACATGTTTCAAAACACCTGATGGGGCCAGCAGGCTGGTAGGGTTGTGTCCTCCCTTCCTGCCCTCCTGGTGAGAAAATGGGGATAGGGCTGGAGATGGATTCTGAGGCGGGCTGAGAGATCAAGGCGGTGAGGTCCAGGATGCTGTGGTGGCTCCTGAGCATGGGGGAGACTCGTGCCAGGGCCTCTCCCAGCTCCCTCTGCTCACCAAGCCCCTGGCATCCACAGCCTGGATTCCATGGTGCCATGGACACCTGGTGCCCAGCTGGGATAAGCAGAGAGCACAGGGCCCAGGCAGGTGCCAGCTGCAGGAGCTGCTGGTACTGGCTGCATCTCCCATGACGGCCCTAAGTTTGTAGGCACATCTCGGAATTGTCCAGGAGGATAGGATAAAACTCTAAGTAGGGTCTGCACCTCTTTCTCTGTCCATAGTCCAACAAAAAGGGTTGGGAGGAGCAACTCAAGGAGGGAGCAAGCTAGGCACAGGTAGGAGCATCACAGAGCTGATATAAATGAAAAACCTCACATGCAGATTGGGACTCTTGCTTCATCCCACCTCACAGGTTTGGCCTCCTATGTTCTCTGCTAAACAATGCCCATTTCAGTAATCTGCTGTAAACCATTAAGATTTGTATCACTTCACGTCTATTTTTCAAAGAAGCTTGGATTCAAACCAAATGATTCAGGAGGAGAGTTTGCTTACTTGTTTGCTTTGAAATTCCCTGGAAATCATCTAAACCACAGGCATTTCAGTGTAATAAAGCCACTTCAAAATACTCTATTCTAGCTCTTCAAGAATACCCTTAAACATCAATACATTATCTGCTTTTATTATGCAAGAATATATACTCCCAAGTGATGAAAAATTAACTTCATGCCAGGGAAAGTCATACTGAGCTTTGTTAAATGTACCTTTGTGTTTAAAGCATATTTTCAATGTTAACACTTCCAATGGCTTAGTAAAGGATAAAACATTATAGTTAGAAATACAGACTGAGTACATAGTTTTAAAAAAGCAAATGGCATACTCTAAAAAGCAAGAATAGATGGTAGTGCTCTCTTCCCTCCTACTGGTGTAAAGGAAGAGCAGCTCCTTTGATATTTTCAGTGTTATGCCATTTCAAAATTAATGCAACTGAAATAAATATACCAGTTTTGAAACTGGTATAAGAGGCCAGATTTAGAAGTTGATCAGCATTTGGATTTAAATTCAGTAACATGAGTCAGACCCCTGTTATCATTGGACAGATTTGCTGGTTAGAGTCTCTCCACAGTTCAAGAGAACAATGTAATTCGGAAAGGTGATCACAAAAATACCAGTTTTGGACAACTGCAGCACAGCTGGATTTCAGCTTTAGAAACTATGACCACTTCTGGTTAAGTGTAGAAAATTACAGGATACCACCAGAATTTCAGTGATTAACCAGTAAACTGGACAATAACAATATTGCACTCCCAATATACCAAAGCATCTTAAAACAGAATTGTCTGGTGGGCAGGATCATTATTGCTGTCTACTAAGAGGACTGGGACTCCAGGAAGTCAATTCAATGGTCTCTGATCTTAGTGTCAGGGATTACTAGGATATAAGAAGAAGAAAAATTATAGGTACCTTACTAAATCTAAGTATTGCCAAAATAAAGTAGATAAAAATGTTTTGGATTGAATATATGGATGTTGTATTAGTGCTGACCCCTGCAAGGGATCAGCAATTCAAACCTTAAGAAGGTCAGTTACATTATGTTAATGGTAATTTTCATTTCTGCAGTGAAAAATGTAATCTACAGAAGATTACTGCCCCATTTGTCCAATTCTTGAAGTACAACATCTAGAAGTACCATGAATAGGAATGGATTTTAAAAGTTGTTTCCTTATACTAATCAGAAAATCCCTGAAGTGACAAGTATCATAAGAAAAAAGATTACTTAATGTGCCAGGATCCGCTTTCACCAGCAATAATTTGATTAGTTTGTTATAATGTTAGTCTGCTGTTCATGCTCTGCTTTACGTATGAATACAGCAAAACTTAGTGTCAATAACCTTTCATACAGCTGCCCTGAAACAACCACTTATTTCACTGTCAGTCCAAGGCTAGACTTTTTGATCTTTTTCCTTCCCCTTGTAACTCATCTATTACTTTTCAGTTCATTATCATCTGATGGACATAAGCCTGTGATGCCTCACATTCTAAAAAATAAAAAGGAAATGTTTATAGTAGAGCAGCATATTCATTTTTTCTCATTTGCATTGCCAATTTACTGTTACTGGAAGTGCTTTTGCACTGTATTCAAATGCTCAAATGCTGGCAGAAACAGCATGAAGCTCTTATGTTTCCCTTGGAAACTGAAGGCAGTAAGTTCCACTCTAGTTAGGTAGGTTCCTTATTTTTTGCATTGACACTGTTGTATTTAATCCATTGTCTCATGGCAGATAGGACCAAACGAATTTGTTGCCTCCCCATTTTTCTAATGTGATACCATTCAACTCTATTAAAAGGAAATTTTTTTCTCTTACAAAGCTGTACGTTTGTGGAGGATTTATTGCAACTTAATTTGCCTTATCTTCTAGGAGAATATACTGCTGAGTGTCCCATTTCCTCTGTCCATTGCTTATTTATAAGTGTATATAATCTGTTTCCTGTTCACAACTGTATTTGCTTTTGTTAATGCATTCCATTATTATGTTTTTGTATTAGTTTTTCTTTCTCAAAATAAATCTCTGGATTTCATTTGATTAATTAAGTTTTCTTTCTTTGTGTTAATGTTAGTTTTGCAGCCTCTATCCATACTGAAGAATCTCTGCATACTAGACAACATACCAACCTATTTTCTCAGATGAATAAAAACTAGAGAGTCTAAGCAAGAGTAGCCATTGTTCCTCCAGCTTGTTGTGTCTTCCGACATTTTATTGCATTTTATTCCATTTGGTTTCTTTGTAGGCTGCATTAGGCAAAGATTCTTTTCTCCAAAATTCAGTGTTGATCCGATTCTATTTGATCACACATTATTGAAGTACATAGAGCACCACTGATGTAACCATTGTAAGAAAACTAAGAATAGCAATAAGTTTTAAAAGCAAAACAAATGGATTTTGTTTTTTAGATTCTTTTGAAATGCCTGCCATTAAGGAACTGAAAAAGACTGATGCATCCCCAGCTACAGTGCACTCGATTCAACCTTTAGTCTTCATCCTCAGTTATTTTTAACTGTATTTTAATAATGGACTGCAGCTTTTTTCTTTCCTGTATTGTATCAGAACTCAGGTGATGATAAACCGAAGTGCAGTTGCTTTTTAAAAGCATCCAACCATGTTTTACTGCTGGAGACTTGTTTCCAGGCGGTACTCAGCATTGGTAGTCAAGGTCAAGAGCTTCAGGGCCATTATGCATCACCATGTTCCAGTAATAGAGGGCCAGGGCCAAAGCTTTGATGGAAACATTTCTGTGATGATGTCCTTCTGTCTCTCTGACTACCAGGAAGCACAGGTACTCTGGACAGTCAGGAGGACTGAGTGCATTAATTACCTGATTTTGCTGTACAATGTGAGACCGCATTTGGATTATCCTAAAGTAAAGGGATAAAGGTAAGGGATAGGAAGGCTGATTGTGGAGACCTATTTAAGAGCAGTTCAGAGCTTCTAAGTAACCACCACCTCTTGCTGAGGCAAATATTCAGGTAGTGACACTGATGACTGCTCAGACAGGGCCTTCCTCTTCTCGCCTTTATTCCCCCTATGCCCTGGCAAACATTCTTGAATTGCATTCATGCTGCACAAACTCTGCTTGAGGACACTGCTGAAAATGTGGCTGCACCCTACAGAGCAGCCAGCTCCCCCAGTGCCATCCAAAAATACAAAAATTGCCACTGTAAAACAGAGAGACTCCCAAGAACTCCTGTCCATAGATCCACCAATGCAGTTCACTGTGCTTGGTTCAGAGCATTTAGACCTAAAGGCACCATTATGGTAATTCAGTTTCACCTTCTGCCTAAAATGAGAGTTTGCAGGTTTTATTTCACTACAGCAGATATTACTGAGTTGGAAGCTAAAGATTATTATGTCTAACTGACCTTATTGTATCAGAATGAAAACCCCATAAAAATTGATTTTTAGGAGCAAGGGATTATGCTGTTCTTCTAAAGGCAAAAGGTTTGATTTTTCTTTTTCATTTCCCATTTACATCTATGCACTTAATTTATTTATAGTGCTAAATATACACTCAAGCTAAGTCACCTCAGTAAAAGACATGGAGCTGATAAGATTTTATACCAAAATTCACTCCTCATAAATGTATTTATTGAATCACACAGGCTGAGATTCAACATACAGATCCACCTCAGTAAGTAAGAAGGGAGAGATGTTTTAAAAACTCATGGTGTATGTAGAAGTAACAAAAGGTGAAATTTGTTTTGGTAGATATTTACCAAGTTAGTTTCTGAGAAGACACTCAAATACTAATATGATTGTGCATTCAGCTACTATAGAGTGGCACAGGTGCTAAGTATTAAAGCACTCCCTACTGTTCTAGTCCCAAAAGCCTACCCATTAACATGACAGAAGCCCAAACTATTCTCTCTTTTACTAAATTATGGCTTCCCAGTACTAGCTGAGGATGGATATGACTTTGGATCATGAGGTAGTAGAAGGGAATTCCAGGCTTACAAACATGATTAAGATCTGTGAATATTGACAAGCTGAAAAGTATGGCATGTTGTCTGTTGATTTAACTTTTCTGCCCCTCCCCGTGAGTTTATGTGAGGCATTAGGTTTCTTCAGCATTCTTAATTGCTTCACAAGTAAAGGTCGTGGAGGGCTTGATATATAATTGATGTAGAAGACTGTTGGGGCAAAGAGCTCTGTGCCTAGAGGAAGACACACAGTTTCTAAGAAAAGAGTGCTGTAGAGTAAACTGCTGATGCAAGGGAGTTTTAAGCAGTCCCTCAAGTACTTTTCTTCCACCTGACCAAGCCTGTAGCCATCTGTAAATACCGATACAGAAACTTTCAGCTTTGAGGTCAAAGTTAATTTGAGTATGTTTTGCAAATACATGTTTCAAATGGAACCTATTCAAATGTACATAAACTTGTTTGCTGTATTTGTGGAATATTTTCTCCCCTTTTAAAAATACATACTGTAGCAAGGAAAGCAAAGCAGAGTCAAGCACGGACAACTTTTGACGCATTTCAAAAATGCTTCTTATAACAAGCTTGACAAGACGCAAAAAGGGTAATGATGTAAATATTTTAAACACAAAGTAAGCAAGACAGCTCCACCTCTACCCACCCTCACCGAAAAAAAATATATAGGCCCACACCCCCAAAAAACCCCCTAGGCTACCATTAGAGTATTCAGCAAGACAGCTGAAGAAACAGAAACTTCAGACTGATAAGAACATTTAAGAGAGCAAAAACACTGACATATCAAAAACACTAGGACATAGCTTTATAAAGTCTTTTTTTTCATCAGCTAAGAAATAAGACTTTCATAAAGGTCTAGCATTACTTGGAAACACTGTGTATGCAAGATGGATCTTTGCTTGAGCCACATTCTATGCAGCAGCCAGAAACTAAAAATCAAATGCAAACTGAGTATCAACAAATTTTTTTAAGATTGTTAAAAGTATTTAAGTCTGTTAAGTCTGTTAAACTGCTTAATAATTCTCACTGGAAGAGACAGAAACCACATTATTTGAATTGGTTAAAGCTGGGGTGCAAAAAACTTCTAGTCCTACTGGGAACAATCCTACATCTACAAGGTATTGGACTTGTCCAATGACCTCAGAGGTGTTTCCATCCCTTATTTCTTTGAATCAATGAATAAACATGAACCTAATCAGAATAGGTGTACTGTTTATCTAAGCAATAACATTCAGTTAACTGGAGCACACAAGGGAATTATCTACTCTTATGCTGCTGATTAAACAAGATCAGAGAGCTTTAAAATAGGCTTTGGAGTTTTAATTTGCAGACCTTGGTAGGCCATCTGTATTCTAGTAACCTGTATATAACCTTGGACCTATGAAACAAATCTTAAACAAGAGGTTTTTTATAGGAAAATAGCTTGTAAAACACAAAGGCCACAGACTTCAACTCTAGGATTACATATAAAATAATGTGCTATAATTCTTCAGACACATAGGCTCAAAGAAAATAATTTCACAGAGAAAGAAAGAAAATGCAAAGAGCATCTTATATCAAGAATGGCTTAGAATACAGGGTGTTGCTGGATATTTTCTTCAGATAACTTGAATTTGCCTATGAATTTAAAGCCAAGTATCATTTGCATCACTATTAGTTTTGACCTTTTCTTACTTGAATGTGATTGTTGATTCCATGTTCCACGTAGTCCTTTCTTCCTCACCCAAGTACTCAAATATTATAAGTAAATCAAGCAATTTCAACATGGTTATGATATTACCATTGTTAGTTACTATACTTACAGTTTTAGTAAAGCATATCCTTTCCCGTAAAACCTGTGCGAATACAAGCTAGCACATAGGATGCTTTTATAGCAAAGCAAACAGAAGGTGATAGGTCTGGTCAGCGTGACTGTGCTCCCTGTAAACGAAGGCTTACTGGTATTATTAGCTCTGTACCAAGCTGGACTTTAAAACCCTGGGGATGAGCTCCTTTTCAGTTGTGGGCTTTGTTTGTTTCTCTCCTCTCGCTACTCATTAAAAAAAGCCATGTCACTAGAACTACAGGTATAAGATGAAGTCTCCTTAAGCAGAAAAGAAGAAAAATGCTGACTACTGCTACTGATGGTGGAAAAATTGGGAAAAAAGCCAGCTGCGCTTCTCAGTCCATGGGTAAGCTTGTGTAGCAAGCAGGGCAGAGGGAACAGCAAACCTGGCCACAGATCTCTTGGGCTGTCAGCCAAATGTGTGTTGTAGAGAGTCTTTGCCATAAAATGCTACCATGCATTTCTAGTCTCTTATTCAGACATCTTTCAGGTCATGATTGCATTTGATATCCCAATATACTGGCACTGCTTAAAACTGTAAAATGTATCACAGCCCTTTTGACAGAAATTCACACTGTGCTAATTGAGACAGCTCAAATGGCATCATCCAGGTGGGAGAACACTTTTTAGAACGTTATGACCTGGCCTTTGGAATTGAAAGAATTTCAGACAAGTTAACTTATATATGAAACAACAGCTATTCTATTGTAGAAGGCATTTGGTTTGGGATCAGCAGATTCTCAACCATCCGATTACTTTGACTTTTTTTTTATATAATATTTTTCCTTTGCAAAAAAAAGCTTTTTTTAGCTATGATATTAATTTCTTTTCTTATTAGTGAAGTGTGAACCCAACAACTTCTTATTACTTTATTAAATTTTCCACATAATTATTTTTCCATATCTTCCCTTACCTCTACCTTTCCCCTTTCACCACAGTCATCCAGATCTCCATTTTTTTATCACCTTATTTTTACTTCACCCTTTAGTTCACTTTTTTTCCAAAGAGAAAATGTAACATCTACTATATTTGAGTAAAATTAGTATAAAATTAATGTATATTCAATTAAAAGTCTTAGCAAAGATGATTACAAAGACAAAGAAGTTACAGTTGAAGATCAAAAGGTGAAGAAAATATATCTTCAACTGCAACACAATATCACATTTTGAAAAAAATCTTACATCAAGAGATTGGAAAAGAATGGAACTCCTAGAAAAATATAAAAAGCCCCAATCATTGCCACAATGATTCTAAAAACCTAACTTTAGAATATGTGACTCAAACCAAATAAATTGGCACATAAGTCACATCTACCCTATATTTTCTGGTATAAGACAACACGTACAAAGAAGACATATGTAAAAGTTTAATCAAAAAGAAGATATTATGCAAGAAAAAAAAAAAGTGAAAATTACTTCAATAAAGCTCTTTCAGACAGATTGGCTAACGAAGACAAAAAAACCCCACAACGACAACATTTTATCAACTGTTGTTTCAAATTGTCAACATGCTGACAATTAATTTGAGGTGCTAACCAAGATGTTCCACCTGGATATGTTCTATACTTACCTGGATTTCCCTGGGACGAAATCCAAAGATAAACTACTCAGCATTTTTCAAATTTGTTTGTCAGTCACTTATAATTATACAGCAGGTGGGGGTCACATATGCTGTACAGAAAACCTTTTTTAAAAATTTATAATTATCCAGTTATATTGTCTCTAAAGTGTCCTATTTTATAGACACAGACTTTAGCTGTAAGGTTAGGAGAGCAGTATAAGTGTATGCTAATATCAGTAAAGGAGCCACGGGACACTAAGATAAGGTCACAGCTCTTAAGTTGCACCGTAAAGCTATTGAAATGCTGTAAACATCTAATTCCAAAACAAAACACAAAACTGTTGTGTACTTAAACTCATGTTGCTTCTGGAATGGATTTTGCTACATTCCTAGATGCTTTGCAAATAAAATATCCTGCCACGTAAAAGGCAGAAGGATTTCAATATCCGAGGATGGCTCATAAAATGTTTTTCCGGTACAGTCTAAGGACTACAAGATAGCAAGTGATTCTAGCTATTGTGAAAACCCATGTGAAAATGCAACAAAGAAACCTCATAAATAGTGAAAACATAATCCTTGGGACTAGTTCACTGCAGAAGCAGAAACTCCTGACTTTTAAATTAATGGCTCTTAGATGTAAAATACCACTTTTTAATATTAAGTAACTGTAGAGTTACTTATGTTTTTGAACAAAAATTAAAACAAAATCAAATCATATAGCACAAAGAATCGAAGAATCACAGAATATTCTGGATTGGAAGACACCCACAAAGATCATCCAAGTTCAACTCCTGGCCTGGCACAGGACACATCAAGAGTCACACCATGGGCCCACGAGTACTGTCCAAATGCTTCTTGAACTCTGACAGGCTTAGTTCCATGACCATTTCCTTTGGGAGCCCATTCCAGTGCCCAAACACCCTCTGGGTGAAAAATGTTTTTGTAATATCAACCTAAACCTCCTCTGACACAACCTCAGGCCATGCCCTCAGGTCCTGTCACTGGACACCACAGAGAAGAGATCAGTGTCTGCCCCTCCTCTTCCTCTCACTGATGAGAGGAATTGTAGACTGCACTGACGTCTCCCCTCAGTCTCCTCTTCTCCAGGATGAACAGACCAAGTGCCCTCAACTGCTCTTCACAAGGCTTCCCCTCAAGGCTCTTCACCTTTGTTGCCCTCCTTCGGATGCTCTCTAAGAGATGAATGTCTTATATTGTGGCACCCAAAACTGTCCCCAGCAGTCGAGGTGAGGCCGCCCCAGTGCAGAGCAGAGCGGGACAATCCCCTCCCTTGCCCGGCTGGCGATGCTGTGCCTGATGCTCCCCAGGACAGGGTTGGCCCTCCTGGCTGCCAGGGCACGGCTGACTCATGTTCAATTTGCCATTGACCAGGACCCCCAGGTCCCTTTCCATGTCACTGCTTTCCAGCATCTCATTCCCCAGTCTGTCTGTACATCCAGGGTTGCCCCAGCTGCAGAATCCAGCACTTCCCCTTGTTAGACTTCATATGGCTGGTGAGTGCTCAGCCCTTCAGTTTGTCAAGGTCTCTCTGCAAGGCCTCCCTGAGTTGGGAGTCACCAGCTCCTCCCAGTTTTGTATGATCTGCAAACTTACTTAGTATCTCAACAAAAAACCTCAACTTTTTATCATTCTGTGCTGAGCAATTTCATAGAACAAACAATTTTGAAATAAAATAACGGATTACCCATATATATGAAATTTTTCACAGTAATGGATGTGTACAGTATTTTCCTACCATCAGCTTAACCACTGCACAGATTATAACTTTGTGTTGGTAAGGAAAATTGCAATATATGCTTTAAGTATAGGGATATTTATGAGCAGAAAAATAAAGAATTTAGGGAATAAGCAGTAAAAATGAAGAAAGAATTTTGGAGGTGAATGAGCACACCATAATCAGTGTGGAACATTCCATTTATTTATCATACTACTTCCAGTGCTCAGTTAGCTATTTAGACAAATCAATTATGCATCATGAACTCAATTCAACTTCTAATTTACTTAGTGAATAAAACAAACAATGATCAGCTACACTGTTTCTTTGAGGCTTTTCAGACCATTAGAATTTACCCATTGAACGAATAAGACACTGCCATAACAAGTTATGATTCCTTGTAGAAATCAACTGTTGATGGGGAGGGGTGGGAGAAGGCACAATTAGGTCTCATTATCATGATGTCACGCTACTGACGATTAGTGTTCGTATAAAAATACAGCTCCTAGCACTGACTGTGGACGCTGACTTTTCCTACTAGTGTAAAGCAGACCATGGGATGTTTCTGTACCAAACAGCCATATTTTAAAGGCATGACTTAGACAAATGTTGAACGAGAAGACATTAAAACCCTGTATTTTTCAATATTTGTGGTATTTTGTCACTGCTGAGTTTGCCTGAGCATGGCAATCTATTTTTACTGCTGTTGTGTTGTCTGTCAGTTCCTGGCAGCTGTCTCTTGTGCTCTCCCTTCAGAGCATGTGGCACTAAAAGCTTTTACTGATAGTCAGATTGGTGGCATACTGAATGTATGAAACCAAAGCTTTTAAAGTTGCATTGGGAGTCAACCCAAAATCTGAACAACTGTGATAAAATTATAGCACTCATACATACTTAAATCTTCCTCTGATGGACAACCTTAATATCAGCTTCAGAACTTACTGGAGTGTCCTACTGAGTGATGTTTCAAAGCAACATAAATCCCCCATGTGAGCATGATGTAGACAAGCATTCTTAAGCTAATCTCCTTTTATAGACATCAGAGATCAATATGGCCTATTGTATCTGAGTCATAATTTCATCATAAATCAGGTGCCTAAAACAGGACAGGAATTTTTAATGCTGCCTTGTGCTTATTAGCTAAAAAGGAAGGTCAGAAAAATTAGCTGCTATAGGTGCTTCTAGTTGAGTTAAATACATTGAGAGTAATTTGATCTTAAGAAACATAGACTGATTTACTTGCTTCATTTTGAAACTGATTTAATCCAAATCCCTTCATTTAAAACATTCATTGTAGTAAAACCACTGTAAACCACTTTTTCTAATTCATAGGCTCCTTTTCCCTCTTTCTTATTTTTCCAAGGAGCACAGAAGCATAGCACCGGTGGTGTTTGTTTGGGTTTTGTTATTTAATACATTCTTCCTTTGTTTTCCATGCATCAGTTCTGCTTGCACTCTTCATCAATATGTGCATACAGTTGCAAATATTGCTCTGATAATTTTTGTACTTATTTCCAGAAATTTCTGCCAAATAGGAAGGCCTCTTAAAAGTTTTCACTTTTACCCTTTATTTCATTAGATATAAAAAGTGATAAAATGAGTGTATTTGTGGACAGGGAGAGAACAGTGTCCGTCTGTTACAGATCACAGAAGTCACAGATCACAGAATATTCTGAGTTAGAAGGGACCCACAAGGATCAGCAAGTCCAAGTCTTCAGTGAATCCCTCATATGGGGGTTGAATTCAAAACCTTGGTGTGATTAGCACCATGCCCTGACCACTTGAGCTACTCTCACATGAGCAGTTCCTCATAATATTTTTGGAAACAAATTAAGACATTATAGTCTACAACAGTGAAAAAACAGATGGGCAAAAATCTGTCTGAATTAGTGATTTCAGAGGGTAGTGGTATAGTGCACTGTATCAATGCAATTAAATTAAATCTAGAAAAAAGCCCTAATAATTAAGCAGAGATTAATGTGAATCACCACACCAATGCTCAGGGGCACATCTCTTTCACTCAGCCTTGAGGAGTACCCTTGAAGGGGCATCCCCACTTCAAGGGAGGAAACTTCATAGACTCCAAGAAGGAATATATCAGAGGAACTGACCTTATGGAGTGGACTGGACTTTTATAGGATTGGCTGCCAGTCATACGTCTCCACATCATCTTAGCAGCTTATCTGCCAAATCTTTGCTTCACTATCTGTTGCAGTGTGCCCCAGTTCCTGCCATGGAGTCCTGGACCCAGCTGGTCAGGGGGCCCAGTGGTTTGGCCCTTCTGGGTCTCAAGCTGCCCACCCAAACATTGCTGCCCTGAGGCAGCTGGGCGGGAAAAACTGTTCACTTCGGTGGGAAAGACGTGACACCCTGCGTGTAAGCAATGGTCACCACACTCCCCACCTCCCCGTTATGTCATCCCTTACTACTGGCCCAGGTTCGCCCTCCCTGCCTACCCCTTCTCCTGTTCATTGCTGTGTAATGTTCTCCACCTCTGTACCTCCCCGTGACGGCACCGTTATTGGTTGTTTCGGGTCTGCTCCGCCCCTGCCACCGGGGTATAAAACCTCCTGCACAGAGAGCGGCAGAGCTTCTTCTGGTCCCTTTTTCCCGCTGTATATAAACCCTTTCCTGCTCCCCCCGAAGGGTCCCTCGCCTCCTTCCTTTCTCCTCTGCACCCTTTCCACTGGTGATCGAGGGGAGCCCTGCTAGAGACCTCGCCCGTCCTCCCGCAACCGGTCAGCCTCCGTTCTCCCCCGCCACTGTGAGGCAGAATTGCTGGGTGCTCCGTCCAGCTGAGCTAGCCTTTTAGAGAGCACCACAGCAACTATCAAAATACTCATTTTGATAAGTCAGATAAGCCAGACTGGTTTTAGCACAATTCAACACCAAAAGCAGCACATGGGCCCCCTGCCAGCCCACCACTGATAGCTTGCGAAATAGGGCATTGTGTGAGTTTTTTGACCACATTCCAAGACAAAGGATCCTACAAGCATCCTACAAGCTGACACTGCTGTAAGCAGCAGTTTGGATTAGAGACCTCCTGAGGTCCCTTCCAACCTGAATGATCTTATATGACCCCATCCTATGATCTTGTAACTCTCTTAACATATTCAGTTTCTAAAAGTGCTTCCATTTTCCCATATGAAGCACTGCCAAAAAACCACAACTGCCAAAACATCAGTCACACCACCAAAACTCAAATAACCTTCCAGAGACATCAGACTCTGAAGAATCATTTCTGCTATGTTGATGTTTCAATACCATCCTCTTGAGATGTAAATGTTTTCCTAAAATAACACCTCATCAATTCTTAAAACAGATAGAGTATATCACCAGCAATCTCCTCCAGGTTATATTCAGGTCAGGAAAGTATTTTAGATGTCACCTGGCATTATTCTTACAGAGGTATCTATTTCCTGCTGCTGACTCATATTCAGATTCCTGCAAAGTACTGAGGATGTTGCAGTTTTGTGCTTCACCCATTCATCCATAAAATAAAGAAACATTGGTTTCTTTCCTTTTTTTTTTTAATTTTGCAGTTAGCAAAATATTTTGCAAAGCTTAACTATTGTAGTCATGCATTGCTAAGCATGAAATAATTCCAGGTTTTTAATTTCAGAACTGACTCTCACAGTATTTATATAAACTAACTTCCTATGGGAATTGTACCATCTCATTCCTTGGGAAAAACAGGTATTTTGAAGGGAAATGAGACCTGAGGAAGCTGAACATTAATTTAAACAGTGGTAGGTGTATGAGACATCTGAAGAATTTGTAATGTTAAATTTCTGACAGGAATGGATTAATAGAGGAGCAAGTGGTGAAAGGAGTATGATTAATAGCTTCACATGACTAATTCATTACATTGTGTATGATGCTCTTACATATTGCCTTGCAGGTTCTTTTGGAATACAGGCACATTTTTAATTCTGGAGAAAATGCTGTGCCATGCAGTTTTCTGCTGCAATTGCTGTGCATACCAGCTGAGACAAGTACTGTCTTGAACTTGGGAACTTTTACTTTGCCTCAGCCTCGTAAAGTGATGATACTGGAGACACAATTACTTCCCAGGAATATTCTACTGAAACTTCTGAACAAGATCATACCCATATACCTATGCTGGCGTCTTTCACTCAAGAGCCAACACATATGTGCAGTAGAGGAGCAGACTCTGACAAAATACCAGGTCAACAGCTTCCATTTCATTGCAAACTCAACCACGCAAAACTTCTCAGGATCTGTTTCCCTGCAGCCACAGTAAGGAGTAGGGGACACAGCTTATGTGTATGCCTCGTTTTCTGGACAAATTTGTATATATAACCATTTGCAAGTGGGAGCCAGAATTTTATATATATTCTTCCTCAAATATTTAGAAGCCAAATAGGAGTCTCTTTCAACCAAAAGATTTTCTTCTCTGGATGACTCTGCTACTTTATCTACAGTGTGGAGTTTTTACATGAACTTAAACCCAGAAGGCCTAAGTTGTGCAGAATTTATAAGAAGCATCCACCATCATTACAGTTTCTATTTAAGGAGGAGAAATAATGAAAAGTAAATTAGCATTTTTGTAGCTAGGTTCTTTCACTTTTTTAAAAGCTATGCATTTGTGTTTTGCAAATGCCACATTCTTTATTTTCAAATGGAAAGACATTCAAACTATTTGATAAAAGTAAATTGATAAAATATTAATGAAACTGAATAATAATTGGAAGTTATTTAACATTAGTTGGCTAGATGCTCTAGAAATCAGAATCCTATGACTGAATAAAGTTTCATGAATTTAAGAAAAATCAGTATATTTCTCATGGGGAAAAAAAAGCACTCATAAAATCCAGTATACATATATAATGGCTGAGTGCTGTGAATGTGAATGAAGTTAAAAATCAGGGTGGTGGAGGGGTGAAATCAGTAAAGGAAGCAAAGGGCACTATACAAATAAATTACTATCAGCCTTAATAAATACGATGGGGGGCCATAGAGCCTTGTGTTTATTAAAGGAGTTAGAAATTAAATTAATTAGCATACTTGAAGTGACTCTCTAGATAGAAATGATAGACGCATTTCCAGCAAATGATAGATTCATTTTCAGTGGGTTTTTGTTGATTTTTTTTTGCAAGTTGGAAAGAGAGGTGATGTCATCTCAGAGGATGGATATACAGCTGCAACTCAGATGTTGGGAAATGGCTTCTAGATTCCTTGCATCCACACAGCCTGCTTCCAGAGGGAGGCTGGAGCAGAAATATCAAGGTTCAATAGAACTTGGCACAGTAACCAAATTTCAAGTGGAAGACAGCTAAAGTTTTGCATACATATTAAAAGGCAGATGAGGGGATCTGTGTGCTAAGAGCTTGTCAGCCTGATATTGATCCTGGGTGAAATATTAAATGGCTGACACAAGACTATTAATAAAAAATTAATTCAAGTGCTAAAGAATTAAAAGATTAAAACATAATCAATGAGAGGAAAAAACCTCAATAATACTTTTGATAAAGATATACCTGGCAGGTTCAACAGGATCTATTTCCTGTTATTTATTTAAAACCTTGCTCACGAACTCATTGTAGCATAATATTTCATTTTTTTTAAAAAGTGGGGAAAAAAAAGCAAAGTGACACATAAGAAGTAGATTAAAAAGCTGATAAATATTTCCTTAAGCTTCTTTTAGCAAGGATTAGTAATCAAAGAGGCTGTGTTGCCAGCAGGATTTCACAGAATTTTGAAACTGGCCATAACTATAAGATTGTGGATTCTGCCTTGATGAAAGATTTATGCTGGTATAAAAATCTCTTCTTCTCAAATAGCAAGAGTAACAAAACCATGGTGGCTGTTCAGTGTCACTCTGGACGATCTAGCCAATTAAATAAAAAAATATCAAGTTTGAAATATGAAGTATAAGAAAAGAAGCAATACAAAGGACTTAAAATACAACTCCAAAATATCTTACCAATACTCATGTTAGGAGTTCCACCTTTGTATTACTTTTCTCCAAGTCCAAACTGGCAGTGGCAATTTCTCATACCAACAGTCTCAAATGCTCATTTTACACACACACACACACACACACACACAGAGCCAAACAATTCTGGCTGGAGCTGGAGTGCATAGAAACATTCTAATCAGAATATTCCCATTCCCTGAGACCAGGACAAACAAGTAATCTTTTGGGAAATTTGCTTAGAATTCACTAGATAACATTTGAAAGATAGAGGCATGAGCCTATATTGAATAAAACTTTCCAAATAACTTGCAATACACTATCCAAATGCACTTCAGGAACTACAATTTACATTGTGCTAGTCGTGGTGAATGCTTACTGTATACTCCACATATCTTTGCAGACCTATTTGTGTAAAACCAGCAGCTGTGTAGCTGCCATTGCTGATCAGATTCCCCATAGAGCATACGTTGCACAATATCTTATTTCTAACAGTCAGTATCTGTTTGCCAGTTTCTGCAATCCATTTCCATAGCAATGTTTGTCTAAATCCTCAGTTTTAAGGATGACAGACCATTATTTGTTGTTAATATACAGTCAGTTTACTTTGAAGTACAGAGTCTAAATCACAGACAAATAGGTTCCTTAAGGCTCACAGAGAAGTGATAAATTCTTGCTACCATCTCAGAAATCAGATTTCTTTGGCATATTAAAATCAGATTAATGTAATGGCAAAATGTCATACATTTGCTCTGTATACCATCTGTACATCTGTAACTTCTTTCTCATTTTTGAGAATATTCATCTTTTGCATGGCCTACAGCACTGACACAAGAAGCCAGGATACTAACCAGCAGCAGACATCTGCTCTGACTAAATTAAAAAGTCCAGCTCAACACACCACCCTTTCCCACCATCAGATTTCACCATGAAGAACAGGATCATAAGAAGTCTGATGAAATGTGACTATCATTCAACCTTTTCCCTTCTACCATGTCCAGGACATGATGATTAGGAAGCAATGAGAACACACACATTTAGTGATTCCCCAGAATGTTTTATAGATTCCAGTAGTTTGTGGCTTAGACTTCAAGGAAAAAAGGGATATCTACAAGGACCCATTCTTTGTTTTCCTAATCATTTTTTGAGCCCGTGAGGCAGGAAGTTTCTCTCTATGAAATTATATTAACTCTAGGATATTCTATTTATCTAAGTTTACTAATTTTACTTTTTTGGAAGAATTTCCAATAATTAGCTCTGTACAGACAGCAGAATCATTAGTCTGTAGTCACCTTGATCACCTTTGAAACCTTAAAAAAACTCCACTGGTGCCACTTCTGCCACTTGCTGGTCTCTAATACCACAGCAGTTAAGCAGTTTCATATGAATTATTTAAGAACTCTGTGGTGAATATCATCTGATCATCACAATCTCTATTTGTTCATTTTCTCTACATGTTCCATACTTTTTCTACCGAACAATTTAACAGATTCCCTACCAGACTAAACCCAGGATTTCTATGCAGGAAGTCCCCAATCTTTTCAGTGATAAACAGCAGTGCAAACAACCAAATCAAACACAAAAGCCCTCCTCACATAATTTCTCTGCTGTAGTTTCAACCTTTAAGTCCTCTTTTTATGCCTTCATCATCAATTAGCTTTACACACTCTTTGCTAACTCTTTTCATTCTGAGGTCTTCGGAAAAGATTTATGACTGCATTTTATATTTAAAAGAAATGATTCTTTAGACAATTTGGGGTTTGCCTCAATATATATTTTGCACATAACTTCATAGACTTTCTGGTCCTTTTTATTTTCTTTTTGCTTTGATTTACATGCACAAATTTAAAGACAAATTACACATCCAGACCTAGCACTTCAAACAAGTATTTCAAGATCCTTAGTATTTCCTACTGCATGTTGACATTTTCTTAAAACTATTCCCAAAGACTTCATTTACACTTCACTTGAAAAAACAAAACCAAAGCATTCAAAAAGCCCAGAACTATACTTGTTTTCCTTCAAAGTCTGTGCTAGTCAGTGAATAAAGTTAGCAGTTGCGGGCATTTTGTTGTAAGAACATACTTGAAACAAATGAATAGATCATTAACTGTGATCAAAACAGACAAAGAAGTTACAACTGCTTTGATGTAGGATTTTGTGTTTTTAAACAAGCTTGCTTAGATTCTTTCATGGATTTTTCCTGGCTTAAAGGACAAATACTCTAGATATCACAGCCTCATAACAATCTCATGATACATGCACATTACCTAAGCAATCTGTGTTGTGCAGTTTATAAAGAACTTTCAAGGGGTTTCCAAATTAGCTCAAATTTCAGTATAAAGCTTCATCTATGTAACACTTTTATGGGGCTAAATCCCACATGGAAATATCCCAGGCCAGATCAATGCTATGTGTGTTTTTATACCCCTTTCCATATCTCATTTTTCCTGCATTACCCAGCAGAAAGCCAAAGAGGTATATTGGTTTAGTTGCAGTTACCTGAAGTATCTCTCCAGGGAGCACAGACGCTCCTGCACAGGTTGCCAGTAGCTCCCTGGTTTGTACTGTGCCATAACAACATCACAGACCAAATGTGTGCTCACACACCATGGCCCCAGTGTGAAACAAAGGTGCCAACGGGAAATGCCATCAATTCATTCTGAGGATAGAAAATACCTCTTGCCACAGGTGTCGCGGCAAGAGCTGACAGATCAGTCTCTGCTCTCAGAGAGGTTGTGTTTGCCAGCACTGTGGTGTTTCAGCCATACAGCCAGAGCTGGGTAAAGGGGAAGCAATGCAGCTGCTTAACAGGAGCACTCCATGTAACACAGGAGCTGTTTATCACTTCAGGCAGTGCCAGCTGAAAGGTTCTTGCCTCATATCTACCTTCTTCCCAGTTAAGCCATCCTTATTGCTTGGCAAACACCAACATGCCAAGAGAAGCAAAAAGAAGAAACTGCAGTAGGAGGGAAGCATCTTCAGGGTAACAGAGCTTCCTGGAAACCTAGCATTGGTGAGAGGGCTGAGATTTGGGCACGATGTAGAACACTGAACATATATATTCTGTTTCAGGATTGCACTGTATACACATTCTACACAATACTTGGGACTGTGCAGTACGGACTTATCTTTCATTTGAAAACTTATCTAAAATGTCTTAAGGTAAAAGTCTGCCTTTGTCAGAGGATGAGTTAAAATAGAGGTGTTATACTAATAGCATCATATTAAAAATTTACTCTTTTTATTTTCTTTTAAGTTTACAGACTGGAAAGGGGAAAAAAAAACCAAACAAACAAACGAAAAAATACCACCAAAACCCCCCAAAAATTCAAGCTTGTTTCATACCTCTTTAAAAAACAACAACAACAAAAAAAGTGAGCGGAGTATTTTAGTCCTTCTAAAAGAACCATAACAAACTCTTTTATAGTAAAAGCAAGGGGAATGTTTTGGAGTTTTTTTAAGAAAATTGAACTGACAGAGAAAATCCACAATAAAGCCATCAACCTCTGGACATGCAGTTCTGTAAAAATATTCCAGTTCTGAAAGAGGAAGTGTTATATTCTCATTTCTGCTCACCTCAAGTATTTCATATGGGGCTTATCATCCAGCACCATTATCCACAGTTCTGGGTCACTCAGTAGTTGGGGAGATGGTAGAGCAGGAACTTTAAAGCTTTTCTGCTTTGTACATTTATTTCATCATTTTATGAGCCAGCAATAGAATTCTTTCAGCTTATTGGTTGGGCCACTCTTCATAGATAATCCAGTGATGTCTCATTGGTTCAAAGGAAAGGTAAGGAACTTCCCTGGAGAGAGAAGTAAATTCAATTTCATGTCTTTGGAATTAATAAAGGCATTTTGAACTACTGTTCCTATTTTTTCCACCCATTTGACTATACTGTAGGAAGAAAAGTACTGACAGCAACTCTTTCCTTCACTTGGTAGTTCAATTTTTTACAAATATATAGACAGAAAGCTGAAACATACCATAAAAAGAAATAAATGGGCCTTTTAAGAAAGTTGTGTTCCTTTTTTATATGTGTACAAGTGTTTACTCCATCCCACAATAATTCTGAGTTTACACTTTTGGCAAGATGTTTATCATTATATATTGCTCCCGAAACTAGAGAAAACTAAATGCACAGTAGAAAGCACTAGAGAATTCTGACCTACACATCCTACATTCATCTCAGAAACAGGTAAAAAGAGCAAACAAAAAGTAGGAACCTCAATTCAAACCACAAGAAAGGATCAATGATAAATCAATAGGAGATTAACAGTGGTGAACCATCCATAATTATCACTTAACTAGTGTTCCAGACAATTCTGTTCTCCCAGAAATTAATAGGTACACTTTTGATGTGTGGGGGTGTAACTAAGCGTTGTTGTTCCCCCGTGTTTCACCAATTAATTCAGTGATGAACAAAATTTTGGGGTTTTGTAGTGGGTGGTCTGACTGCAGTCCAGGGATCCAGATGTTTAATTTCAGGAATGTTACTAGCACTTAATGAGAACTATTTGTAGAGTTTCAAGAAAAACTTAGAGATCGATACTTTGCAAGACAGCTTTATCAAATCATTAGGCCCTGTGGTTCTAACCAGGATCTCACTAATTAGCTCGTAGCCTTAAATCAGTCTATCACCTCAGACTGTCTTTTATCACCATTAACATGCTCTTTGAAAAGTCTGTACAGTTAAGCTGCTTGATTTTAGACTTCCCTGGTGTTTAATAGGAAAAATGTCAAGCTACTTCTTTGTCATTTAAGTGTTTTCAAAGTTCCATTTATTAATTATGTAATTGTATAAGCCTAACGGAGATAAGTATGTTTTAAATGAACAGTATATACCAAATAATATTTGTAGCAATATGACCAGAATTGCTACCTTGATGTATGTACAGTAATTACCATTACAGATATATGTGATTACAACAGGTCACACTTAACAAACCATTCTGGGAACAAAATCGTAAGAGAAAATCTGAGCTCACCAAAATTTGCCAACAGATTATACCAAAATGAATAGATAAATTTTTCTTTGACAGTTTTTTCCGGTCATTAACAGCAGTCCACAGCTGTGACACCCAAATTCACAGACACTGATATTACGGTTGCATTGTTAATATCTGAATTATTTATCGTTCAAGAAACTACATTTCTACTGTACTTTTAGTTGACACCTGACACCCACAGAGCTTCTGTACTGATCACCACAGTATGTGTTACTTTAACATTTAAATTGGCCTTCAGTATTTGTTGTTTGAGTACTTTAGAGGCAGAAAATCCTAGTGATCACATATTAAATTCTCAGTCAGTTTTTGGGAGAAAGCACAAACACAGCTCAAGCTTATTTTTGTGTGTTCCTGAAGGAAATTATCAACATCTTGAGTCTTCACAAAGGCATTTGTAAAGGCACATTATTCTTTAGCCAGCTAAGTACAATGGTATGTCTATTGTCTGATTCTAAACCACAATAGGATCTTCTGCCTGGGTTCTGGCAGAGAAAAGCTGCTAAGCCTCTCAAGTCATTCAAAACACGGTGTGGTTCTGTGCAACAGATGACCTAGTTCCCTTGGCTTGTAAACTGGAGGAGAAAGTTATTTATAACCTATAAAAAGGTATTTTTATAAGAAGCCAAAATGCTCTTTTTCTGAAAAGGTGGGATCCCGCCTATTTGTTGACATTAAATCTTCAGCAAAGCACATACAGCGAGACAGGCAACCTATACTCTGATACCTGTAGGAAAGAAACAGATACCAAGGAAATAAATGCTTTTGTTTCCACAGTGTCTTTTCTTGCCTTACAACTCTGTCTGGATTCAAGTTTTCACCTCAAAGAATTCTTGGATATTACTGTTTCTGATATTTTCTTATGTTATCAAACAGCCAACTACATTAATTGGGTACTATTAAAATGTTTTAATGCTTCTGCAACACTTACTTCATCCATCACCTAACCGTCTCTGGTTACATGCACTGTAACACTTTTGTGAACAATGTTTCCTTTTCTGTGCTTTTTGCTACAACTTCCAGGCAAAATACACAATCACAGTAGCAACTCTCTAGGGGCAGTCAGGGCACGCTGCTCTATGCCCATCATTAAAATAGTATTCATTCGTTCAACAGTTCTGGGGGGAGCAGAAGTCTTAAATCAGTAAATATTATTTGTAAAGAGCAATGCATTAGTCATTTTAATACTTTAAAGGGGAGATGATTGACAACTGCTTCTACATGCAGATATGTCACTCCTGCTTCTGTCATGTTATTCTACGGCTTAGATATACTGCTGTATTTAAGAAAAAAAGATATGTCTACTGAAAATATTGCAATAGGGAAAAATGTAAAGATGATAGGTGAACAAAATATTAGGGTTCAGAAGAAAATCCTCTCTAGGGAAAGTTGTTCCATAACTGCTTATTGCAGGATTGATTCCCGCCATTGTACTAACTGGTTATTCCTGATATCTGGAGATAAGGCTTAAAGATTTTCTGGCATGAGTTTAACTAGTTGCTTGTTGTTGCTTTGAACAGAAGCCCAAGCTTTGTTTAGCATTGTTTTGAGCTGTAACAAAGTTGCCACAATCTCTCCAAATTCTAGCTTCTGGCAGTCTTCCACTACTAATTGTTTTATTATTCCTACTGACATATAGGTACTTGTATTATCTGAGTAAAGAGTAGATTCTCTGGCCGTAATATTTGTCAGCTATCTAATATAGTTTTACTCTTATGCTAGGCCTCTACTTTCACTACTTCCGGCACTTAGGACATAAACAAGATTAGAAGTACTATTATGAGCTCTTCGGTATTCCCTTAACTCCTTTTAAAAACATTGAGGGGAAATTTTGATTAAAAAAAAGCCTGCCTGGACAGAATGCTGAAAAGCACACTGTAGTACAACTAGGTAAAAACAGAAAAAAGAAAGCTTGAAAACTTGAGCCCAGAGGCTGAGAGTATAGTGGACAGAGAGCAAGACCATCTCTAGTTATTGTCAATGACCTTGCAGTTAAAATAGAACTCACAGCAACCATTTAGGGGTGGGAGGTTTGGCATGTCTATGGCATAGTAATGGAGTCTAACTATGCTGTATCTTGATGTTTTTGACGGACCTGGATGTGTTCTTGGAAGAGCAGGACGAATAATGAACGTCACAGCAACTCTCAATCTGTGTGACATTTAGAAAAAGAAAACTGTGGACTCGCACTGTAATAGGGCTGTAATAGGGTAATGCAAGTAGCAAGTGAACCCAGCTGAGGTAATCTCTTTGGGTTTCAGTAAAGCTTTCGATACCATCACTCACAGGATCCTTCTGGACACAATGTCCAGCACACAGCTGGATGAACACCACATGATGTGGTGGGTGAGCAACTGGCCCACGGGTTGGGCACAAAGTGTTATAGTGAATGGAGTGACATCAGACTGGTGACCTGTCACTAGTGGGGTTCTGCTAGTGGGGCTCCATCCTCGGCCCTGTGCTCTTCAACATCTTCATACATGATTTGGATGCAGGTCCTGAAGAGAGACTAAGCAGGTTTGCAGATAGTACAAAATTGGGAGGAGCAGTTGACTCCCTCCAAGGCAGAGAGGCCCTGCAGAGAGACCTGGACAAACTGGAGGACTGGGCAATCACCAACTGTATGAGCTTTAACAAAGAGAAGTGCCAGATTCTGCACCTGAGATGAGGCAACCCTGGATGTACGCACAGACTGGGAATGAGATGCTGGAGAGCAGTGGTTCAGAAAGGCAAGTGGGGGTCCTGGTTGTTGTAAAGCTGAATATGCGCCAGCAGTGCCCTGGCAGCCAGGAGGGCCAACCCTGTCCTGGGGGGCATCAGGTACAGCATCGCCAGCCGGGCAAGGGAGGGGATTGTCCCGCTCTGCTCTGCACTGGGGTGGCCTCACCTCGAGTGCTGGGGGCAGTTTTGGGTGCCACAATATAAAAAAGGCATTAAGCTATTAGAAATTGTCCCAAGGAGGGCCATGAGCATGCTGAAGGGCCTTGAGAGGAAGCCATATGAGGAGGGGTTGAAGGCACTTTGTCTGTTCATCCTGGAGAAGAGGAGATTGAGAGGGGACCTCATTGCAGTCCACAACTTCCTCATGAGGCGTAGAGGTGGGGCAGACACTGATCTCTTCTCTGTGGTGTCCAGTGACAGGACTTGAGGGAATGGCCTGAAGCTGTGTCAGGGGAGGTTTAGGTTGGATATCAGCAAAAATATTTTAACCCAGAGGGTTGTTGAGCACTGGAACAGGCTCCCCTGTAGAAGTGGCCATGGCACCAAGCCTGAGAGAGTTCAAGAACTGTTGCAATTCTTGGGGCTGCCTTGTGCAGAGCCAGGACATTCAGTGATCCTTGTGGGTTCTTTCCAGTCCAGGATATTCTATGATTCTAAGTAATTGTATTAGTCTTTTACATTGAGTGGTGTATTTATCCACAGCAGGTCTCCCATAATTGCTCATGTTCCTCACCAATAGTATGATATTGCTAGGCAGATGCACAGAGATGACTTTTTAGCAAAGCAAAGCAAGGTGCTAAGGGACATTTTAAGAAGACGTATTAAATAATCCATTTAGTTTGTATGCTTTGGGCACCTAATCATCACTGATCCTAAACACTTTGAAGACCAGAAAAATTAAAAGAGCTGGGAATCCAGTGTGGTTTATAAGCATCAGAGACTGTCATATTGTGAAACTTTTTAGGTGGTAATGTGTACATGGAGGATTGAAGACCTTGACCCTGTGTACTGGCAAGTATGGCAAGAACAAAATATTAGGAAAACCTAGACAGTCCCTTTTGAATGACATCAAATTCTAGTTCAAGATGAATACCGATTCATAATCATCACACTAGCAGTTAGATTAAGAGTCTAGTTGCCTTTCCTCATTAAATATAATTTTAAATGCATTCCAAAACGAATGCACACAAGATACTCATTGTAATCTTGAGACTCAGTAGTTATGAAGTTGATCAAAGACTCTGCATCAGTACAGAGGAGCACAGTTCCCTTGGGTGTACACACTTCACAGTCAGCATCCTATACATAAGTATAGTGTCTGCTTGCACTTCAGATTTATTTTTTCACCTGTGCTTCTGAAGTATGATAGAAAACAGAATTTTAAAAAGCAATATGTAAAATTGTTCCTCCTGCAAAGTGAAATGCTCGAATTATTTATAGCTCTCTTCAGAGCCAATATCTCCATGTTACTGGATCGCTAAAAAATTTGAAAGCATATGATGAGAGACTAGCGACTTTTCCTTTTAGTTTTACAAAAGGAAGATGTTTCAAAATGTTAAATCCCACTATCAACTGCACAAAACACTTTCATGCTTATCATGGTTTAACCCCAGCTAGCAGCTAAGCAGCAGCACAGCTCACTCCCCTCAGCGGGATGGGGTAGAGAATTGAAAAGAAAAAGAAAACACATGAGTTGAGATAAAGGCAGTTTAATGTGCAAAGCAAAATCTGCATATACAAACCAAGAAAAATAAGGAATTAATTTACTGCTTCCCATCATCAGGCAGGTGATCAGCCATCTCCACGAAAGCAAGGCTCCATCACATGCAAAAGTGACTCAGAATGGCAAATGCCATCACTCAAAACTTCTTCCCCTTCCTTGTTCTGTCCCCCATCTTATATCCTGAGCATGATGCCATGTGATATGGAATATCCCTTTGGTCATCTGGGGTCAGCTGTCCCAGCTGTGTTCCTTCCCAACTTCTTGTGCATCCCCAGCCCTCTCACTCTCAGGGTAGTGGGAGAAACAGAAAAGGCCTTAAATGATAATTATGGATGGTTCACCACTGTTACTCTCCTATTAGTTTATCAATGATCCTTTTTTGTGGTTTGAATTGAGGTTCCTATTTTTTGTTTGCTCTTTTTTACCTGTTTCTGAGATGATGCCATGTAAGCACTGCTCAGCAGTAATAAAGCAATCTCTGTATTATCAACACTGTTTTCTGCACAAATCCAAAACACAGCCCCATGTTAGCTATTGTGAACAAAATTAACTCTCCCCCAGACAAAACCAGCACAATGATCAGTTGAAAATTTGAGATGGAAAATTAGCATTTTTATATTGAAATTCACTTTGCACAAACTAGTGAATACTCTGCTTTAAAAAGTTGAGTGTTATCAGCATCTTTATCTCATGTATGTTCTGATTTTAGAAAAAAAATTTATTAGTGATGCTCAGTTATTTCACATCATTCCCTAATTAAATACATTTCCTCTCACTTATCATTACTCCTAGTGTCTTGGTAAAGTTTAACACTGTCAAATTTTATATATCATTGATTAAAGTACATATGGATGCAAAACCAGAACTGTTTAAATAATTCAATTCTTTTAGTTTTTCATCTCTTCACATAGGTGAAGATGCAAGCTGGGCTAAAGTCAGGACTGAAAACAGATCACTTTAATTTACATCAAGAAAAAAATAGGTATCCAAGTCTAAACTTAAATAAATGTCATGGCACTACAGGGAAAGGATATGGTGAGGGTCTGTCCCAGATGAAGCAACTCAGGGTAATTAAGATCAATTAAGAAACTCAGAACCCTTACACATTTTGTCTTAATTGGGGTTTAAGGAGGCTAATGTGTAAAAAACGTAGACAGGAAACAAAACCTGAAAAAAAAAATAGCCTTAAGTAACTCAGAAGAACAAGGAAGATAACCATCTCTCCTTCTTCCCTTGCTATCATTAAATGCTAGCTGATGAAGAATTTGAGGCTAGTGGTGGTAGTGTCTTACCATAACCACTTGCCATTTCTGCTTGAGAAAGACTAGTAAATTTGACGTCAGGAACTAAAAGGATATTGGGAGAGGGAGCATGTTGGGGTGCACTGGGTGCTGGAAGAGAGATAGGCCCTGAAGGCCGGAGAGAGAGCCTCGTTCTCAGACCCGGAGGTCACCCTGAGATTACAGCCAGATCACCGGGGATGGGCTGAGAGAGCATTGTGGGTTTCTGGACAGTGTCAGCCCTATGAGATGTGATAATTGCAGTTTCTGACCTTGTAAGGTATTGTTTACCCTTCACCATAATAGGCAATGTCTGGGAAATACTCCAGGTGATTGGGGAACACTGAGGTGAACATCTTTCCTGTTTATATGATGTGATATCCTGTAGGTTATGGTATTTAAGGGAATTTCTGATGCACAATAAAACTTTGCACTTTTCCTCCATGTGTGCAGAGTCCAGGCCCATGCGTGAATACTGCAGCAGCACAGTGCTAAAGAAAAGGCACCGATACAAGGAAGTATATGCATGTAAATCTTAACTGTAATACTAATTAGCATTTTATCAGTCAACTGGACGAGTAGTAACTGTTAACATTTTGATTACGCTAACAATAAAATCTTATTTTCACGCATAAGGTGTAGTGCTTTTTTTGCTCTTAAGAGGATTTCATGTGCAAAAAGTAGTAACAGAATATTCTTTCTCAAAATAGGTCTATTTAAATACTATGTTTTAGAGACTAATTTACAAAAACTTAGCTGAAACAGAGGTTTCCTTTCCTGTCAATTCTTTTCTATTAAACTTATATTTAATAATTTTAGTATATTCTTGTAACTAGCACTTATCTTAATGTTACACCAGCAAGTTTATTTTTGCATCTTTTTCCCAATGCCATTGAAGGAGGTTAGATGTAATTTACACAACCTTGAACTAAGATTTTCACTAGGGTGATTAGACTATAAATGTGCTAGAGTGCATACAATGAGGGAGGGTACCCAGAAATTTCTGAAGATTTAAGTATACCTTTGAAATGTATATTCATTTAGAAGGAAGAGTAAGTTCTTAACAAAAATCCTCGGTCTGCATTTTACATCAAGACATAGCGGTAAAACTTGTAAAGGTGTACTTTTGGGACCCTTGATAGTATGGTCAAAAAAGCAAATATGTTGTTAGATAATATACAGTAGCCTCATAGATAATATTAGGAACAAGTTAGGTTGCAAGGTCAAGTTGTTGCAATTTATTAGTACATTATATGATACAAACAACTGATGACACAGCTTTAATCCCACTGACAATCAAGACCAGTATCAGCCTGAAACAAATACATGGAATACTACCTGCTGTAAAAACTGCTCTGAATGTGCTTGCTACAAAGACATTCAGTACTAAAATCCTCCAATAAGCAAAGCAGTGTGTATTTTTCATCATGATGGCCTTAAGAGATTTTTCTCAGCACATAAAGAAATTAAAAAGCCCATTCATAGAAGCTGAGTAAAGCAGCTTCACAGTGAAATAACAACTCAGGTGTCAAAAGAGGAGGTTTATCAAGGAAAAGTTTTATTCTGAATGTCTTCATCTTTTTTACAGACAGGGCTTACTGTAGGTATACCATGGAAGTCCTTAGCAACAGAGACTAGATCTGAGACAACTGCAGTTCAGGAACCTGAGGTTAATGAAAGACTCTGACATACCTTTTTATTTCTCTACAGTGAGCCATGTTTTCTGGAGCTGACATGTGCCATTTTCAAGTGCTTATCCAGCTACTTCAACTCAACCAATGATTCAGAGCATCTTAACACAGAGTGGCTCACAAAAGGTTTTTGGCAAGTTGCCATTAGGTGACAGATAATGGCACCTGCTGCTGTTTTGGCAAGAACAGTATTATAGAACCATAAAATGGTTTGGGTTGGAAGGGACCTTAAAGATCATCTTGTTCGAAGCCCCCTCTAGCCACCATGGGCAGCGATGCCATCCACTAGGTCAAGTTTCCCAGGACCCCATTCAACCTGGCCTTGAGTACTTCCATAAAGAGGGCATCCACAACTTTTCTGGGCAACTTGTTCCAGCATCTCAACACCCTCTGGGTAGAGATTTTCCTCCTAACATCTAATCTAAATCTCCCCTCTGTACATTAAAAAAATTTCCCCTTGTCCTGTCACTATCTGCCCATGTGAAAAGTCGCTCTCCATCTTTTGTATAAACTCCTTTTAAGTACCAAAAAGGCCACAATGAACAGTAGTCAGAGGTGATTTCCCATTCCACTTGGAAGGTTTTTTCCTTTGATCACATCTATTCATCATTGTGTTTTGTGAGCTACAAAACAATGAATGAGGGGAGACTGAGACTGCTGCAGGCCTGGGGGGTAGCCAAGTGACCTTGGAATTTCAGACTAATATTTTCTCTCCTGGGTGTCTGATGGAATTTATCCCAGAACTACTTCATACTACTTCAGCATAGATGTGTGACAGTTGCAATCTTCATTCAGAAACACGTGGCCATATCCATACAGATGCTTATCACCTCCAGATCTCATTAACTGTGTGAGTGTAGGTTGATCAGGTATCATACGGGGTGGGTGTATCACAATTAAAAAGAGTTCTTTATATGTTATGAGACTTCTCAGTCCTCATTACATTTGAGTGGAAGGCTCTGTAAACATGGAATTCTCCATCTGTATCAAAATGCTGATGCAACCTGCAATTCCCTGTCATTTCTTTAAACATGCCTGACACTTGATCACCAAATACTTCCAGCACTTGTGTATGATGACATTCTGCAGTACAATGACATAAATGCAGAACTGCCTCTACACAGAAGTCCTTAACTTAGGAGTAGGAAAAATGTACTTCACACTTCCAGTAGAAAAGAAAGATGAAAATTGCCATAAAGTGTAAATTTGAGAAAGTCAAACAAAAGGGAGCATGAGAAGGCAAGAATAGAGTTTTATATTCAGATGAGATAGAAATATGTGGAAAACAAAAATATAATTTTGATGTTTCCAGTGGATTTCCCTATAGTTCTGGTCCTGCAGGGATGCTACCATCCCATCTTTACTACTTGCCTGTCTATGGGCCGATCATTTCAAATAACTATCAGGTTTTCTTACATCAAGATTCTGGTTTTGGATTAAGATTTCTTCTATGTAGTGCACACTTGTCAACTCCCAATTTTATTGCAATTCCCATGTTGTACGGCCTTTAAGCTCCAGTTCCTCCAGTCATGTAATTTGAAGGAAATCTGTGCTTCATTTTAGAAGTTCCTAGCTCTCACAGCTTTGGAGAAAAAAAAGACAAATGTAACTCAAAGGTGCTCTAAAGCTTCTCAGGCCAAAAGTCAAATAAAAACCTGATACAACTTGTTTGAAATCATTATAAATGTCACTTATTATCTTCACCTTTGCCATGGCCATTTTATGAGCTTTGCGTATTTGAGGTACTCACTAGTACATAAAAGACCAGGGCAATGTTCAGCAACACAGGAAACTTTAATTTGTGTCCTGGAGAGCTTTGAAATAGCTGCTGACTATGAAAAATTCTCTGTACCTCAAAAAGCCTTTGCAAAAAATGTGCAGTCTTCTTGTACCTTCTACTCTTTGCTTTAAAAGAGAAATTACCTGATAATTTGTGATTGCAGTGCAGAGCAAAAACAACACAAATCCATCCTCCTCCACTAAGTTACTTTGCATTTTCCTGTTTTCCATCATTTAGAACTTTAAAAGCAGTATTTATTTTTATGTTTACTACTTATGACATGGAAACATATTGCTGCTTTAATAATGTATGGAGTCTGAAAATACATACTTATGTATATATGTATACATGCATACATAGAAACAACTTCTTTGTCTCTAAAGAAGGAAAGTTTTAGTTTATGACCTCCTATTTCTGTGCCTGCTGAAACCATAGACTATATTTTACATCAGAATTAAAAATAGACATGACTTTGTTTTCTCACCTTGAATGTGCTATTTTAGTTAAGGGAAGAGTACATTGAATAGAGACACAGCCTAATATGATTGCCCTTGCCATCCACTGCCTCATGAATGAGAAGCTGATTTTACACATCTAGATTTAATGATAATGCTCACATAAATGAAGGATCACAGAAGAATCTTCGTAAGAAGCTGCTACCTAATTTTTCACTACTTTCTTTCCTAAAGACTACCTCTTTCATGACACTCACAAGCCCCCTCCCTTTGGCTGAATAAATATACAGTAGAGTGGCTTTACTGGGCTTGTTCTCAACTGTTATTAGTGTTTTCAATTCTTTTTATTGTTGATGGTGGTTTTTGTTTGTTTGGGTTTTTAAAAATTTATTTATTCCATCCAACCCAACGGAGCTTTGGCTGTCTCTCTCACACTGTGCCTAGCATGGAAATTACAAACTGTGTCATTAAGATTTCTCTTTCTCCTCTCCCATTTTTTAGTAAAATTGATGTTGATTATCAGATTCTTGCCTGTTGCTCCGCACTATCAGTGTGTTACTTTTTTTTTCATTATGACCAGTTCACCAATAAACAGAATAATTGGAAAAGTTCACAATCAAAATGGTCCCCTTAGGAGGTCTTTTGTCATTGCATACAAGTAAAGACATTTTGCTTAACTTTGGTAGTTTAAATTTGGGGTCTGCTGCAGTGAATTGGATTATGGATATTTGTAACAGATCCTACTCTTGGGCATCCTTGACATCTGCCGGTAACCCTCTGATTTATTTTTAATGTTTCAGTTTTATCTTCCCTGACCTTGGTGCTCTGAGAGCTTACACTGCACACTGTAAACACTTAGCTTGAACTTACTCCAGGTTTTTTGGAGTCCAGCTGTTGGTAACTCTCTGTTAATAATCCCAAAAGTTTCATTGTGGACACTGACATTGGGCATGCACCCAAAGAAGAACAGCTGTTCTTGTAGCTCAAAAATACACAAATATTGATTGGATTCCAACTGAAAACAGAGATTTTAAAATAAAAATGGTAGGAAATAAATCCAGACCATTTGCAGTAATTCCTCTCATTCTACTACTGCTTTCACAAGTTAGAGTTCCCCAAATAATTTTCCTGAACAGATTATTGTATGTGTGGGTCCCACATATATGTCTTCTGTACTCCCTGACAGAAAGTACTTAACTACAATACAAAGGAGAGTATGGTAGCTTAATAGCTGACCTTTTCAGAGCAAAAGCTAAACCCCAATCTTTCTCCCATCTTTGAAATGAAGGTTCACATCAGTGTGCAGCATCATGTTTTAGAACTTATTTCAGAATTGTCAGAATTGTGAAACCAGGCACTAGACATTTCAAATAAAACTGAAGAGAAACTGGAAGTAATGGTTACTTACCACTGGATTTTTATGGAAGCAAATGGAAAAGTTAATAGTATGTAATCACTAATGTAACATTTTGATTATTTTTAACTATCACGTTTTCCAAATGTTGTAAATTATGCTTGACAAAAATAGAAGAAACTTCTACTGCAACAATGAATAGCAAGGCTTGCCGTTTCTTGTTTGTTTTCTTTTAGTAAAATGAGCCGATGTTCTAAAAATTCCTCTTTCTGCTCTCTATTCATATCCACTATTACTATATCAATATTTTTTTCCAAGTCTTCTATTTACATTCACATTTTTCCATGGGAGTCTAAAGAGTAGTATTACATGAAATTTTGTATCGAAACATACAGTAGCTCTACATGAAATGTTTTGTTTGGTAAGATAGCCTCTGTCTAATCAGTCCATAAGAAAGTATGTTGGCAGAAATTCTCTTAGAATAGAGAAAAATTTTGTTACTTTAGTGTAAGTTAGACAAAACTGTGTCTTGTATTTGTTTTAATGGTGAATTACATCAAACACATAGATCCTGACTTATTAGTGTTTCATGGTTCCTGTGCAATTAAAGTGTTGTAACTAAATTTTACACTGTTTTATAAAGAGTATTTCTCAGTTGGCACATTTGAATTTCAAGCAAGTCTGGCTCTTCTACCCGATCTGCCATCACCCTGAAAACCCTGTTGTTGCCATAATACCTTGTCCTATAAATCCACAATGTAAAACTAGCCATGGTAGATTAAATACTGTGTTACTTCTAGGATTTTTTACTCTTCTATCTTCTAAATTCAAGATTTCAGATCACACCTTAATAAATAATTGAATTTCATTTAAGTCTAGATTGGTAAATAAATCATGCAACCGAAATCAAAGAGAAACTTTGGCTGGCTCAAAGAAGTAGAAACTGTATTTAATAAAACTGGGAATATTTTCTAGATATCACCAAAAAAAAAAATTATAGCAGTGAAACTTTTAAGAAGATGAAAGGTTATGACAGTGAACATAACACAAAGAACCATCTGCCACAAGATTTAATAAGCTAAGATTTTTAAGTCAGTGACCTCTTCCTGAATACTAGATCTTTCATCACAAATCAGATACTAAACAAATATCTAATATGTCTTTAGTCCCTTAAGACTTAAAGGTTTGTCTTCCTGACTCACTGTGAGCTTTGCTTTGTTACTTGAAATTTTCCCAAAAATGTACTGGACTTAGTCTGATTTGTGATACGCTGCAATGGTATGTCATAGATAGCGACACAGTGATTGCAGCATCCAGGAGTAGGTTCAGTATAAAATGTATATTCCAATTCAGTTTGAAACATTAAAACCAGAATAGTCATAGCTACTATTTACCTAGGATGCCCATATTGTTCCTAATCCCTACTGCTTGAGATGGGCTGGAGGATTTCTTAAAACTAAAACAAGGTAAAAGTGCATACAACCTTGATACAGTCACAATATCTTAACTGGAGAAGTAACATAATTTAAGATACACATATTTTATATGTGTGTTTTATTTATTTTATTTATATATTATTATTATATTTATATTATTATATATAACATTATTATATAAGTTTTATTTGATGAAAGCAAATACTCCAGACTTCCTCTTCATTATCAGTCCTTTTTCATGGACTAATTTCTTTTTTTTCTGTGTGGGCAGGGGAGAATATTTTATGCTTTGTTTAATCCAAGGTTGTGTACAGAAGACACAGCAGACATATTTAGGGAAGTGTATTTCACTTTTTCACTATTTGTAAAGAACAAAGTATACTGATTTATGTCATTAATATTTTTTTTGAACACTATGCCCATTAACACAGGAACAGTACATTCAAGGCATCTGTATTTTGAATCATCATTTCTATTGAAATGTTCCAATTCTTAGTGGAGGAAGAGGCAGGCATAGTTCTCATGGTTTGGTTCACCTTTAATGTCTGTGAGACAGGAAAAGAGTTTTACGACTTCCCATATCTCCTTTTATTGAGTACCTCTGGGTAAGGAGATGAGTGAAGAATCTGATAAAAGAAAATGTTTGAGTGGAGTTGTGGAGGCAGAAATTCATCATGCCTGGGGTTTCTGAGCGCCAGCTACCGGAAGAAGACTAAAATTAAGATGGCTAAAAAGCTTTGCCAGAATGACCAAGTTACTAAAGAAAATCTACCTAGAGAACTTCAGGCCTTGTGTTTTTGGTTCTAACCAGTGTTATGCAGTTGGGACTGTCTTTAGAAAGTACAAGGGCAATACTGAATATTCTATTAAAATCGGTGTTCAACACCCTGTCAAATCAATTTTTCTGTTATCTGACAGCTGGAAGAAATCTCTGCTCACTCTCTGCATATTAGGATGAAGAGATTATGAAGCTGGCCATCTCAGTGTGAAACAAAAGCCTCGCTTAGAAACATGAACATACAATGATTATCAAGTAGAGAATCACTTGCCTTCAAGATAATTTGCAATTGTTTTCACGTCTTCAAGAAACTGTCATCTGAGCAGCTCAATTATGCTGCTGCTTTAAAATTAGACTTTTTTTAGAGCCTGCTTCCCGACATGAAGGATTTCAAGTTCTTATTACAAGCACTTTTATAATTAGTGAGAGTAAAAGAATAGGTAATAAATAAATGAGATGCTGTCAAGTGAAAATGCAAAACAAGTTAATTTGTACCTTGTTCTTTGCTAAGGTTTACTCTACGCTGTATGCGTATCTTTTCACATTAGCCCATTCAATGAAAATATACCTCCATTTCCACAGATGGGACAAATGTACAGGCACAAAAGAAAGGCTGGGTGTTGTTCATGGCTTGGGCTGTGGTGCTTTTGAGAAGGGTTCATTGAGATCAATCACAACTCAATCCTTTAATGTCTGCTGTCTTTTTAATACAGACAGACATAAGGCAGTATGTGCCCTTACTATAATTGCAGTAATTTAGATCAATGGCTTTTAAAAATTATGTGAACAGATTGAGTAACCTGGATTTGTCTATAATAACATGTTTCCCTTGTTAAGCATGGTTTGAGGTAAACTCCAGTTATGTAATTAGGGTTTTACTGCCCCAAGGAGCAAGATTCATGCTGCTAAGTTCTTCCATTGATGTGCAGTATGAAATTACTATAGTCATCATTATTTCATCAAGTACATCATCAGTTGCAAAAACATGACCAAAGAAATCAAGAAAAATCTCATTATACACTTATTTTACTAAAAATATACTTTATTTCTCAGAATTAGTATCGTCTTCCTCAACTAATCTCAAGACTCTTAATGAGATACAGAATCATACTCAGATTAGAACTCCTATACTGGTTCTAGCCATGTTTAGCAGAAAATGTACTCATGTTTCTTTTACATGAAATAGCCATATTTTCCCATTATTCACCAGAATGCAAAGCGTTATTCCTAAAGTAAGTCTTTATTGTATTAGAAATAAAATTATCAAGGAAGAGTACATTAAGTCTTCTCTATAGATGAAAGTCATAGTTCAAATGTGATTATGACAAAAAGTTGAAGTTAAGGATTAGAAGTAACTTCTTAGTCACTTCAATTTCCTCTATGCTATGAAGATTGTTTTATTTATGAGCAGTTAAAAAAAAAAAAGGAAAAACTCCAAAGTGATAAATAAAATACTTGTTCCCTAATATTATATTCTAAGCAAGCAGGTATGAAGAAATATAGGGTATCTGTGGAAGTTATTTGCACCTTTACATGGTGCTAGAGGCATGGTTTGTATTATAAAATACTCACGGCCAATATCTGGGCTTACAACTTCAGACCCCATGCAGACTTCTAGCCTCACTGAATTTCACCAAAGTAATCATGGATCTGGGTTTGAATCACAGCCTATGTTACAATTTAATTTTGCTGTAAGCATCTTTACCTTGTCACAATGGTAGCTTCATATTAAATTCAGTATTTACTTTACTGGGAAACAAAGATAAAAATGCAATATTTGCCCATGGACTGATAAAATATTATTTACCTGAACCAGAAATGCCAATATAACTTCAGCCTCTGAAAACAGTTTTTCTGCTTCTTAGTGACTTTGTTTCACAAAGATTAAAATTCAAAATTTTCAGTGCCATTCCTGAAGCATATTTTCATGTGTATGAAGGTAGCATGCTTTTATGAGATGCAGAGATTTCCAGACACACAGTTCTCCTAATATTGGTGTTTTAAGGGTAAAGGAATTTGGCAGAAAATAAGCTTTTTTGGATTTCAACTGGTCCTCAGAGGGCTGGATGAGGCTGGGTGTAGGTTCTTGTTATTGCCAATTCAGCACTGTAAGTCCAGTTGCAGTCAACAAGAACTTTCACAATCACAGACTCACAGATAGTCCAGTTTATTGAAGCAACAAAAATTCAGATTTGGAATTATTGTTAATAAATGCACTGAATGCTTTCGCACTTGATATACTAAGGCTAGCCAATGATTCACTAAACTAAGATAGCAAGTCAAACTAAATAAACAAAATTTTCACTACGCTTAGCATCACTGTTAATTAGGCTTGGTTTTACCTGGGTACGCTCTGATGCAGTCAGGGAGATATGATTAGTTACTTGTTGCTGCCATTAGAGATGGTGGGGGACAGTCACTTTCTCATTTTTCTACTGGTGGGTGTATTTTGTCATGTGTAAGTGAGGGATGATTAGGGTTTTGGTTACCTTTGGTCAGGCTGAATTATACGGTTGAATCAGAGGTAGAACAGACCTGTGATACTTTGGTATCTCTTCCTCCTCCATGCAGCTAAGGCAGCAGTAAGGGCTGTCTGACCTCTGCTGATGGTCTGTACTCTGCCAGCATGGTAAAGCTGCACACCAGCTGGTTACAGCAGGGTGCTGATAGTGCCTGGGTCGTGGGTTCAACCCACGTAGGGGCCATTCACTTAAGAGTTGGACTTGAGGAACCTTCTGGGTCCCTTCCAACTCAGAATATTTGTGATTCTGTGATTATCTCCTCAAAGGACCAGATTTATACTTCCACCAAGGTCTGTTATACACAGTGAAGGGGGAGTGAGGCTGATGGCTGGTACACAGATGCAGGTGCTCACTGAGACAGCATCTCAGTTGTCTGCTTCACTCCAGACACCACTCAAGTGTCAGCCCTTGCTTGAGCAGGTACAAAGATCAGCAAGGGGCTTGGGCTCACATTCTTGCTCAACCAGGGTCATCAATTCTCCTCAGCAAGCCTGGCAAATTATTTTCACAGATAATAAGCAAATCTATGCTAATAATGAGCAAACAGTATTTTGTAAATTTAGGTATGGCTTGCTAGCGAGGCATCAGTAAACCTGCAGTTTACATTAAAAACCAACAATGGCAGTTGACTTCAGTGATGATGAAATAATTGAATCTATTCACAGGTGTCAGAGCATTATTTAGGGTTGTTTGTTATAGTGAAGTAGCACAGAACTGGCATTTAACCCCAGTACATTTTAATTTCACCAATGAGAAAGGTTAATTAATCTGTTTACTTCACTGAATACATAAAATTCAAAACTTAATTCAAAAAAATTCAAATTGTTTCCACACTAGGAAAGGTTCTAACTGCTCCGTCCTCAAAATCTATCACAGCCTTGGAATAGATCTTCCCACATCCCCGCTCTCCAAGCCATCTTGACTGATGATAATTTATTCCAGCTGTTGCAATTATATTTTCTTTCGGCCTGCATTTTTTCTTTCATGCACCCCTGCTCCTTCACATTGAAAAATCAAAAACACAAACCCAAATTACCAAATCAGAACAAACTGAGGAAAGAAACAATTGCACTATGTCCACTGAGATCCCACAAAGAGAATACTGAAATTCGGAGAAAGTTCTAGATGCTTTAACAAGCTGATTCACACGTTTATCATACTTGGTGATTTTAGTTTAGCTGCAGTTTTAGAAGGGAAAGTAATCATTACACATTCACATGGCAGGTAATGCTTTTCAGGTCCTTTAACACGCCTTGAATTCTTTTTTATCAGCTGAACTTCTAGCAAATTTATTTCTTTTTTATCTCGGTTGCTCAGAGCTTATGATTGATTTTGTGTTTGTGTAGTCTTTCATACTCTCAAAATCACATGAATATAGAATATAAAACACTTGACATATACTGGTGTAACTCCATTTATTTTCTCTAGTTTTGTCATGTGAGAAAACATATTAGGCCATTTTGAGAACCTATTTTGAGTTTTTAAAAGTGATTTAGTTCCACATGGGGGTTTTGCCTCAAAATTATCTAATGACAAAAAAAGAACCAATGTTATTTTCTCGGATCACAAATATATCCTAAAATATAGAAACACATGAATCTGTGGACTCTTATGTAATTTCGCTAAGGTCCCACAAAATGTGGACATCTTCCCACAGGATTCCTGTAGAAAAGTTTCTGTCACAAGCTTCAATAGAACTTAATCAGTTAGGGATAAATGTTAGGTTAGACTTTGTCTGAAATTTTAGATCTAGCAGAAGTCAAGGAATAGTTTTATAAAATTTCCAAAAGATTCCAATATCGCACTTTTAGTGCTACATGTTTCATTCAAATAAGATGTATTAAACATGATTTATAATTGGTATTGAAGCACACCCTTCCCCAAAGAGATACCTTCAGCCTTGAGCTAAAAAGGAAAATAATATCCCATGGAGGTGCAATTAATTATTTCTTTCACAGAACAGGTATTTTGCTTTTCTTCTTGAAAGAAAATCATAAAGTTTCCTGGTAAAAGCAATTATTACTGTTCTTATTTATTTAAATTTTTATTGAATTCTAGGGTAAGATGGCTTATAAAACAAATTTGATGGAGTTTAGCTTCTAAAAATAAGGTTTTCTCCTGAACGAAGGTCAGCTTTATTGGCAGCGATACTGAGAGGAATGTTTAAATGGTCTCACTTATCCCTTCTAAATTAGCAAAAATATAATTTTAGAAACACTGTGAAGGTGTGTATATTATTTCTAATGCTATTTAACACTGCAACTCTCCAGAACTGTCAGCCTCAGAATAATGCTTGACATTGAAGGAATCAATCTTCTCCTAGTTCTAAAGATAGTTAAGAAAAAATTGGTAAGTCTGATGTCATCTTCAAAAGGTGAAATTCAAAGGCTATTTACAGCAGTGGAAGAAAAAAAAACCCCAAAACCACTGACCCTTTCTGTGTTATTCAAGATAAAAGTACTTCAATTCAATTTGAAAACAGATTGAATAATCACATTCCAGGTGAGCCATAGAATATTTCTCCACAGAAATTACACCAGAAACTTAAACTGGAAGAAGGACTACAAGGTTGTCATGAGGTCATGCAGGGAAAAAATTAGAAGAGCCAAAACTCAGCTGGAAGTTAATATGGTTACTGCCATAAAAGGTGATAAAAAATGTTTCTATAAATACTCTGCAACACAAGGAGGTCTAAGGAGAATCTCTGTCCTTTAGTGGATGTAAGCAGAAACATAATAACAAAGGAAGAGGAGAAGGCTAAGGCACCTAATACCTTCTTTGTCTCAGTCCTTAAAAGTAAAACCAATTGTTATCAGGATACCTGGGCCCTGAGCTGGAAGACAGGGATGGGAAACAGAATGAAGCCCCAGCAATCCATGGGAAAAAAGGTCACTAACCTGCTAGATCACTTAGACACTCACAAGTCTATAGGGCTGGACAGCATCCACCCAAGGGTACTGAGGTAGCGGGTGGAAGAGCTTGTGGAACCATTTTCCATCAGTTATCAAGCATCCTGATAGAGGAGGTCCCAGTTGAGTGGAGGTAAGCAAATGTGACACCCATCTACAAGAAGGGCCAGAAGAAGGATACAGGGAGCTATAGACCTGGCAGTCTGACCTCAGTGCTCAGGAATGTCATGGAACAGATCACCTTTAGTACCACCATGCAGCACAATACATAGGATCATGCCCAGCCTGGGTTTATGAAAGGCAAGTCCTGCTTGACTGACCAGATCTCCTTCTATGACAAGGTGACATCTTTGGTGGATGAGGGAAAGGCTGTGGATGTTGTCTACGTAGACTGTAATAAAGCATTTGGCACCATTTGCCACAGGATTGTCCTGGAGACACTGTCTGCTCATGGCTTAGATGAGAGTACTCTCAGCTGGATAGAAAACTGTCTGTCTGGATGGCTGAGCCCAAAGAGTGGTGGTGAATGGTGCTACATCCAGCTGGCAGCGGGTTACTGCTGGTGTTCCCTAAGGCTCAGTATTGTGGACAGCCCTGTTTAACATCTTCACCAATGACCTGGACCAGGGGGTCAAGCACACCCTCAGTCAATTTGCAGACAACACCATGTAGGGTGGAAGTGTTGATCTTTTGGAGGGTAGGAAGGTTCTGCAGAAGGATCTGGATAGGCTGGATCCATGGACCGAGGCCAATTGTATGAGGTTCAACAAGGTGAGGTGCCAGGTTCTATACCAGGGTCACAACCAGCCCATGCTACAGGCTTGGGGAAGAGTGACGGGAAAGCTTCTTGCTAGGAAAAGACCTATGAGTGTTGGTCAACAGCCAGCTAAACATGAGCCAGAGTGTGCCCAGGTGGTCACGAAGCAATAATGTGCTGCTGGACTAGGGCAGTTTTTGTCCCTCTGCATTGGTGAGGCTGCATCTCAAATCCTGTGTTCAGTTCTGGGCCCTCCCTACAAGCAGGATCATTGATTGAGGCGCTGGAGTGTGTTCAAAGAAGAGCAACAGAGCTGGTGAAGAGTCTGCAGCACAAGTCTTATGAGGAGCAGCTGAGGGAGCTGGGGTTGAGTTTCAAGATTCTGTGATTCTATCTACATGGGTACAGATTTGCTATATAAACAACTTACTGAACCACTTAATATTTACCCACAAAAAGCAGCACTGAACTACCATCAACCTCTTGTAAAAACAAAAAAAGCAGTGAGGAAATATTTGCCTTTAGACTTTTTTTATATATTGAAGAGAGACTTGATACCTTTAAAACAATACAAAACATCCAAGACCTGAATAGAATAACCTTACATTCCCTTCTTTCATCAGTAATAGAAATATGTTTGTATACCATGGTGCAAGATTTAAGGTCATCTCCATAAGATTATCTCTGTAAGGAAAAAAACTCAGAAGATCATTATATAGAGTCCTCAACTTCTCTAACTTGTTCTAATGAATTAAATGTGTAAGGATAATAAATTGGCTAGAATTTAAATAGACCAGGCTATCCTAATTGACTGCTCAAAAATGTGCCCTTTCACTAATGGCTTTGTATTTGTTTTGCCTGGGTGTATTTAGTCTTGTGTCTATCTAAAAAAGGAAGCAGCAGATCCATTATAAAGAAGAGAATCTTAAAAACACAAATGCATAAAAATGAGCAAATGTTAATGAAATCTTCTTCGGGGTGAACGTAAAGTACGTGTATAACACACAAAACCAGGCTCTACCTTTCTAATTAAATTTTTAAATTGACTGCTTTTAATATATTGGGCAATCCCCTAAGATTTTAAAGTCACCTTCTAAATCTAATTGTGAAGGATCATTTACTCTGCTTCTTTGCCTCTGTTTAGAGTATGATAAATTATTCACCCCATAGTCACCACTAAAACTCAGTAAATGTGATTAAAATGTGGAAAACTGAAGACTCTGAAATGGAGCTGCAGTGGAAAGGATTACTTCTTTGGGGATAAAATGTGAGTAAATAGCTACACTTGTTATTAAAACATAGAGTAGTACCCTGTTTAAAGGTTAACATAAAAATTAAGAGATTTTTTTCATAAAAAGTTCAAATCTTGGAACTGACATGCTAATTAAGGTCTTAAGAGCCCAGTGTCACTGTAACATGACATTTCTGGATGTTACACACATTCTCTGTAATCAACGTGTCTGATCATAGTCCATGTAGGTTGTGATAGGAAGTTAAGGGGATCAAGAAAAATGCTGTACTTATCTAAAAACATAGAGGATAAAAAAATTTTAAGTGATGCAGACTTATCTGGAGGTCAACATGAGAGAAACAAAGCTGTAATCAGATATCTGTCACATTTAATTAATGGTCTTAAAACATCACTGAAAGTACAGAGCTAGCTTAGCACTTTTTGAAAGCAGAGATGAAACTGAATTTTGCCAGGCCTACAACACAGGTCTTTGTCCTTGCAGTGATGTCAGACGAGCTATGAATTAATTGTCTGGCATATTAAAAAAAAAGATTTACACATAAATACATTCAGATTGATACGGAAAAGTTAGTTGTCATTTTGATCTTTTAACCTAACCTCACTAAATCATTCTCTGTTTGACACAATTAGTGCAACACAGAAAAACATGTGCACCCATCTGAACTCTGCATGGACTGCTGCACGCCTTGGTTCCCTCTGTAACCTGCACCTAATACACAAAGGCACCTGTGTTTGGTAATCTCTAGGTGAAAAGTAAACCAGTTTCACCTGCAGTAAAATCTGACCTGCTGAACTACAATACAAAGTAAAACCAAATCCAAGCATGTAAATGTCTTGAGACCAAAAAAACAGTATAGAGACAGAACTAGAGAGCCTGATGGATTAGCTGAATCCATAATGAGTGCATGTATTGCATTTTAGAGTGCACCTATTGCATTTTAAAGTACATTGACTTGAATTTTGTTTTTCAGGACAAATGTAATTTGAGCACCTATAGTTAAATACACAACTATGTTGTTTGATTCCTGTTAAGTTTCATCTATGTGAATAGTTTTTTGCTAAGTCTCAGCAAACATAACAGCCTTTCTGATACTTATAATTTTATTGAGGACAGAACAGGGAGAAAAAGTAAAAAGAATATAGTAGTTAAAGTAAAAAAAAATTGACAGCACAGTTATATGTTCTTAAAATTATACATCTCAGAGGACTTGCTTGTTTTTTTAATCATTAATTTTTAAAGACCTAAACAGAAAAAGAACATACAAAGATACAAGAACAGGCAACTGTTTTGCAGAATAAGAATGACTAGGAAAGCTCTTAAAGAAAAAATCTGACAAAGATTGTTAAATTCAAATACTGCCTCTGGTTCAACTTGACTTTGAGTTACATATTGCTGGAGGCTAGGACACAATACCACAGACATACTTTTCACAATCTGCTGATAAACATCAGTGGAAACAGTTTAATAGTTTAGGTAAATTTTACATATAGTAGAACTGTGCTTCTGTTAAGGAACAAGTTGATGCACTATCAGAGTGGATAAGCATAGGATCACTTAAACTATATCTGAAAATTATCTGTTTAATTTTTGCTAGGGACCCATTTTAGTACAAATATTTCCTTACAATAACATTTTTGCTTAAGAATCTTTCTTCACATGACCTGTATTTCTGCTCTATGTTTAGAGCAAACAACTCACTGTAGTAGGCTAAACTGAGAATTATGGGATGGCTCCCATGAGTAAAGTGAATGAAGAGGGGAATTTTATTACTCTAAAGTTTTTTTCATTTGTTTTGGAAGGATAGGATAATTTTGGCCTTTTAATGAGAAAAATGTGTCCTCAGAAAAGGAAAATTTTTTAAAAATTGCCATTCACTAGTTTTAATTAGAATCTGTGGGCAGCCCCTTGTGCCCAACATCTACATGACTCTTATATGATCTTAGAAGAAAGGAAAGCATGTTCATAACTTAAACTTGCCCTAAAAATTCACTGACCACTGCAAAAGTCATGTGTGTGTAATGTGAAGATCCTTGTGTACTATCAAATGAGTGGGAATGGTTCTTATTTCTACACCGTGTGTGTGTGTGTGTGTGTGTGTGTGTGTGCGTGTGCGTGTGTGTGTGAAGGCAAAAGTGGGAAAGCACAGGACTCTCAGATGCTGAATACACCCATAAAAATGTACAAAATGATTGACACTTTGAGACACAAACGTCAAGTGCTTGAGGATGTAAAAAACCAGATATACCACGAGTGTGGTAAAATGCACTTATCCAGGAACCACCTTGAGGCAAAAGAAGATGCCTGCAGGGGAAATTAAAAAACAAACTATGAAAGATGCACAATAGCATAGATAAATAGGAATGCAAGCTAACAGTGCATAACAAAAAGGTTTGCATTACTTAGAGCAAGAGAACAGACAGTAGCTTTGAAGAGGTGACCTTGTAGATCCTTACTTGTGATTGTCCTGTCCTGCTCCACTGTGGTGCTGGTGCAGCCTCACCTCAAGTGCTGTGTGCAGTTTTGGGCACCACAATGTAAGAAAGACACAAAGCTATTGGAAAGAGTCCAAAGGAGGTTACAAAGATGGTGAAGGGCCTTGAGGGGAAGCTGTATGAGGAGTGGCTGAGGTCACTTGGTCTGTTCAGCCTGAAGGAGACTGATGGGAGACCTCATCACAGTCTACAACTTCCTTATGAGTGGAAGAGGAGTGGCAGACACTGATCTCTTCTCTTGGTGACCAGTGACAAGACCTGAAGGAATGGCTTGAAGCTGTGCCATGGCAGATTTAGATTGGATATTAGGAAAATATTTTTCACCCAGGTGTTTGGGCACTGGAACAGGCTCCCCAGGGAAGTGGTCACAGCACAAAGCCTGACAGAGTTCAAGAAGATTTTGGACAATACTGTTAGGCACATGGTGTGAGTCTTGGGCTTGTTCTGTGCAGGGCCAGGAGTTGGACTTCCGTGATCCTTGTTGGTTCCTTCCAACTCAGAATATTCTATGATTCTATGACTCTCCTGCTGAGAGATTCACATATACAGGCATCTGTAAACAGCAAGCCTGCTGGAGTATGAACATCTGCTGCGGCAGAACTGAATGCAAATTCTGCTGAATGATTGACGATATCTCTGCACGCCATATAAAAATCTGTTTAGATTCCAGACATCTCTGAAGGTCTAATTAGTAATAAGCTGGCTGCAATCCAGATTTTGAGAGCTTTGACCTGGCTACATCCCTCTAAAAATTAAAATTTAAGTAATGAGCACTGGTTCAAATATTGATTGAAAGTAAGTTTTGCCCAACAGACACTAAGGTCCTAAAAATATCATGTCTTCCACATTTGCAGAAGATTCCATATTCCTTATGATTCTCCCAGTTTCCTAGTGAACAAATGCATTTTATCACCACCAGTCATAGCCACAGGAAAAAAGTGAAGTGTCTGACTTATCTCTCAAAAAGCAATCTACCAGATATTAATAAAAGCTGATTGACCAGATGCAATCTCTCAGCTTAGACTACAGACAACATAAGAAAAAAAAAAGTAGGAAATGTAAATGCATGTTAGCAGAAGCCTCATGTCTGTCCCCTGAAATCACAAGAACAAATGTGATTTCCCATCCACATAGCTAATAACATCTAATCTTTGGACAACAGGATTAATTATAATGGCAATTAGTACACAGTACCATATATGAGTCCATAAATCATTTGTTAAAACTTCATAGAATCCAAAAATGGTTGAGGTTAGAAGAAACCACTCAAGGCCATCTGGTCCAGCCCCTTGCTTTTCAGAGTGCTGTGTACCACCACTGAAACATGAATTGAGATGAATGAATTCTTACAAAGAACAACTTTTCAGGGCTAACAGTGTAACTAGCCACAGAAGTTTATGCATTCTAATCCTGGTTTGCCAAAAAAAAGGCGTAATTAATATGTTCATACGTTGAAGAAAAAGTCAGATCCTAGGTTACCTCAAGACAAATAGTTTGGCTTTGCTTCAAGATCACTGAGGAAGGCAGATGCATCTCCCAAACTGAATGAAAAGTGTTTGGAATTATCTCTAGAATGCACACCTCTTCCCAGCATTTGCAAGGATGATGCTTTATACTTTGCACAAATCTTTGCCTTTTATTTTTATTTAGTGGCCACATCGACCTATCATCTTTACCTATTCACAGAATGCTTGAGATGCACAACCACTGACAGCAGGAACTAACAAGTTCAAAGAAACTGTACTACACACCGACAAGGCCAGAGTGCTAACCAAGTAGATTGCTTAATGAGTTCTTGGCAGTGTTCTATGGGTATTTAATGAGGAAAAAGTCTAAATCTCATTCATTGTAATTTGACACAAGCACACTAGAATATGCCAAAATTGGTCCTGAAAATAAGATATAGGGCCACGTGTCACTTACAGCATGTCACCGCTACAAATTCAACTTCAGTTTTAACCTGGCTCTTATGTACACATTATTTGAAAAAGAAGTCTTAAGTCTTATATTTCCATGCTTTGAAACAGCGTGCACTTGTTCACACTAAGAGAATTCAGGTGGGTTTTTCTGTTCTTTTTTTTGTTTGTTAGTTTTTGTTCTTTAAAGGCAGATTACTTTGTAGTGAGGATATTTTAAAAGCTTATTTGTGTAGATCACAAATTTTGATAATCCTCTTGCTTCATCCAGCTTTTCTGGATACTTCTTTCTCAGCTATCTTCCACATAGTGGAAGCTTTTGTTTAACTTTGGCTGTTCAGTCAAAGAGCTCTAAAGTATGTAATTTCAACATGAATTAATAAAAAATGAAGAATTAACTCAGACTCTGGTTATGCTGTCATGTATGATGGCTGAGGGAGAAACATTTAAACTCTCTGGTGGTAGACCAATATCTGGCTAGCACAGATGTCCCACTGAAATGTTATAATAAAATGTTCAGGAACTTCTAAATGAAAATTATTGGTATTTCAGCTTTAGGAACTAAAGATAAAGATGTGAGGGAAAGACAGAGACAACCTTGAGGTAAAGATGTGTAAGGACAGGACCAAACTGCAGAACAGAAAGGAATGCTAGAACTGACTGAGGTCAGCCAGTGTAACAATAGGAAATTGTCTTATAAATCTGTATGTTCTTTCACATGTGGCCAACTTTGCCAAAAAAATAAACAATGGCACTGATGCAGAATAGCTGCCTTCATGAATGATGTCTCTAACTTTGTTCTTATGAATAAAATAATATCAGAGGTATGAGTCATGTCTCATGTCAACAAAGTTCTTGCTTTTAGAAACACTAAATTTTGTTGGTTCAGTTCTAAGCCTGAGATCACAATCTACTTTTGTGAGGTTTCTTTCCCACCTTTGCTACTTGTGAAATGAGACAAGCATAAGGGAGAAAAGAACTTTATCATATAATAGTGGCATTCTTAGGGCAAACCGTCATGAAAACAAAGGGATGTCTGAGACATGGTCTAGCAGAGCTGGTACTGGATTAACCAAAAGAGAACCAGAGTGGCCACACGTCAAGCATTATCAGAGTAAGGCAAGGAAGCATGGAATGTTTGGAGACTTGAATTTAGGGACTCATCTTCATTCTGTTAGGCAATCTCTGCACTTCCACAGATCAGCAGCAGCACACTGAGATTCCCACCTGTACTACTGTACGAAGAAAAGCCAATATGGGGTAAAACTGAAAGATCCATCCCACTTTATATGCAACAGTTTAAAAAAAGGATGTTTAGAGAAAGGTATAAAACCAGGTCAAACATTGTAAATTTTCTTGTCAATATACTTTCCCAGCCTTAAAAAATCAATGAATTTTCTGAGCTACAGATTAATATGCCTCCAGTAAGCAATCTCTTCCCACTTAGTTTTGGGGTTGAGAAACTCAGCCTAGCACTGTGTTCTGTAACACTAAATTTTCTTAACATACCACCACAAAGTTCCTTAGCATAGCAAGCCAGGTGCTTGGAGCAGTGGATCAAGGCAGTGATGTCTGTGGCTGGGGCAGGGAAAGGGCTAATGGCCAGGCCTCTGAAAGGTCTCCTGAGTCCAGAAGGTCCCTGCGGGGATGTCTCAAGGGCAGACAACCAAAATATGCCCTGAGCCCAGGCACCCCAATGCCAAGTGAGACAGGAGGGGGACAACACACTTGGGATTCTGACAGAAGCAAAAGACAGATGAATTTCTTTGGTTTCTACTGAGGAAAATCCTCACCTACAGAAATTTCGCAGGGAAAATCTGCAGTGATAATATGAGTGGCATTAGTCTTCAACAACATCTAAGCAGTTGTGTGGGTAGCTTAGATCTTACTGTACCAAAACCTGTTTACCCTGCCAGTGCAATCTTTGCAGCTAAATTTTGTTCTGTGAAGTGTTTTAATTTCACATTTTTTTCTCTATAAGTCAGAGCAATGCAGAGTAGATTGTAAAATAACAGAACAAATATAAACATATCTCATTCATTAAACTTCAGATCGCTTCAGCTGCATGGCACCACTCATAGGGCAAAGATGCACTGCTGTTGCACCAACACTTGCCTTGAAGAAAAATCAAGAAAATAATGCAAGCTGACTGTCTTGTTGGGTGTAGCTTATGAGTTCATGAGTGAAAAATAGAGTCACTGCATCATTTTCAAGCATTTTCTGACTTCACACGCAACAGCAGTATCTAATTTGAATAAACAGCAACAAAACTTGCCTCAAAATTTATTCCTGAACCTCTTTTCACTGACTTGCAAATGTTTCATTTTTTAGACAGGTGCCTGCAAGACTGTGAAGCTGGAGCCTCCCACATCCACATTGCAACTCATTTCTGAATTGTCAGAGTCGCTTTCCTGATGAGAGTTTTTTGATGCTTCATGTCCACTGCTGTAATGATCTTCCTCAGATCCATAGCATAGTATCAGTGCTGAACATCTCATGTCACTACAATCACATGGAACAGCCCTGTGCTAAATGTTCCTGTCATGAAACCTGAAGCTGCTGAAGAAAGTGCAAATGTCAGTGTCTTGCACATAAAAGCTGCTCTCCAGGGATTCCTCCCACCTTCTCATCACGTAAACTGAGACACTGTCAGCACTTCTAGACTGCTGAGATTACAAACATAAGGAGCAAAAATTAATTCACTTTTGCTGAGATATTGTATGTTATTGCACTAGGTGGTAAATCCCTAGTAAAATGTAAAACTGGGAAGCAAGAGTGTTGCTTATAGCAAATTGGAACCTCAACATACTCTTCAAATTAAACAATCTCCAGGTATTTCTGAAAGTCTCCTGCCACTATTCTGCTTAATGCAAGTGCCTTTACATGTTTTTACTATATTGTCAAAATTTCTATGAAAACACTTAATCCATACTTCTGCACAAAATTAGACGAAATTCTATGGCCCTTCTAATTTACCTTAGTAAAATGTTGAATGTGCCCCAATATATGAGAACTTTTCACCTTTTTTCCACACTTCTTATTCTCTTTCCTCTTTATTTCCTTATTTTTATTTCCCTGTTGTTCCTTTATAACTCTAACAATTCCTTACTACACAACGAAACAGATAAGTTTCAATAACTGAGGCAAAGGCACTGATACATGTCTCAAGATTTAGATTTTTGAAAAAAGGATGAGGAGTTTCTTTGAACTGTACAGACAATCAGGGCATAGTTAATTTAACATTTTTTGGTACAATTAAACATAAAAGTCATAGTTCTACAAAGCTTTTGCACAAGTATTTATGAAGACTATCATAGGATTAAATTTGATTGAGGTATGATATAATTTGCTTTATAAGTCCCTAGCTGTGAGCATAACTTGCTAGATAAAATCTAATACATTTAATCTACACTGCTAAACCAGTTTATCTTCAAATTACATAATATCTTTTCAGATCTCAGGAGATTTTTGTTATTTGTGATTAGACTTTTAAAGTTTTGTCTTTTCAAATTACTTCAGGCAGTATCTTTATTTCTACATTCTAGAGTGAAAGTTCTTTTAGTTTGCTGCCTTGATCATGACCACTATGCAGTAGAGAGAAAGACAGAGATCCCATTAAAAGTGCATAACAGAAGAAATTAATTCATTCTTGTTTTACTCAAAGATTAAGGTAACATTTTCACACAGTCCAAAACTGGATTGGGGTCATGAACCTGTATTTTACATGGCTCCAAACATTTTATAAATGTTTAGATGGGAAAACCATGTATGCATAGACAGAAAAAAACCCTTTTCCTGCTTTTCTCCTCAGTTTTCACATCTGATGTGCACACAGAAAGTTTCTGTGTCCTTACGAGTTTTGGGACAGGGAGTCATTATTTCGTTAAACTCTGTCTGGGACAGCTGATGTAAAGAGATATCACGTAGGCTGGATGAAACAAAAACTGGGGAATCCCCGAGAAGGGATCAAGAGAAAAAGGGACCTAAATAAAATGACAGCATTTAAACATCAGCTCTGCAAAAGTATTCTTAAGTTGATTGGGTGGGGCAAGATGGCTTTTGAAGGCCACTCTGGAGGGTGAAGCTGTTGTTAAAACATAAGATATTGAAACTTGCCCTGGATTTTTCTTTGTTTCAAAATGAGAAAAGACTGTATGATGAGAAAAAGGCCAGAGGAGACTGAGGGGAAAGAACCAGAGAGCAGGAAAAGGACATGACTGAAGTTGAAAGTGGAAGGGTTAAAAGTAATAATGAGGAAGGTCAAGAAACCAGAAGATGTAAGATTCCAGGAAAGGGAAAAGGTAGGGAACACCAAGTGCAAAACATGTCAATACTGAGGAAATTAAAAAATAAAATAGGAAAGAAGGAGGGAAGGTCAAAGAAAGTGAGGGAAAGGTGTTGATGCCATCATTTGTTCCCTTTCAGAAAGGTCTGCCTGTCCCCATTTCCCTGTCTCAAAGAGGCTGCTATTGTGACACTTCAGGAGTCCACTTGACAATCTCTTTGGTTAGCAGTGTCTTCTGTGGTATTGCATTGAGTATGTGGCTGTGCTGTACTAAACCTGCAATATCGCAGAGATACTTGAAGTTTACATTTCTAATTGCTTTCTCTTTTCCCCTCTGCAGTAAAGCATGGATTTTGGTTAGATCTACAAATGTGTTGTATATCCTTCCCTCATGTTGTCATTATCCCTAACTGCTCACAGCCTCTGAGTCTCGTCTTCAAACACCACCTCGTGCCTTGGAATTACAAACTAGATATACATGTTAGGAGAGACAAACAGCAGTTTAAAAAAAAAAAAAAAGTGAGCATTTTAGAATGCCTGAGTTCAATCTTTGCTCATCCACTGGTACACATCTTGGATAGGTAATGCGTTTCCTGTCATTTATTACTAGGCTCTGCTGAAATGATAAGCAGCATTTGGAATATATGATTATGTAATTCAGTCTAAGGCTTCAGTCTAAGGCACTAAATCCAGACACAGTGGTGTGAGAATTGAACGCCATAGCAACAGCTTTATGTACCTGCAATTTTTCATCATCTGCTCTCCTGGCGCTTTCACGAAATCAACAACATCATTTTGGTGGTCACTTTGCCTGCTTCATCTCTGCAAACTGGAAGATAAATCCCAGTGCCTGCTCTTTATTACTGGGTCTTTTTGGTTAACTGTTCATTTAGTCCTAATTACTTATAAGTATTGTCAGATAAATTAAAGATTTCCAGGTTTATTTCATTAAGCATTTTTAATCAATTTTATTAAGGCAGTAACTTACCAAATCAACATGCTTAATTGGCCAAATAAGTTATACAGAGCGGTAAGAATAATGTCACAGTTTAACTGAAGGCCTGGGTAAAATAAACCTGTACTGATGATGGACTACACACTGTGAAAGATCTTGGAACAGTTATCTATGCCTAAAGCTTCATATTTAGATATAGATTTTAACTTTCTTATTTTTCTATCAAGACTTTCCAATGAGCAGAAATTACCCAGCAAACCATCACTAGAATATGAGTTGGTGTTTCTCCTTTTCTTCTCTACCCTAACAAACAGCTAGTCTCAGACTAAGCCTTTTCTCCAAGACTAGATTCCTTCATGCTACAAGCCAAGTGTGGCACTAGCCTATAACAGAGAGCTGTGAGTCTCAGAGCTACTGTCAAAGAAATGGAAGTGCAATAGATCACATTTTTCATTTAGCCCAATAGGTTGCTTAAGTTTGGTATCAGCCTCACTTTCTAAGTTGACTTCTGCGTGGACAATAGAAAAATCTGGGCAGAGTGCTGACTGCCCTTTCTTGTCCTAATTTGGCTGTATTTACACTACACTCTGGATTTCAAGGGCTTTTTTAGCAGGAATTAAAATGATCTTGTGCAGTTTTTGAATTACGTCTCAAGCACTGCTTAAAGTGTGGAGCAACAAAGACTCTGTGTAAAATCAGCTTAAGTGTCTCTGCCTTCCACTCCATATTTTTTGTTTTGTGGGATGGTGCAAGGGCTTACAGACTAACTTTTCATGGAATGATCTTGTCTTTGCCTGAATTTTTTAGCTTAAAATGAATGCTGCTTGAGTCTGACTCTTCTTTCTCTTCACACAAACTACCTTTGAGGCAGTACTGCAGTAATTTTATGCCTATAAAATGTTAATACAGGTTATTGATATGCTGTTAGCACAGTAAGAGATTTGACAGGAGAAAAAGAGAAAAAAACCCAATAATCTGAAAATTTCCAGTCACTTTCATGTGCTTTATCAAAATCTTATCAAAATATATTAAAATACAGGTAAGTATTGTGAGTTTCCAAATTACTCTACTTTCATACGAAGTTTACAAAATACACTACACTCTGGAAGTCTACAAACACTCTAACAGCAAACTCTCATAAGTCCTGTAAGTTTTCAGAATCCTGGAACTCTCAAAGAGCATATTGTCCAGCACAAGAAGCCAGTTAATAAACATAATACCTACAAGCAAAATAATGTCATGTAATATTGCTGTACTCTTTTTAATACCTCCACCAAACAGCAAAAATCAGCAGAAGTCTTGCAGGCTGCTTTATCATTGAGCAAGAATGCAGAATGCATGCAGAGACCATCTCCCCAGTGTAATTTGCCTTTCTCCATATAGATACTCACACCTCTCTAACAGGCTTTAGAACAATACTCCCTCTCCTTGTGAGTATCTGCTTTTGATCAGGGATCTCCCTGACTCAAGAATAGAGAATCATATATTAAACAAGGCAGAGGAGAGTAATCTCCAAGTTGTTATACAGATCCATATTCAAGTGCCACAGCCTTTACTTAAAACCTAGAATAGAAGCAGACATGCAGTAAATTCTTCCAATACTGAATATTTGTGTGCTAAGAAAAATTCTGTTTATTTTGACAATACTGCAAAGCAACAGCTAGAATTTATTTTGGGATCTTGTTTCAGCTCTGTCAGAATCAACAAAGTTTTATACAAGTCCTAGTTCACAGGATCTCATAAAAAACCCAAAAAACCCCAGTAACAGTAATTCAGGAAAAAAAAAACCAACAACCTGTAGTCATCTAATTTCTTTAAGGATAGCCAGATAAATATGAAGAAGTTAATATTTCCAAGGGACAAGAGCTAAATATCCTGCTGAATGCAGCAGTTCTACTATAGAAAAGGCATTATTAACTACATTAAGAAGCAATGTTTTAAATAAGTAAGGAAGGAAGAGAAGCTTTCTTGCCTCTGTCAGTGCAGAGTAACCTCTCTGGACGCTGTAAGCCATCCATGCCAACTGTGATTTTTCTTCTTGGCTTATGAAGCTCCTTCTGAAAAGTTGAACATTTTCTTTCGGAAAACAATAAGCTGACTCAAATAGCAAGGTTTATCAAAGTATTATGAAAATAGTGCCAAGTGCTATCCAATGCTTTGAAAATTATTTCTTGTTTATTTAAGCCCTTTTTCACTGTGGAGCTTTTAGCATCATCTACCTGCAGCACAGGATCTTTATTCATAGAAGTAGAGCAGTAATATTACCATTTTTGTCTGTTACTAACTGATGTAGGGAAGCAGAGAGGGTTTTGCAGTAAACAACCCTGAGTTCATTTCTCCATTTGTTTTATTTATTTCTGTGGTCTGTTTTAAATGGATTCTCTCCTGGGCTTCTCACTTCTGCAAGCAGTAAATCAGGCAGTGGAGAGAAAGAACACTTGAAAGGATCACAGTACCCGTTGGGCTTAAAGAGCTCCATCATATCAGGGCAAAAAGGTCAACTACACTGTAATGAACCCACTGCTTAGGAAGCATCTTGTGCTTTTTTGCACAAATGTTGTTTTAATATACAGGATGTTATTTTTCCTTCTGTGGCTGTGTGATCAGACCAATGCAATTCTATTCCTCCCTAAAAGGAGTACGCGACATTTTGCTCTTAATCCAGAAATCAGACATGTATGGGTGTATACAGCTACAGAATAATTGCCTTCATGTTCATATAATGTTATACAAGTTCCCCCACCAAAAAGAAACCCAGAAAAACCCTTCCAGTTTTCACCTAGGTATATGGTGAGAGATATAAAGTGTTGAAACTGGAAAATTTCACATTAGCCCTTGGTATCAAATGTAAACATTTAAGTAGGTGACAATGCAGACACCTTTTCCTGTGCCTCTTAGTAGCAGATAGAAAACACTTTGGGAGAAATAAACTGCAAGAGATGAAATATGCAAGCATGTGAACATTCATGTGGTAAAGGAAAATTCCATTCTGTATGTTTGCATATGTAATGATTCATCTGCCTTTCAGTGAGCTTTGTCTTTTATTTCTGTGTATTTTTACTGCAGTAAAGAGGAGAAGCTACATCTTAGTTGTGATCCAACCTATGCAGTTCCTATAGTGCCTAACTTCTCTTGTAATCATGCTAAAAGCTAAATCCAGAGGACAGAAATAAAAACTCTAAGGGAAAAGTGTTCAGAATTCCCTAAGGAGTTCTAATTAATCTGCTGGATCAGGCAGCACAAATGATGTAGAAAATCATCTGGCATCCCTAGTCACAGGTTATCAGTAACACAGTACTTCCAGTCTAATTAAGGGAATAGAGAAAGCAGCCTATGTTGTACATTTCTCTCTTTAACACAAATTGTTCATATTGTCACCAGGGCCAGAGTTCACTCCTTTTAAAATAATAGGATGTAAATTGTAGATAATGCTACAAATTGGGTTAAACACATAATGATCACAGATGCAGAGACAGTAGTTTGAAAATGCAAAAGCAAATAGATTAAAATGCTTCCTCTGGTTGCAATTTAACATTTACTACTATAATATTAGAACCATATATCTATCATGTGTAACTGGGGCAGAAAGCCAGGCCCATTTACAGGAAAAATAATACTAAAATAATGGCCATACTGGGATGTGTTAAAAACATCTCCACATCTACTTTTCTAATTGGTTTTTAGGCTAAAACTATCTACATTCATTTGAAAGCCCCAATTATGTTATAATTAGATATTGATCATTACACATAATGTTTTCATGCACAGGTGCCTAAATTATTATTTTTTATTTTTTTGTTAAAGTTTCACTCTAGGAAACCTTTAGAGTCAAATTTATCTTTATCTTCTTTATTACCACTTTTCCTTAATGACCTGACATCTCAATGCAGGAGATTAGAAAGAAGACAGGAGAGAAAAAGAGTCACAAATGTGAGTCTACAACACCAAACTATCAGTGAGTCCACAATTTCAGCTTCCAAAATATTTTGGCACCTTTTGAAAAAGCTTGTCAGAGACATGGTACCAGACTGGATGCACATTTAAGCAGCTATTTGCTTGTGACTTCATGACATTGCTTTCATAAACCTTGCCATGAACTAAAACAATTCAATGGGAGGTAGCGGGTAAGAAGAAGGAAAAAAAGAGCATGAAAAATGAAGGCTCGAAGGTATAGTGAAAAGATTGAGCATAGAGAAATGAGATCACAGAAGTCAATAAGTCAGGCAGTTCAGGGTGGAGAAAATTGTGTCAAAGCTGTGAAAAAACTAATCAAATTCATAAAGCAGCAAAAGAAAGTTTCTGATGAGTTGCTGCCCATCACTCATGCTGTTTGGTCTCAGTAAATTGAAAGCTCAATTATTGTAATATATTCCTTTTAGCATCTCAGTATGACTCCTGCTATTTAATCTAAAAAACTGACTTTGAATGAATGACAGTCTCATTAACATGTTACAATCAACTGGAAAGAGGTGATTTTGAGAAATAGTATGCTTATAATTTAACATAAGATTGTATAAAAGAAATATTAAATAATGTGAGGGCTAGCATCTATTTTCCTTCAGATGTAAAAATCTCACGTGATTTATGTATCAATAACATAGAAAACAACCTACATAGGTACAGTGAATGTGAAAAACCACAGGTGATGTCTACCTACCACTGCTGGACAGTTAACAGGTCAGTACTATTTCCCAAAGCAATCACAGAAAAATAGAGATTATCTAGTCCATGCCAACTTGCTTCAGCTATCCCTACTTCATTTTCTTCTGTAATGAGAATTCTGGTTTGGGGCTCTGTTCTTAAAGGCTATTTAGACATGAATATGATGGCTCTTACATCCTATTAGCTGATCACACACTCTTGCAGAGCAACTATTTGTTAGCTGCTACACATGGCACCCTACCAGCCATTCTTAAACTCTCCTGGAGCTATATCTGTAAAAAGCAGTGTGCCAGAAATCCAAATTTGGGCTGTGGTAGATTAAAACTATTCTGCATATCTGATCCATCAATAATGCCTCACTTTGTGCTCTCCCGCTCAGCCCTTGGGGTATCTGAATTTGGCTTCTGAACAACTGATTTATGTACTTATTCTTGCCACTATGTTACTTAAACTGTTTCACAAATTGATTTAGCATCTCTTTTTAGCAGTTAAACTGAAGTTCTCTGAAGAGGTACAAAGCTTGAGCTTTGTAATTTATTAGTAGAACTAACAAAATTGAACAGGCACTGCCATACAAGAGAGATTTCTTAGGTGCCTCGATGTTTTCTGTTTCAGTTCTCTCCTGAGAATCAGGCATTTTAAAAATCAGGCATTGACATTTCTCACTTTATGCTTCACTTCAGATTGAAATAGTTTATTTTAGACTTTATGACCACAAACTTCAGTAGCTTTTTACTGCTGCTCTGTGTCTTGCTGACTTCAAAATTCTCCTGAGCTTTAATTAGGGTTGCTATATCCCTTAGGTTTTCAACCTCTTAAAAAACAGCAGGTGTTCTCACCAAACACTGCCTCAGGATTTGTCTGACTCTTTAAGAGCTATTCACTTAATAAACTCTTCAATACAAAACATGCAATAAGAAGCACAATCTGCATGAAGGAGATGCAGCTACTCATCTTTCCACAGCAGCAGTGAGACTCTTAGAACCAGAGTATTACTGCTGGGCTGGGTAATAAAGAAAAGAAAAAAAAAATTTAAAAAAGACAAAAAAAACCCCAAAAAAAACAAAACAAAAAAAACCAAAAACCAAAAAACAAAACAAAACAAAACAAAACAAAACAAAACAAAACAAAACAAAACAAAACAAAACAAAACAAAACAAAACAAAACAAAACAAAAAAAAAAAAAAAAAGAGAGAGAGAAGTGAAGAAGGACCAAAACTGAATACTGAAAGAACTTTCCAGTCAGAGGACTAGCAAGTGGTTGAGCTATGTGAGGACAGAGGAAGCATTGTTCTTTAGATTTTTTTAATAAAACACAGAAAAAATGAAAGTTACAAAGGGGAGTATTAATGACAACAATTCCCTAACACATGAAAGAATTTTTCATAAGCTGTTTGAAAGCAGTGGTAAAAGGAACAGACTGATCTTATGCCATGGGAATTTAAATACTAAATAAAACAGACTGGTAGCAGAATTTCTACCAGGTGGAAGAAACAGTTGTATCAGGAAAGAAAAATAGCTTGCATGGAAGAACTGGACAGCTGAAAACATCACTGCAGAGGAAGCCTTTTGAAAATACATAAGAAAACTGTTCAGGTTCTCACAGGTGCATCTGTACCTGTAAGTAGCAAGTCTGGGCAAAAAGGAAGACTTTCACATGATAGCTTAATTTCCAACAGCACCCCTGAAAATCTCCAGAAATTGTCACAAGTCTTCAGCCACTAAGGCTTAGGAAGCAAACTGGGAAGCAGTATGGTAGCAATAAGAGCAAGTATTTGAGATAATACAAGAAATGAAACGCAGGAGGAAGGAGAATCAAGAAGAGGATGAGAGGGCTGGAGCACCTCTTCTATGAAGGCAGGCTGAGAGAACTGGGGTTGTACAGACGGGATAAGAAAAGGCTCTGCAGAGACCTCATAGCAGCCTTCCAGTACCTGAAGGGAGTCTACAGGAAAGCTGGAGAGGGACTTTTTATAAGGGCATGCAGTGACAGGACAAGGGGGAATGATTTTGAAAGAGGATAGGTTTAGATTAGATATTAGGAAGAAATTATTTCTGTAAGGGTGGTGAGGCGCTGGAACAGGTTGCCCAGAGCAGCTGTGGATGTCCCATCCCTGGAAACATTCAAGGTGTGGTTGGACAGAGCTCTGAGCAACCTGGACTAGTGAAAGGTGTTTCCCCCAGGGGGGGCTGGAACTAGATGATCTTTAAGGTCTCTTCCAATCCAAACCACCCTATGATTCTATGACTTCTCAGCAATAACAACAACAAAAAAAAAGCAAAAAAGCCAAAAAACAACCAATGAACCAATAAATGAGAAAATAAAAAAAAAAAGGAAGAATTTGAAAAACGTAAAATTGAAGAACTAACCCAAAATCTTAAAAAATAAAAGACTGCAGGACAATGAGATCAGAATTTCTGACTTTTCATACCTGTGTTTATAGAGCAGACAGTATCCTGACACAGCAGTTATAATAAAAAATTTCAGGTACTACAAGACTGAAGGCAGAGAAGTATGCCAATCAAGCCAAAGCCTAATTGAGGAGAACATGTAGCACCATCACATATTTTAATAAGCATTACCTCTTTTCCTCTCTGTTTTTCGGGGTCTTTTTTTTCCTCTCAACTTATTCCCAGCTTTGGCCAGCAAAAGAAAAGGATAAGCAAAACAAAGCAATATTTGTTCTGCATGTAGCAACATGTACAGATACAATGAAAAGAGCAACATGAGTCTGAATAGCTTTCTGTGGAAACTTTAGGACCTACCAATTGTTATAAACATGTTAAGTACTTGTACTTGAAATATCCAGTCTGTCTATGAAAGCATAGTGATGATATCTTCAGAAAAATGTGTCCACTCAATTTGGAAGTGGGGGGGTGAACTTACAAATCTAATTAAATTTATTATTAAATTTTACTATTTAGGATGTACGTACTTAATAATCATGTATCCTTATGCCTATTAAGGTGCTTGATTTTGGCTTAGTCGCCATAACATTGATAAAAATATGCAGCTGCATAGTAGGTCTTCCACATAGTATTTGTAACAATAACAAAAGGAAAAATATCTAGTAAAATATGAATACAGCAATTTACAATTCATAATTATTTTCAGGAAAAAAAATAAGCTTTGAAAACAGTTTGATCCAAGGTAAATAGATTAAATAAAGGTGAGTTGTTTTTTTTTCATTTATCATGTAATCTCCTTCAACATTTGTCCTGTTCAGTCTCTATTCTTGCAACTTTCTCACAAAGTCGGCAATGCATTTCTTGCAGCAGGTAACACTGCTTTGCGTTTTTAATTTTTTATGTCTTATAATCTATTAGTATCATATTTTGAATCATGCTAAATTAAGATGCATCAAAATAACTTTGATTATTAAATGGATGAAGGTTAGTAAAGCAATTATGATTGAGGACATGCAAAAGAGGCCACCATGCTAAGAGTGCTACAACTAGCAATATTTTGATTCTAAAAAACCAAATAAACAGGGGAATTTCAGAAAAAAAAATAAAAATCTGTGAGTCATAGGTCACAAAAAATCATAGTAAATTTAGAGATACACAATTTTCTGTTTCATACTACCCAAGATAAAATGCCATATCCAATAAATATAATTACATATAATGCCAGCTTCTTTAGGCATCCACACTGTATATTTTGAACAAGCATTGAATGAGAGCATTTTTTCATTATGCAAAAGCTGCAGCATTGAAATTTATATGGAAATGGTCTGTTCTCTGTGACCTGAAGGGGAGTAAGGATAATTTCTTTTACACTGTATTAAATTTAGCAGAATTCCATTGAAAGGCTTCTGCTCAGTTCCACTATTTAATGGTGCTTTGTACTTGACCTAGAGGTGCTATTTATTTAATCATGTGGAAATCACAAGTATTAAATGCCTGGATGTCCCTTCACAGCCCACAGTACCAACTAGCAGTGGAGAGGTGTCTGTCATGTCATAAAACTGTAGCAATGGATCAGCAGAAGAATCACACACAGATTTCTTTCAATAAAGCCTGAGAATATGGATGTCACCAGGGGACTGGTAACTCATCTTAATATTTTGCAGCAGCGTTAACACTGCCACAAAGGAATACAAGAGTAGTTATTTGTTCTTGTATTTAGCTAACAATTATCCCCCTTATTTATGTAAATAAATTAATTTCTTCTGCAGTTGCTGAGAATGGCAGGTTCAGGGAAGGTAGAACTGGCTGGTACTAAAGTTTAATTACTCCTGTGCAGTAATCGAGCAGGTGTAGCTAATAATGTCTGAGCAGTTTCTTTCTCAGAAAGCTTTTTACTGTATTCCCTGTGTGGGTAACCCCCATGAGCATCACCAAAAAGCTCATGTGGGTACAGGGGCCAGGGTAGAACAAAATATCAGGATTCACCATTGAGGGAGGTTTGATTGTTTTTTCTTTGTTGTTGTTGGGGTTTCTCCTTTTGTTGTTGCTGCTGTTGCTGTTGGGTTTTTTCCCCCTCTAGGTCAGAGACAAAAAATTATGCACTGGCCTAGAACTTTGTAGGCAACTGGGAGTGGAAAACATTCCCTCAAGTATAAAAGGACATATTTCAGAAAGGGATAGTCACTTAAATACATCTTCAAATAAAATACTCTAAAAATCTAACTTCCTGTTTGGTTCTTTTGTGGAAAGCAGGCAACCTCGTCTTTGGACAGGGCGTACAACTCTGTAATGATCTAGCTCAAAAATCTTCCACAAATGTTTTTCCTCATTAAAGTAAGACTTTTCACTTAGTATGCATGAACCTCTAATCACAGTAAAGAGCATTTGCACAAACACTATAAAATTATTATATTATGAATCTGTCCATTCTAAGTGCATTTAAAATGTACAATTACTATGTCAAAAATAAAACTATTTTATTATATAAGTGCTTGATGTATACATTTTCTGTACCAGGAATTGCATTACACTCTAGCATTAATGTCCCATAAAGTCATTACTGCCACAGGAATATCAACAACATTTCTACACATTCAATGAAACATGCAGAATCAGATAATTAAAATGAGGTTCAGAGGAACTATAATAACGAACTCATGCTTGTGTTTTCTTCTACTTAAAATCATCAAAGTTGTGATTCAATGAAATTTCAGCAGCAAGAAAACTGGTAAGTGATTTACCTGAGTTGAAGCTCACAACCTGTGCCACTTGGCTCGGTGGCAAAGTTTGTCCAGGGAAGAAATAATTCTTACTATAGAAGAAACAGTAGCTGCCACTTCTTTATGAGGAAAAAAAATATTCTAACCTGAGAAAACACTGCCTGCTTTGCAAAAGGACTCAAGAGTACCTCCTAGCACCTGGACTAGTTTCAACTTTATTTTGGAACTGTGCTAAACTACTGCAGCTCCCAAACTTTGGAGGAAAACTTGTGCACAGGCAGGGAGGAAGTTATTGTGTGGCTGTGAAACTGAAATGTTAATGGTTTATAACTCAATTGGCCATTTGCAAAAACAGCAGGTGCTTTGCTGACAATGTGCAAGGGAACAGCCCAGGTGCAGAGGGTGTGATCACCAGAGGACAACTATGACAAATCAACCTTTATTTAGCAACAAGCTGGGGTTTGAGCCAGACAAGGGGGGAGGATGGTAAGAAGCAGATCCTGTGAGGTGGGATAGTGCTTTTCATCATGCCAATGTCCTCCCTTACCCAACTGACTCAGCTGTTAAACTCCCCCACCCCAGGGGAGATACTGGGACATTCACACACAGGCCTGAAGGTGTTCATCCCTTCTGATGGGGCATAATTGGCTCAGCTCCACTGAGCTGACATGAGAGCGAGTGTCACGTCTTAGAAGAGGTCATGAGCTCCCCAGACTCCTTTCTGAGTCCTTCCACCAGAGGACTGCACATGATCCACAGTGTTGCAACATCCCCTGGATGTTCTCATGTTAACCTAAACGTATTTTTAACTCACTCAATTTTGTGTTTTGTGGGCTTGTCCCCCACCCACGGTGGATCAAGACTGCAACCATCACTTACACCAAAGAATATCTAAATTGCAGCAATCAAGTTTTGTGCTTGGGTCCATGGGTGGTGCTGTCTTTCTACTTATCCTTTCTTTCTCTTTATCTCTCTTTCTTTTCCTAACTTCTCAAAGTATATTGTAGGCCAGACTAAAAAATTCCAGTCAATGCCTTAGTAAGTGCTTTGTTGTCTCTGGAAAAGTTAAAGTTGGCTAAGTTTAAGCTTGCTAAGCTAAAGTTTGTGAAGTCCCTTACTTTGTCTGGATGTTGTTTTAAAATTTGCCAAGTACTTTATTCTACCTTAATGTTCTAAAGTTTAAAAGTGAAACTTTGTTAGTGAGAATTTCTGAGAATTTTGTTGTTTCTCCCACACACCACCCAGGCTGAATCAACCAACCTTCCTGTAAAAGGGGACCAGGGAATAACAGCTGTCCACTGCATGTCACATATTTGCAGGATCAGGACACAGATTGCGGCACGCCTGCCCTCTGGTACAGCCAATGCAATTCTCCTACCAGCCTCGTTTCTTAGTTTTTGTTTGTTTGTTTTGGGGTTTCTTTAGTATAGGTTAAATGACTTTCTGCATTTCTGTACTAACATGATAAGCAGTAAAATGAGTCACAAATTTCTTGTAAATGACTAATATTGTTTCCTTTACACTCATCCTTTCATTAAGCTGATAATTATGTAGAAGACTTACGGCAAGACTTGAATCAGTCTCTTTCAGTTCAAATCACATTTAACATTAGCTCTGTAGATGTGTTGACAGATCATTCTATGTAATCAGAAATGGTGATGGTTGCAGTAATGTTCCAGTTTTAGTTTAAATCTAAATTAGTAGACAATTACCACCTCTCCTGCATCCAAACTCTCCAACAGCATTGTTTGTTTCTGAATACATACAAAGGGAGGAGCAAAATACAGTGTGATATATTATTTCTGTACTTTCATGGAGTTGTAAACCAGAAACAAATGTTGGCAGTTTCTCATTTAATGAATTAGGGTGATAGAAAAGTGCCAACCAACAAAACTGTTAAGTTTAAGATGTCAACTTTGCAATAATTCTTCATTGCTTCAGCTTAACAGCATTAAACAGTATCTTGATGTTTTAAGAAGAGGGTCTATTAATCTTTTCACCATTTTCCTTATACTCCGTAGGCCTGTCAGGAATACAAGTACATGATCAGAGATAGCAAAGATGGAAAGAAAATTTTTTGTGCTTTTTGTTATTATTTTTGTTAAAAGTCAGTCTTCTTGTGTTGACTTATACATTACAGTTCTTCAGATCCTCTTTTAGATCAGCTGGTAATTGGGCTTTAATGATGTAGTTATTTTCACATTTCACAAGCCTCTTTTCACCACCTACATTTTCTGTAAATGAAGAGCATGAGCAGAAGCTTAATTGTAGTTGCTTGATGAATATTTACCTCTCAGCTCAATAAATCATGATGGTTCACCTCTTCCAAAGTCAATAACTATTCCATATTCTATTAAGCTGATGGGCATAAAAGAATAGTAAACCAGGTTTCTGCTATAGCAACGTAATTAACTAAAACAGGGAACAATTCCCCTTTCATTTGAAATGGCAATAAAACATCCGTTATTCAAGGAGTATGATCATTATAAAACTGTGGAAATAAGTGAACCCTGGAAACTTGGATTTAAGGCAGTTTTGAGTGGAAAGTTAAAAAAAAACCTGTAAAATTATAACTTTATGAGTTTAGCACCATACTATTTCTGAAAAATGTTGTCCTCATCTGATGATAATGCACCTAACTGGATAAAGTCTGTGAGGAGATAATTTAGAGTTTTCATTCATATATTAATAGTCATTAGGCTGTCCTTTAAGGCATCAAAATTCTAGATATGCTAAGCTTTGGAATCCCTTATTTATAACACTTGGATTATTCCCATGGTGGTAAAGGCAGATTAACTCCATCCTACTTCTGTTTAAAGAGACTTGAACAAAACAGGGAAGGAATCAGTTATTCGAAGAAGAATTATTTCCAACAAAATAATATGCCACTTACTAAGAAAAAAAAAATTAAAACTTACAATTTTTTGCAAAATCTGAATTTGGTTTCCTTCTTCCTTTTGTCTCCAAGTGAAACACCTTGGAAGAGGTGAAGAAGTACAATAATGATCACTATTTCTTTTTAATTTCATCTGCATTGTTCATCTGCATTTTTCATGAGAGAGACAAGACAGGGCCACAGAGGAATCAGCTCCTGCTGGGAAATTCTGTAGAATGGAGCTTTGAGCTGCTGGTAGTAGACATCCTTAGAAGGTGATGGATAAGGGAAGTTACTCTGCATACACCCACACTGTGCATTGGTACCTTGGTTTGGCTACAGACTGATCAGTTCTGCAGACACCGACCACCCCAGTAGAAACATAAAAAATCAGGATTCAATTTCTCTAATATTCACTGGTATACATTTTATATATTTCTCTCTGCCACAAATCAAGATTTGATAAAAGCACAACTTAAGTTCATTTTTTTAGTGTCTGCAGACAGTTGTACCATTTTTTTCTTTGTAACAACACAACCTGACACTACCTCAAGATCTGGCATGTTGCATAGCTCTCAATAATGTCTTTTTTTTTGTTTGTTTGTTTTCCTAAGTGAAGAGTTTAAAAGAAAAGTTTAGACTTAATTTTCTTAAGTTAAAGCCATGGGTGGACCTTGACTGGCTGCCACACACCCATCCAGCTGCTCTCTTACTCGTCCTCAACAGGACATGGGAAAAAAATAACATGGAAAACCTCATGGGTTGAGACCACAAAATCACAGAATCATAGAATATGCTGAGTTGGAGGGAGCCTACAAAGATCATTGAGTCCAACTCCTGGGTCTGCACAGCACCATCCCCTAGAGTCACATCCTGTGCCTGAGAGCAATATCCAAATGCTTCTTGACCTCTGTTAGGCTTGATGCTGTGACCACTGACCTGGGGAGCCTGTTCCATGGCCCAAACAACCTTAGAGTGAAGAACATTTTTCTAAAATCCAGCTTAAACCTCCCCTGACACAAACTCAGGCCATTCCCTCGGGTCCTGTCACTGGTCACCACAGAGAAGAGAGCAATGTCTGCTCCTCCTCTTCCCCTCACGAGGAAATTGCAGACTCCTCCAGGCTGAACAGACCAAGTGACCTCAGCCACTCCTCTTACAGCTTCCCCTCAAGGCCCTTTAACATCCTCATGGCTCTCCTTTGGATGCTCTCTAAGAGCTCAATGCCTTTCTTATATCTGTGGCACCCAAAGCTGCTCCCAGCACTCGAGGTGAGGCCGCCCCAGTGCAGAGCAGAGCGGGACAATCCCCTCCCTTGCCCAGCTGGCGATGCTGGGCCTGATGCCCCCCAGGACAGGGTTGGCCCTCCTGGCTGCCAGGGCACTGCTGACTCCTGTGCAACTCCCAGGTCCCCTTCCATGGCACTGCTTTCCAGCCTCTCATTCCCTGGTCTGTCTGTACCTCCAGGGTTGTCCCATCTCACGTGCAGAATCCAGCACTGGTCTTTGTTAAACTTCACACGGCTGATGATTGCCCAGCCCTTTGATTAATCAAGGCATCTCTGCAGGGAGTCAACAGCTCGTCCCAATTTTGTATCATCTGCAAACTTGCTCAGTATCTCCTGAGTTCTGCATCCCAATCATTTATGAAGATGTTGAAGAGCACAGGGCCGAGGATGGAGCCCCACAAGTGGAACCTCACTATTGTCAGGTCACCAGCTGATATCACCCCATTCCTTATAACCCTTTGTGGCTGACCAGTGAACCAGTTGCTCACCCATCACGATGTGTTTATCTAGCTGTGTGCTGGACACTGTGACCAGAAGGATCCTGTGAGAGATGGTGTCGAAAGCTGTCCAGCCGGGGTCTCTCCCTGGCCGCAGGCCCATCCCTGCCGGGTCTCTCCCTCCCTCCGTGCCTGCTCCCGCTGTCCCCTGGGGCTCGCAGGGCTGTTTCCCGCACGGTTCCCCTGGCTCAGCCCTGGCTGCCGGGCAGCGTTTTGCCCTCCCTTGCCCAGGCTTTCCCCGGGGCTCTCGCCCGCCCGCCCGTGGCTGAGGGGCTCAGCCGGGCCCTGCGCTGGGGCCGCTGCAGCCGCTGGCACCGCCTGGGCCCGGCCCGGGCAGCCCCGGCACAGCCCCAGCGCTGCCGCCACCGCCGGGGCACCTGGCCCCAGTGCACGCAGCTTTCATCTATTTATGAAGTAGGAGACTATAAAGGTGTTACACGATCATATTTGCTTTTCAACTCTGCACACAGTACTTTAGTTTTGTTCATTTTACCTCCAGCAGCAATAACATCACAGATACGTACAGATGAGCTGAGTGTGAAACATGTAATTAGCAGTTTGGGAAATAACATGGCTGCATAAGGCTTTAGTTGTACAGTACAACTGGAAAACAGACCTTCGGGTTTGTTATGCAAGTGTAAGAATTTTTGTGGTTTCAAAGGCTAAAACTGTGCAAGAAAATGTTCTAAACCATCTTTTAGAATATATTTCACACACGCACACACACGCACACACACACACACCGTGGGCTGCGAAACACATTAAGAGGCTGCTTCGTGGTGGGAAAACAGATATGATACTTCTTCAGTATAGTTACCTCTTGTTTTCATCAGGATAAAAGCATTTCCAGTCCCATGGATTTATTTTAATAGAGAAGTATCCTGTATGGCCAGTCTCAGATCACTTCTCTCATAATAGTTCTGGAATCTCTAAGGAAAAGTAAAAGTAAGTGTTGTAGCCAATGCATTGAGTAACAGAACACTCTTGCCAATGCAGGTGTTACTGAAGTCATCAATAATTAAATGATGATAAAACCACTGATTCCTAAACCATGAAAATATAAAAGCTATAAAATTAAAAGCTGGCTGGGTGGGTGTGAGGTGACTTAATTAAACAGTTTTAATAGAATTAACATGAATTAATTATTAAAAAAAACCCCACAGGTTGTCCCAAAGACTTACACAGTGATAAAGGAGAGGGGAAGAATAACAAACCCAGCACCTGCTCAGACCAAGCAATAAGGGCCAGGGGACAGAGCTGGAGACTGGGAACACATCAAAATGGAGACATCTGCGCCAAGCAGCCAGAAGGAGACACTTGTGGCTCTGACTGGGCTTCCCAGCAGGCAGTCTGTGGGTGCTCTGATGCAGGCGTAGTTGAAGTGCAAACTGCAGGCAGGGATTACTAAATTAATTTGAATCCTATTTAAGAGGAAATAGAAACCACATAAATTGCAATTGTTTCCCACTATCTCTGGGTTTAAATCTATTCCCTGTGTAATTCAGCAGACCCAATTAAGCAGATTTAAGGACTTCTCAATTAAATACAAAAGACTTTTCAAGTACCTTTAAGTATATTTTTTAGTGTACAACAATTTCATGGCAATCCCACTGGCAATAAAACTAGCAGGGTTGTAATTAATTTTAATCCCTATAAATTAACATTTTCTTATTAAAAATACATAATCTAATGAATTCCCAGTTAGTTATTCCACTGATGACTATAACATTACTGTTATTCTTCCCTTGTTTTATTTAGCCATGTATGTTTAAGCTTTGCCTGAGTTTCAATTTCTCATATAGGTCTTGATCTCACCTTAGAAGCCATTTACAGAAATGTAGATTTGTTCTGTTGTTCTTGAACTCTTGGTATTTGCTACCTTCCTAAGAGATTTTTATTATTCTGTCTTCCAGCTGCAAGCTGTTTGAAATTAAACCATTTAGAAGCTCATCTGACTCTCGGCAATACCTGTATTCCTAAGGGAAATCCTAATCTTTTAAAGCCTCAGAAAGAAAAAAAACCCATTCTCAGTTTGATTTTCACTAGACAGCCACACAGAATGGCTGGACTGGGTAAGTTTTGAAATGGGAAGGTTATGGTGTTATCATATAGCTTCCTACACAGGAAGATCTGCTCTACCTGTGAGTGATTCTCTCAGTGTGAGAAACACACCGTGAACACAGTGAAGATCCTGTCTACAATAGTGTGTTGTCCTCTGAGCTATTTTTGTGTGTTGCAAACAAGCTTCCCTTTCATGCTTGCTGGTGTAGAGCAGCACTGCCAGTACTGCACAGAGTCAGAGTCCCCTACCATTTCTGCCCTGAGGTTAATATGGAGCTCAGAGGCAACTGGATGCTCTCTTTTATTTATCAGTTCTTCAAGACCACTCATTGAAGCACCATGCTTGATCCACACAGAAGTAGTAGGTGCAGTCACCAAGGCCTGCTAATTCTGTCAACACATGCTGGCTTCTTCCTGGCTGCGCCTCTTTGTTTATCAAATAATCATTTTCAGTAATAAGGGAGCAGAGTGTAAACATGCTCTTCACTAATTTGCTATGTTTGAGCATCTGATTCTTTAGTGTTGTGAACAGGAAGCACTGATGAGCTTTGTGACTGCACAGTTTGGTTCCAATTAAATTTTTAATGAAACAAAAGTCAAGACCAACTGTGAATTGTGACAGAATTTTGATTTCAGCAGTGCCCTCTTATGTCTCTAATTTGGCCAGGTTCACCCCACTGAATATAAATATTGATAGTTGACAGTCAGAAGAGACAAAGCAGGGCATGGAGTGTGCTAAGCAGTTTCCTTTTCTGAGTTGTCGCTTTATTTTATTTTTTTATTATTTTTAGGTCTGTTGACAGATTGGCAATGAAGCCTATCTTGAATTTTCGAATTCATTCAAATCTGCTTTCAGAGTGGATGTCCCAGGGTGATTCTAAGGCAAAGGAAGCAAAGTGTGTGCTTGCACCATTGAGCACACTGCTTTAAGCTGATAGAAAATGTTAGAAGCTATTTAACTTCTCTGTCGGAGCCCACAAAACTCTGCTGCTTCCTGCCACCAATAAATGCCGTGGAGGCTGGTTGCTCTCAAAACTCCCAATAAGAGCCACTGGTGCTGTTTTTAAAGGAACACAGCAGAAGGGAGAAAAGCTAATTTAAGAAACATTTGCAACAGTGAAACAGTGCTCAAAGCCATGGTATTAATGACAGTAGTCAGTAGCAGCAGCTGACTGCCTGAATTTTAATGGCAATCTGCTTAGCAGCAGCTTAAAAACAGTGCAGATATTGGACTGCACTGTCTCTTGTGTACACTTATGCAACAGGTTAGGTGATCTGATCTGACCCTTGCACACTGAACTCTGTAACCAAACAGGTTAGACAAAAGAAAAATAACTTGCTTTATCTCTGAGTCTTGCTTTCTTTAGCATACAGTCAGTGACAATTTTGCTACCCCCTAAAAATAAAAAAAGAGAAACAGAAGGGAAAAAAAAAATTCCCAAGTTTTATACTAATGCAGAGCTGAATAGTTTTAGTGGTAGGAGACATAGTCCCCAGCTGGAATAAACTGGCTCAGTTCTTGTGACTACAGCAACATTGTACCACAGGTGTTAGGTGTGGTTGGGGCTGCACATTCCTGACAACAGGCTACTAAATGAGTAACAGCAAGAATATCAGAAGTGCAGCATCTGCCTTTAGATCAAAACATCTGATCTTTTTTTTCCCTTAAGTTTTGGTGAGAAAAAAGGGCAATTTACTCATGATCCTTAAATACATATTTAGGAAAATAAATACAAAATTTGTAAGAGAAATGTTGCCTGGAATCCGCAATTCAACATCTGGATAAATTCCATGGAGTTCAAAATATGATGGACCTTAAAACTATCCTTAATCCTGGGAGGTTAATTTAGTTATTTTAGCCAGGCCTTTAAATTCATCCTCCTGCATTCTAAGAATGGAAGCCGGTAACTGACGGACCAGATTGCAGAGGAGAAGAGATATAAAATCTGTCTAAAAATGTTCGATTTACTTTTTCACAGCATCTTTTCCTCACCCTTCACCAACAAGAGACAACAGTCTGACCCTCATGGATTTATTTAAGTGGCAGATGTAGACGATGGAATATTACAGTTGTCAGAAAGGATTTACTAGTGTGCTTTTCCTGTTGCTCCTGAATTGTGCCAGTGCATCTGTGTGCCTGTATGTGCCTGTATGATGTGTTGCAACTGGAAAATATTTTAGATTATTAATTGCTGCAAAAGTAGGTATGGCTCCAGAAAGTATGGGTTTTTTTAGTGTCTTTAAGATATTTTATTTGACACCCACAGCCTTTGGAGACTACTCCCAAAATCCTACTGCTGTGACAATTGTTCTCACAACAGTCACTACCTCATTTCACTTCACCATGCCTACCTCTTTCTTCAAGTTTTACACTAAATACTGTTCCTTACTCCTTGGAGTTAACACTTTGTTAAGACATTATGTCATGTTTTTTTCAGCCATTACATACACGTGCAATCCTCTTGCAAAATGTTTCCTCACAAGTTAGTCACCCAACTCTCCAACAGTATTTTCTTTTTTTGTTTTTTGTGGTTTGAATCTTCCAAGAGATTTAGGCAAACGTGGTGTCTGTTGTATTATTTCTCATTCAGCTGTCCCAGCTTGTACAAAGCCTAGGTGCTCTTTCATACACAATTGCTTTCGGAAAGATCAAATGGAGACAAAGAAATTGAACTGCAGATATAAGGGTGATAGAATCAAGACAATTGATATTTAATAACTTCTATAGAATATATGATAGTTATGAATGCTAGAGTACCTTTTTTCTGTACCATACAAAAAATACATAGTTTGATTTTTACACATACTCTTCCAAGTGGGAATTTTTGGGCATTAGTGTTTTCCAAGGGCTATCTGTATTTAAATATATTTCAGGTCTTCTGTATAAGAGGATGTGGATGCTTTAAGGAGGTACTTAAAAGAAAAAGGTGAAAGATAAATGTCTTTACCTCTCCATATAATTAAATGGTCAGCCAAATTTCAGTTCAGGTTGTTCACAAGAACATCTTTCTATTCCTCAGGTTGTGGTTCCGAGCCCTGTCATTTTGTCCATAATTTCTATTTTCTGTCTTTTGTATTATTTTTTCACCATAGCCATTTTGTGAGACTCCCCTGTTGTAGTATTATGAAACTTACTTTTGTGCCATATATTTTGTCATCAAAACACTTAAAAAATATGTTAAGTAAAACTGAACTTAACCCTGATCATGCAAAAGCATGATGCTTTTGCTTGCTTAGAAATATCTTTTAGTTGTCCTTCCACATACCTGCAAATAAGAGCCTTCATACCTGAGTCCAAATCCTTATATATGTGACTGCCTGGTGCTATGAAAAGACTAGAAGAACAAACAGAAGTGACACCAGCTATAGCTTTCCAGTCCTCCAAAGAAAGGAAAAGGAGAGACAGACCGCTCTCTCTGCAGCCAGAAAGCATGTTCTACAATATGTTTTCCTTTAACAGTAAGAGAAAACAGGAAATTTCCAATCTGCAGACAGGTGGGAAGAGATAATACAGATATCATGTTATGGTATATTTTATTACATAAATACACTGTGCCTTTAAGCTAAGCCACAATAGAAATCCCTGCTTAGGCAGACACATAAAACTTAGTTTAATCTCAATGACTAAACAAGTTAGTCATTGAGAAGAGGTCCAGCCATTCACTCAATCATGCAACTCTGTAGTCTCATATGTTAGCTGAGGACTGCACACACATTTTAGGTTGCATAGCATTTGCAGAAGCCAGTGTCTTCCCTTTGTAATGATATTACTGTCTCACAGGGCTAGAGAGTCAGATTATTTCATGATTATTCTCTGATCCCAAGAATCCTCTGTTCTTTTATTTGCATACTGGCAGTCTTCAGAAGGAGGGATGAGAGAATCAAAGAAAAAGAATTAGTCTGGAATAGAATCTGGAAGTCATGTAGAGCAGCATCCTCATTTAAAGCTTAGCTGCTGGATTTAAATGGTACACTCTAAAGATGTCAATCCAGTCTGTCCCATTGGAGCCAGTGCAGCCAGCATCGTGCCCCAGACAGATACAGGGTAGAAGAACAGGGCGACCTGTGTACTCCAACTTCCACAGGCAAGTGCAAGTGGCACTTGGAGGCTATTTCGTCCAGGAGGAGTCTGGCAGATGTCTGAATCAAAAGATGAGTCAGGAGGCATCTTCTTGCAGGATCCACCTAAACCACACAAGCAATCTTCCTGATTAAGGTGCATACCTGGGACATTTGATCTGCAGTCTGACGCATCAAGGCAAAACATGTGAATTTTCTCTATTTTAATATACCTGGCTGAAACCTATGCTGCTGCAGGAACTGATGCAGCAGTACAGGAGCTATGCCTGCCTCAATAGCAAGGACAGAAGCGGAATGGATGGTACCAATTGTAAGGCTGCAGCCACCTGATGGATTTTAATCTGTTGCTTCAGCTCTGCTGTAGGTATTGCTGTTATCCCAAGCCTCTTTCTGAAAAGGGAAGGGAAGGGAAGGGAAGGGAAGGGAAGGG
>VXBT01007526.1:112087-248207 GCA_013400235.1 Oriolus oriolus
AAAAGAAAAGAAAAGAAAAGAAAAGAAAAGAAAAGAAAAGAAAAGAAAAGAAAAGAAAAGAAAGAAAAGAAAAGAAAAAAGAAAAGAAAAAAAGAAAATAGAAGGCAAGACAGCCAGTGAAAATGTGGTGTTCCTTATCTCTTGAAATTCAAACTGCTCTTCTTTTACACTGAGGTTTTCAGGGAAGAACTTCTGCCTGCCTTGCTGCCATACACGGAAATTGGTTGATGTAATAATCTAAGATTGTGGCCTCTCTTGGTAACTTCAGGAACAGCTGTTAAAAACTAAAGCCACATCAGCTTGAGTGTCTACAACACAAGAATGAAAAAGAATTTGCACTTGGCTCTAATGAAGGCAGATTGCAGTCTTGGCGACCTTGGGCAAGTTAGTCAAGCTCCATGTTTGCCTTCCTGCTCAGCTGTAAAATTCAGCTTCAAAGCAGAACTTCACTGACAAACAGATGCTGCTTCACACTTGATTTTTTTTTTTTTTCCTGGTAAATAAATTATAGAAGAAAATATAATAATTAATAATAAGTAGCAGTCAACACAGTAATTATGTGGTCATATCCATTATGACTGTACATAAACAAAATCAATTTTCATTAGAGGATATTAATGTTATCAAGTATTGCTAGAATCACTGCAGCAGCTACCAAAAAAGCTTTTCTTTAATGAAGCATGGCCATTCTTTCATTCCCTAGTATTGTGTACTGTTTTAAACCAATCAGATCTTGATATAAAATGGATGTATATTTTAAGTTAAGCCCAGTTTAAAAATGCATTTGAGTACTGTTTCATATATTTATGCACAGGATAGTTTTATCTTCATAAAAGTGAAAGTTTTATGAGCAATGAACAGTCAGATTCAGCTGCAGTTTAAACTGGTGTAAATACTTCTATTCTACCACAACCAATGAAGCTGTTTGTAGCACCAGGATTACTTCAGTGACTTTTAGGATATTAATTAATGCAGGGTTTAGTTTTTTTTTTTCTGTTTTGAACTGGAGAAGAATGTGAAGTAAGGTTCTGTTTTAGGGATGCTTCATGATTTTCAAACAAGCATGATTGATAGAAATGCAATTTTCCGTGTTCATAAATACAACAATAGATCAAACAAGAAAACATTTCCCAATTCTGAAATGCTTTTTTTATAGAGGCAGTGGGAAGAGGACTAGAAAATCGCAAAGAGCCTTGGTATCCATATTATTTTGTAATGGAATCTATATTGTTGTGTATTGAAGTTGTATTGTCATGTATTTTGGAATTTGGCAATCTGTGGTAAAAATCTACAGGAAGATTTTCAGGTGTGCTGTCATTATTTTAGAAATACAAGGAACAAAGAAATGAATAATCAATGAACAATTCAGCTTGGAAAAAAAATTATGTACTATTAGATCACACTTCTTGTTCTCCCATAGAGGGGTCCAAAGTTAGGGTTCATCATGCTAGTAAAGATATTTCAGAAACACCTGTGACCTCTGACACTCTGGTCTTTGCAGACAGAACTTAAAGGAATCAGTTTTCACTGTCTGTTTCAAGACAATCACATAGATTCTCTTCTCTGTTTACACTGCAGAATGCAACCATTATAATGATTAAAACATATTAAATTGTATTGTTTCATTATGCAAACCCTACTCTTCCATTTCCCTGCTGTGTTTTGTTTCTCTAACAGGTTTTCTTCCTAAACCCATGGATTGATTCTCTCTAGCTGCGATTCAATTGCTGTCGCTATAAAATAGGATGGAAAACGTATGATTACTAAGCTGCTAGATAAAAACTTGGTGTATTGCAAGCTCAAATTGTAGGATTAGCTCTTGTTAATACTGCTTATTTATTTCATTCTAATTCTACATCAGGATTGGACAAAAGAATACAACAAGTCATCTACTTAATCCTAAATCTAGGAACAGAAGAAACTATGCATTTGAAATGTGCACCAATTGGCCTGTTATTCAATCAATTTGATAATAAATTGGGTATCATAGATGCAGAGTATTGCACTTGTCTATAATTTTTCAGTCCTCTTGCACCTTGCAATTGTTCTGTCTTCTATAGAATCTGGGTGGAAGACAAGCATCAAAACTTCAGCTGTGTTTAAAACTAAATAAATATAGACATATGTATGCTAAAAATGCAGTGTTGCACCTACTGCTTATATTTCACACTGCAATAGATTGGAATTGGGTATCAAAATGATTTTGATAATCATGTTATTCATATAATGTGAGCCATATTTATATGGTACTGACAGGTGAACAAGCCTTGGTGCTAGGCCTTTTTTTATAATTTCACATCAAAAGACAGATTTGGAGGACTGTATCTGGGCTCATCTGGATTCTTCAGTGGCTATATTTTTGTGGTAGCATCTCAGGATTTTTAGAAGAGGGAAATTAATAGAATTAATTTCCTTCCCTTTTTTTAAAATCCTCTGTTTTTCCCTTGCTTTGAGTTGGTCAGCCAGTTCTGATATCAGATACTTTGGGACTAGTCATTGCTGAACATATCAATAGGGATCTGCTTTTCCACAAAGAAATTTCACTGTCTTGCAGGTAATAGTGTTCTCCAAAATATTGATGAAAATAATTCTTATTTCTGCAAAAATATCACTAGACACCTTTCTGTGTTCAGAGCTGAGAACTGTAGCAAAGTTACAGAGGGATATGTAGAACTTCCTCCATGTTTAAACCACATTAATTTCCAAAGAATCCCTCATAAAACCACATTCTCTTCATGGCATGTGTTGTAAGTTCAATTGTCCTATTTTTTCCTGCTTCACATTTATTACTTCAAAAAGTACAGATGTGACCTCTCAAAAACAGAATTCATCCAAAGTACATAAATAAGAAACACCAAAAACATCCTAATACAAATTAAAAACTATTGATCAGAATGCAGGTTTATACAATGCAATAGAGAGAAAAAACTGTGAATGTGGGCATGGGTAAGCATGGATATTTACACACAGGTGACTCATAGAAGTAGATGAAACAATATTAAAAAAGAGGATAATTAATTAATATAATTTGGTTGTTAAATAATTCCACTAAACTTGTGAACCTATCTTCTCCTGTCTTTACATAAAAAATAGTCATAATTCGCATTACCTAACAGTGGATAGTTTAGAGCGACTGCAAACATTTCAGGTTGGAGGGAAATTTTGAAAATCCAAGTGCTAGCTCAGAATAACAAAACTGGGTTTTTGTGAGCTCATAAAAATATCCCAAAACTCCAGTAGTCTTTGAGCAAAACCTTTGAGGAACATATCCCCCCCTAAAAACAATGAGCCAAAACCACAAAAGCTACACAGAAAATGTACAAATCTTCAGTAAAGTCAGACTTTGGCTATCAGCAACTGAATGATAAGCAACTATATTTTGCTAGAACAATGAGCAACCACACAGGATCTGTTCTGCAGCTGATGGTGAGCCAAGTGTTGTTCAGAATGTGAGCAACACTGGCACATAGATGCCTCTGAAAGTAGTACATTATAAAGGGGAATATGAATATGATAACGGATGTGGGCCAGAAGTCTTGACTGTGAGAGAGTGAATTAGTGACAGTGCAGGAAAACGGAAATGGAAGCAGTCAAACTATCCAGGTTAAATAACACAGGAATGGTTTTCAGGGTGTAAATACCAAGATTAATATCTTATTTACTGTATTATTTGAGATATTCTACAAATCCCTTGATAGAATAAGACTTTTAGACAGGAGATAATTTTCTTCCTTAAAAAATTTACCTATATTATTCAGACATAGAAAAAGTATTTTTATGGGCACTTTGCACGTAGAAATTGCCAGGATTCAATGCTTGTTTAGTATTCAGTTCATTGCACCAACGCCTCTAAATTTGGTACACAGGATAATACTCATTTCTTAAATGAGTCAGGCTCTAGTGAAATTGAAAAGAGCTACATGCATGCATTTGCATCCAGAATGTAACAGATAATTTGGAGATGCAAGAATAGCTTTGCTGTGTTCACTATCACACAAAATTGGAAAGTTATTTTCCTTTTGTTGTACTTTATGACCAGCTACCATATTTTTCTGCAAGAGTATCTTGAAGGAGTCTATATCATCACATGCATTTATATGCATATAAGCTTCTAGTAAGAGCTGTTTTGCAGAAATATAGGTCATGGTCAAATTAAAGGAGTCACTAATAAAACATAGATCTGCCACATATAGTGAACTTAATCTGGTCTTTAGCGTACACATAGAACTAATTCTCCCTACTCACAAACAATTTTTAATAAAGAAAGTAAACATACACAGGACAGGGGATTAGGAGGCTGTGATTTAATTCCTACATTTTTGGACTTCTACTGCTACTTCTACTACTTCAGCTGGACATAACTGCTGATGCACCTGGCTTTCCTGCCATTTCACAGGCTCTTCTGCAAACATGTGAATTTTTTATTCCTTTTCTCTTTCACTAGCCGGTCCCACAAAACTCCCACAGTAATCCCACTCTATACCAACAAACAAATAAAAAAAATCAGACAGAGGCAACAACCAAATGCAGATTCCAAATATCCGAGATCCTGTTTGCAAGATACTTCTCATATCAACTGAATTGTTTTGTCATCTTACTCTACCTGCAGCATCATGTTTGTGAGCTGAGGCATAACAACTTCCATAACAACGTACCAGCTTCCACAGGTGCTTCCCAAGAGACACTGCTTCAGATAATCCTTTAGAATATGGACAAAAGTGTAAATCTAGCCATGAAAAGAAAATGGAGGAAAACTTGGCTTTCAAGGCGAGAAGAACTTGGATTCATATTTGGTTTTGGATATAGCTATCACAGTATTTTCTTATATTCTGACCTTTCATGAAGGAAACAAAAGTACAAACTTAAGAATGCAAGTTTACAACACTCAAATAAGTTAAGAATAATATTTGAAGTAAAAAAAAAAGTAAATAGGGTGCACATTTGAACGGTAGGAAATATTGTTTTACTTAAAACCAGTGTGATTCAAGAATTAATTAATTCAGTTAATTATTTTCCTTAAAAACAATGTAGTTCATGCCCTTTAAAACAGGCTTCGGACAGGAGTTTCGTTGAGCTGCATAAAAATACCTGTAAGGAATGCCTCTGTTAATGGGGTGGAGGGAGTTACTTGCTCCTGGAAAAGTAACTAAACTTTTTTCTATAATAATTATTTTACTTCATTCCCACTTATGTTTAGAAATTAGCAAAGGTATGTTCAATGTTAATTTCTATTTTTCTTCCCCTTACTGCTGAAGTATAGAGGAGTATTAAAATCATTATGGTTAAATAATCTTTTCTTTAACTCATTGTCAGGCTCCAATATTTAATAAATGAAGAGATTTTTAAAGGATTTTATAATCCCTCCTTTCCTTGGCATTTTTCCTTTTGTCTAAGATTTCTTTTTAATTCTCTTCTCTTTTCCTTAAATGACAAGTGGCAAGTGATCTCAAGTTAAAGCTGGTGCTTAACATAAAATGTGAGTTTGCAATTGTAGAGATAATGCATAAACAAAAACAGTGTACAAAGGAAACCTATTATTTTGTAAGTCATAATAGAGCATGTTTTCTTGCCTTCACTACTAATGTTATAAATAAATGTGTCATATTTTAAAAATGTGGAGTCCCATTTTCAAGATGGCTGCAATTGCAAAAGTACTAATATCACCTATAAAACTTAAATGTTTTGTCTAGGCTGTTCATCTAAGCTCCTCCTATAAACAAAACCAGGCATTTACAGAGTATGGATCTTCCTATTTCCACTGATTACTAAGATGCCAAAGCAGAGTAAAATAATTTTAGCTTGAAAGTCCAAAACTCACTGAAAACTGACTTCTTTTCTTTTCAATTAAAGTTTTTAACATGTTTTTAAAATATGCTAAATTTACAAATACCTTCTACCTCTAGAGGAGCTCAGATAACCAAAGGATATCAGAAATGTTTATCTCTTTAAGTACACATAAGTGTACACACACACACAAGACAGATAAATATATATACATACCAAACACTGGAACATTACACTTTGTATTTTGAAGATGTGATTAGAGAAGTTCACCAAGGTTTATTTTTAACATACTGGTAAGTCTGTATAATTATATATATTTAAAATGGTGATTGGGGGATTTTTATGTTTAGTGATCCTTGGAAGAATCCCTAGGTTTAAGTTCAACTGGGTAAAAGAAGATGTGATTAAGTTTTTGACCTTGAGCAAGTTTGGGGGTAAAAAAAAAGAAAAAAAAAAAAGATGAGAGATTAAAGAGCTTAGTAAAAACTATGCTTCTGAAAATTCCTCCAATTCTTAACTTTAGCATCAATAAAATACTACCTACATGTTTGATATTTGCTAGAAGAAAGAAAAAACCCTTCACAAAAGAAAATTGGACACTTTCTTTGCTTCTCTTCTTTCAAAGATGAAGAGTCTGAGAAATAATTCATAAATCTTCCTCTTAACTCTAGTTCTTCAGTTGTATTGATCTTCCCTGCCCTTAGGTCTTTCTTGGTGAGCAAACAACAGACACTTGACTTCCTGTCTCTTCTCTTTCAGTATGAGCTTGTTCTGAATCCCTGATGGACTCAGACCTCCTATTGACTTCAGAAAGGAAATCTTCTTATAAATGACTGCACAGCTGCCCTCTAAGAGAGCTTCTGCTGGGTGACTCTCTGCCACACCAATAACCTGCCTAATTATATGCCTTAGCCTCTTCCTTTACTGTCTGACAAGTGCACTGTCTATGAAAGTCAAGATAAAATTGTCTATAATCATTCTTTTGAATGGAGTACTCTGTCATAGATTTCCTTTCAAAAAAACATTTTTATAGTAAAATCCTAATCCTTTGCAACCTGTAAGTTATTTTGTACATGTACTGATGTGCCATTAGCACCCTTGACCCCTATATTGCCTAATGCAGAAGACAAACCTGGGTCTATTTGTTGCTGTTATTTAGAAATTTTCTTTAAGAAAAAATGAGTGTTACCAGTTTTTTATGTATATATATACAAAATACACAAATAGGTCAGCCTAGAGTAAACTGGCTCTGACACTGACTAATGGTGGCTGATTATCAAGAAATTATGAAAAATCAGGGCATGCATGGATGCAACATAGTATCTTGCATTTCCTAATTCTGCACTTGCAATTTTCTGCGAAATACTACCTTACTATTGCTAATGAATACCAATAAGTGAGTTTTGAGTCCTGCTTCCAGGCTTGTCATTGTATCAAGTTTCCTACTCCTTGATTTGGACCTTTCCAAGGGGTAACTGTTTCCTCTTTCTGACTTTACTAATTGATAAAGAAATCATGATGAACTTTTTGATGAGAAAACTCTTTCCTGTGTCTTCCTTCCATGCTTGTTTTTAATTTATTGGCCCAGCCTCTCATAAAACATAACTTGTGCTATAGCAACAGGGTAATCGTAGAACAGTTTGGGTTAGAAGGGACCTTAAGGATCATTTAGTTCCAACCCTCCTGCCATGGGCGGGGACACCTTCCACTAGACCAGGTTTCTCAGGGCCCCATCCTGGCCTTGCATACTTTCAAGGGCCAGTCATAATCACTTTGCAAAAGACTGGTTCCTATCAATGATCATGAGAAAGCACTTACAGCATCATTCCCCTAATCAAGCAGCAGACTAGCAGATAGCAAAACCAAACCAGATGATATCAGGTGTGCTTAAAACACTCTCTTCCTCATTTTCTCTAGAAGACTTTTGAGGTAACAAGAGGAGTTAATACATGATGTAAGACTGAAGAAACAGTGACTGACAGTTGAACAAGCACATTAAAAAGCTGAGTACAGGAAAAACTACTTTGGAATTTCCATTTTTTCTTCTTTTCGGAATAAGTTTTGAAGCCTTTCTTAAGTAGTAGATATGACAGCCGGAGCACATAAAGTAATACATGGAATGGGATGGAGAAAGGCATTTAGGTGCTTCTGTCACACTCCAGTTTAGGTCAAAACTTTCTTGAAAGTCATGTCATTAAAGCAGATAAATAGATTGCTTTTCAAAAAAATAAATGGGGATTATTCCATGAGACTTTCCTTAGAAGTCCCTGATTATTCTTACATTCATTCATGTCGTGAGATCATAGATGGCTGCAGGCCATTCTTGCACTGTCGTATTTCTTTTCTTTCTTCAAACTTACAATCACGTTTAAATACTTCATTAGGCAGGAGGGAAATTAATCAAGTCATAGAACAGTGTTTCTGGGAAGTTCTCATAGACTGTCCGTACAAAGTCTTATACAATTAGTCCAGCAGCTCAGGGGGATTTTTTTAGTAAGTGTTGAGATCAGATTACCTAGTAGGAAATTGCAACTCCCTTCAAGGTGTATTGAAGTTTTCAGTGTGACGTTCGCGAGAGTGGACTTGAATGATGAAAGTAATTTAAAGAAATTAGGTTAGCAGAACACAAATAAAAAGGATGAACACTGAAGGTACAGGGAAAAATAGAAAAACCTCCACAATATTAGCTTTTCTCTGATATTTAAGGTTAGGGAGTTTCAATACAAAGTTATGATCTAAAAAAAGTATTTATCCAGTTTTTCCTTATCTATTCAGATATGAAAATTATATTTATGTACTTTTCAACATTTCTTGTATTTATTAATTAAATGCAAACAAATTAAACCATTTAGAAAAAAAACCCACATAAACACATACCTTTAAGAAATCAAAACACATATCAGAAAATGCATAAATGTTTTGGGTGTAGGTTTACCAGTTCTCCATCAAAAAAAAGAATGAACAATATGGGGAAAGTGTTTACATTACTTAGGAAACTCTATCAGCTCAGTAAATATATTCTAAACTTATAACAAAACTTTAAAATACATGTTCTTAATATCATTATGTTTCAGATTAAGACTATGCATGAATAAAGACTTGACAAGGCGATCCCTTGCCTTAGGGAAAATAAGCACTTGAGTATATCATGCTGTGGTTTCCTGTCAGGCAAAACAAACCTGCCATGTGCTTGTTCACTCCTGACTCTCCCTGTGCCAAAGTCCTGATTAACCACAACTTGACTTGCCGCCAGAAGCAGCTTTTACTATTTGAACTTCTTTTACACCCCTTTTCGAATTCCTTTCATTACTCGTCACATGATATTGCTTAAACTCTGCGAAGATTAAAATATCTGTTTGGGATCTCAGTCACAAGGGTAAACCTAATAACTTTGGTTAAAATTTTAGTCTAATGACTGGAAGTTAAATTAAAATGTGGGAGCTTATTCATGTTTAAATTTTGTTTACATCATTTTGAGCATGGACTTCTTCTCCACACATGTCTATGCCATTAAAGCAATGGCCACAGAGAAACCGGCAAGAAAGATTCCATTTACCTTATACTTCATATATGTTTTAAAATATATCAAATATGCAAGGATGCAACTGATTTGCTCTTGACACCATGTCTGCATGACTCTAGTTTAGGCTAGAATTAACATGGTGGTGTTTCAAGTTTTTTTTCTCAACATCAGATAAACAGAGACAGAAAGGATGCTGTAGTACAAGGGAACAAAAAGATGCCAGGAGTTAACTTAATATCTTTCTCTTGTTAACTTTTTCACTATTTCCACTGTATTGAAATCTCTTTGACCTTGTCTGATTGTTCTCTACAGGTGTCTTAGTAATATGACATGTGCGTCTAGAGCCTGTTATCTGGGATTAATCTGTTGCTCTACAGCACAAATAACTGTCATGTGATGCACTTCACTGGTTTTATGATGGTACTCCCTGCAGGTTACTCTGAAAAAGTACAGATTACCTTGGTGTTTCAGAAAGGCATCTCAGTGCAGGGCACTGCTTCCTAAGAGTCTCTGCCATAGTACTTATTGGTCATGCTGTGAAAAATCAGTGTCAGTTTATACACTGCCCTTTTGCTCTCACCCTAGTCTGAGAGAAGAAAAACCCCACAACCTACACATTACTAGCTTAATTTAAAAAAACAAAACAAAACAAACAAACAAACAAACAAAAAAATAAGACAGCAAAATAAAAATGCTATCATTCTGAATTACTCTTAAAGTTATGAAAATAGAAAAGAAAAAAAAGAAAATTAGAGAAACACAATTTTGTAGTCAGTAGTTAGTTACACATAAAAAGAGTTTTGCGCTGAGTTTAAAGACACTTCCCATCGATTTGCAGGGACATGTCAGAGACAAAAATAAATAGAAGTATAAAATTTTAGCATACGATTTTAACTACATTTGAACACAAAATTATTTTCTTTTTATTAACTTAAACTATGTGTGGAAAAATACACACTTATGCATTGCCCCAGCCCTGGTAGTGTTCAACGGCAGGTTGGATAAGGCGTTGAGCAACCTGGCCTAGTGGGACGTGTCCCTGCCCATGGCAGGGGGATGTGACTAGATGATCTTTAAGATCCATTTCAACTGCTTAGCACTGTCTTATTCCATGATTCTATGATGAACTGATAAATTCAGTGCCCAGGCATTTTGTTCAAGACACCATTCAATGAATTTTGCTGCATACACTTAGCTTATATTCTAAACACTGATGTGATCGCCTTTGTATATCAGCTTTGTGTCTATGGAAGGAATGGAAGCAAAAAAAGGATGTGGGAATGAAAAGCACAGAAATTTTTAAATCAACACTCTTCCCATCAATTCTACATATATGTAAATACTATTTTTGGCAAGAATGAAGCTACTCCATGTGTGGTGTTTTTTCCACACATATCTACATGCCTGTATGTCTTTTGATGCTTCTGTGAGGCTTAATAGTGATATATAAATGTAATTAAATAGTGGTTTAAACATGGTTAAATAGTAGCATATAAATGGCTGTTTATTTCTCTAGTGTATCTGATATAGACAAATGTTAGTATCTCTGGTTTAAAAACAGATATGAAGAAGTGATTAGATGCTACACTCAAGGAGAAACAGTGAGTCTTCCAAAAGTGGAGAATGTAAAGACTTATATTCTCCTAATAAAGCTAAAGTCCTAATCACTGAACTCCTTTCCTCTTTATTTACCTCCAGACACAACTAAACAGATCAGTCACTTTTCCATTGTTCTGTTTCCCCCTTCTTCTATTTAGATAACTTTAGTTCATCAGCTGTCTCTGCCACTGAAGAATGGAATAAAATATCTCCAGCTGACAAATACCCAACAATTTCACTGCAACAAAACAAAACAAAACCAAACATCTTCTTGGGGAAACTGCTGTGGAGATGGGAAAATATTTTTTTTTCTTTCCTATACAGGAATTACCTCAAAAAAATCTGAAGATTACAGATTTTCCATAAGATCCACAGTCATTCCCTCTCTCCCATTTTTCCTAAATAAGTTTGGAATAAGAAATAAGGAAAAAATCCCTCATTAAGTCTAGAATCATGAAGATTTCAATACTAGAATCAAGTTCTCTTTAAAAGAAAATGTGATAGGCAAGGTTGGCTTTAGCAGCAAGCAAAGCTATGCTGTTATATATTCTATACCATTAGGAAGAAAACTGCTCTTGAGTATGTAATTCTAATTCAAAATTACTTGTATTTTGTTTTTGTAGGCTGAGGCAACTTTGAATACTTTGGCTTATGTAACTAGCTGGCAGTCATAGGATGGTTGACAGCAAACTATCAAACCGTGACTTTTAACCCAAAGATTTGTTATTTTCCAAATACAAGTTTTAAGGCTGTACACAACTCATACTTATTGCCTCTCGATTTTATTATGCCTTTCTAGTTTCAGAGTCGATTTACTAACAATTTAGGTAGCAAACAGGACATAATTCTTAATAAACTGTCAATTATTTTGATTTTTTTTTTTTAAAAAAAGAGTTTACTTTTTGCAGCAAGATTTCAAAATTTTTATTTTTCAGTCACATGTATCGAAAAGATTAAGCAGTATGGATTAGTTGTGACCCCAGCAGACTACAGTCACAGTCATCAGCTTCTATGATTCAGTTTCACTGACTGCAAAGTGCAGTTAATGACACCAATCTCTTTTGCAAAGTGCTTTGATGAAAGTACTGTTTATATGGGGACTAGTCATAATTAATCAGTTAAACAAAAAACATGAGTTAGGTGTGTGCTGATGACCAGAGACCGAACACAGAGTTCACCAAAATTACAACCACCCGTAGTTTTCAGCAACTTAAGGTAATTAATAGCTGAGAGGAAATTTTTATTCACACTCATATATATAATCTTACGCCTGCATTTCTGTGCAGCTTCTTAGTTGTGAGCCTTTATCGACTGTCACTGTCTTTTTGCAACAACCATCAGCATCCTGATGTCTTTGTGAAGCAGAATCTGGTGTCTATGGTAGAACTTTCTTCCCTTTTAATACTAGGGTATACTTGCATTTGTTTTTTATGTTTCCTCAGTACGTGCCACTGCCCTCCCCAGGCAGCCAGGGCAGTGTGGCCAGCACTCACTGGCTGACCTCCACCCTAGGGACACCCAGAGCTTGTGTTTGTCACTCCTTGACTGGTCCTGCCTTTAGGGCAGATGGTATCAAACAGCCCCAGGTATGAGAACCACTCACACTCAGGCAGTCAGGGTTGTAAGAGCCACCAGGACCAGACCCCTCAGGCACCGGACCCTCTGATCCTTGAGCACTGTGGTGTCAGGAGCTTTATCAGTGAAAAAAAAACTGGCTCATTTTCCTTTTAATTTTTCCTTCAACGTTGAAAGGATAAAGGGAAGACTGGTAGTGTATGGCAGTTCCACAGATAAAGGCAATTCATTCTTTAACCTTCCTATTTGTACCTCTGCTTTCTCAGAACTGGGTATGAGATAATCCATGCCTTCCTCACTGAACAGCTCTTGTAGTCAGGCTTCCAAAGATTGCAGCCATCTGAGACCCTGGAACATCACCATGACTGTAAATAAATGTTCTAACCACTGTCAGGCTCATAAATGACACAGGGAGGGCACTGCTATGCACTGGCAGTGTTTCAGTATCGGCGACAGGGCTGCTATTATTCTGAATTCATGGACAGATGAGCTTTGCCAGGAATGCCTGGGGCTCTGTTAAGCTAGGTTGTTAATCGGGGACACAGATAGTGTTCCTATTTCTCTGGTAAGTGTTGATAATGCCTGCAGTAGTTCAATGATATAATTCCAGCATTACCTCTTTACGCGTTTGGCTCTAGATAATTTATGGATAGTACCAAGTGATATAGCCCATAGCTATGGACTCAGGAACTACTCATAGAAAGTTTCTTAGCAACGCATATGAAGTGATTTCATAGTATGTTGTGATTTAAGATAGAACCTTGTTAAAGTCTGCTACTTTACAACTTGAATCTTTTTTTCTGTGCAATCAATATAGTACCACCTAAAAGCAGTCTCACACAAGTTATTTATAACTTGCTAACTCCTTTCTGTCCCTTCTCTAGAAAGTGTAATAGGCACAATGGAACAGAGTCTGATGCCCTCACATACTCCTTTTTTGCTCTGTATTGCCCTTAGGATTGCCTCAGCCTGTCCCAGTTTACCTGATCTCCTGGGAATTGTTTACTAGGCAAAGGCATCTGGTGAAGAGCTCTCAGCTTTTCTTCCCCTTCCTCCTCTGAGCACTCTGTCAGATTAAACCCCAGCAGACTTCCTGTACTGGAGGGAGCACAAGACTGTCTTTAAGATTAAGCACAAGGAGGCTTTAGATACCGAGCAAGGGTAATCTTAGGGCCCTTTTTTGCTAAAAAAAGGTTAAAAAAAGTTCTCATGGGCTCTGACTTGCTTTTTTGTCTTCAGTTGAAACATAGGGCTGGCATCACCTTACCTTCTCACCTTTATCACTCTCTCAAGTGCTATTTACATCTGCACACAAGCTATTACCTCTTCTTTATAGTCTATGGTGGAAATAGCCTATACAGTTAATGTTTTATCATTACCAGAGGTAGTTAATTTAACCCAAAGATGTTTGCACAAAATACCCACTTAGTTCGAGCTTTCCTCCATTTCCCAGATGCTCCAAACACAACTTCTAGATGCAGAGGGAGGTTTGTGTAAGCCTCAAGGAGAAATCGCTGTGACCTGAGCACCTATCTAACTGCCCATTTCAGTCTGGGTACAGCAGACTGCTTGAAGTGCTCTGGCAGCAGTGGCCCCCACTGAGCTGCTGTCTTCCCCAAGGGTTTTGCAGACCGAGCAGTACTGCAGCCTGCACACAGACCTGGCTGTCTAAATCCAGAAATGCCAGAAAACAATCGGCTCACTGCTCGTGTGGCAGTAGGGGATTAGTTGTGGGTCCCAGCACGTTACAGGAGACTGCTGTGGTGCAAGTAGATAAGCCAAGATCTGCAAAGCTAAGAACAATCAGTGACAGTCAAGCAAGGTCTTTTCCAACCTCATTTAAATGTTTATTTGTTGTATAAATGCTCTCCAGCATTAAAAGAAGTTAAAAGTTAGGAGCCAGTGTAACATTTGGAGTGAAATTAAAAATTCATGAGGCATATAGGTAGCTAAGAGAATATTGTGAGAGCTATTGTTGAGCACTGCAAAAAATCAGGTCTTTTAGGATAGACTTCTTAAATCTCTCTTCTTGTAAAGGCAAATGGATTTATCATTGCTGCAAAGAATGGCTCTAAATATTAGAAGAGATTCTAGGGAAAAAAAATCAGATAAAAAGCCTCCAAATTATTTTAACCTCAAAAGAAGTAATTTGACTAAGTTTGTGGGGGTTTCTTTGGTTTGGTTTTCTTTTCAGTTTGGGAAAGGGGGACACTAAATTAGTCCAATAATGATTGCTAGGAAACACTAATGCTGATAGGGTCTATTTTGCCATATGGAGAAACAGGTGTTTGCCAAGGGCAGAAAACAATATGGGGCAAGAAAATCTTTAATGGCTTTTCCATGCATGAGTGAGTGTGGGCCAGGTGGATCAGCAAAACATTTAAAAATACTAATGGTGGCAAAAGACCCTGGGCTAACAAAATACAGTATTTCTAAACTGAAATATATTGCTGTATTATGTCCATATTGAGCACTTCAATGTTTGGTGTTATGATGAGCAGGAGTGTCAAAATGCCAATTTCAAATGAGGTCTCGAATGTTCCAGTTACACCGATCTCAAACATGACAACGGCATCATATTGAAAGAATCCTAAAGAATATAAATTCCATGCAGAAAAGCATGAAGTTTTATAATGCAGTGAGTAGTCTTTGTCTATAGCAAAAATGATATTCCTTTTCAGGGCAGATTGATTGTCTCATTTCCATAATTGGCTAAACAAAAAAAGATGCTATTTATTGACTCTGCAAAAATATTTTTAAATATTCTTTTTTCCCCTTTTTTTTGCTGCTTTTGCTATGACACGTATGTAAAAAATGTTAGAAAATACCAACGTAGGATCACTTGTTTCATCTATTTGCTCTTTTTACATAAAAGTTTATGTTCTACTTTCCACACCTAACTAATATACAACCAACTTGGGAGCAAGAGGCAGTTTTTGTACTAGCTAAATTTTGCTAAGTAACATTCTTTTAGAAGACCACAAAGTTATTTCCATTGCAAAAGAAAGGCCATTTGTCATATAAAAACAGCTGGAGGAAAGCAGCCTCTCTCTTAATTAAACACACCTAAATAATTTAATACAGATAGAATGAAATGAATAATGACACACAAGTCATTTCTTTTCTTATAAAGAGAAGTCTCATCTACTCAGTCAACAATCTCTATAGCAGCTATCTCCTAACCCAGAAAGTAATAAACTATTTATTTCCTGTCGAAATGTGGCTCAGTATGCCTGGAAAGAAGAAAAATAGAACTCCATGTAGGTGCTAACAATTGCCATTAACAGCTCCTCTACAGGGAAATAAATTGATTTTTTTTTTTGTTCAAAAATACTGTGTATCCTTTACAGTCACTTCTCTTGTACACTTACAAAGGCTGTATGGCTTTTATTTCAAAACAGATGGGAATGGACAAAAAAATGTTCCCTCATTCTTATTTCTCTTCTATCACAGAAATCTATCTACCCGCTGAAATCTCATTCCTGCCTTGATTTAGATACCCTTTGCCAACTTGTTGCAGAATTTCTCACTATTCTATGTGAGCAGCAAAATTGGGATAATAGTAAAAGGCAAAGCTGAATTTAAAACATTTCATAGAGGACGTGGGAGGAAGGAGAGGACAGTGATCCAAATGCTGAGTCACTCCAGAAGTACGACCATTTGTGTTTCAAGAAAACACTATAAAATAAAACATTTAGATCTCCTACCAAGATCCAGATGGGACTCACTAACTGTGGAGATTGGTGACAGTGAAGCTAGGTACACAAAATTGACCTGTAAATGTGCTTTCAAAGGCAAACAGCTGTCTGAGGTTAGAAACAACAACAAAAACCCCCAAGCACAAACTCAAACAGAAGTTTTCCCCCCACACACATACTGATTCCAACTCAACACAAATCAGACAAAGCTTTCCTGTGGAGCTTCCTCCTGCTTTTGTCCTTTACCTGCTATTGGCTGGATTAAGGATATTTTTAGTGATCAGTGGCATGCTAACACTCTGCTTTCCATCTAGAAAATACAGATAATGGCATGTTCAGAAAAGGAAGATCTCTAGTGACAGAATGAATATACCTGAACCAGACAAGATTGTTCCCATTTAATAATTTAGAACACACCACTAACTCAATAATGAAGATTGTTAAATTAAACCAAAGAGAAGTGTTATTTCACAAATTCTGAATTTATTTTACAATTTAAATCTTGGAACGCAGGATTAATGGCATGCAGACAGTATAGGCAAGGGTTGTCAGGTTCCTCATACTCCCTTTCTCTGCTAGGTAGAAAGTTTTTACAGTCTGTTTACACATTTTTGAGTTGAAAATGGCTGCAACTTGTGATCTGGCCATGGAGCGCAATCCAACTCCAAGCAGGTGAGCTGTGACATGAGCATTTCCAGATGTTATCTGGTATGTTAAATTCAAAAAGGTTTTCAATCTCTCAATAGGAGATAAGAATTTATGGCCAGATTTTAAGAAATAAAAACCACTCAGTGTACAATCCTCCTAATAATTCTTGTGTATGGCTATTTTGCACAGCCAGGCTGACTGGTTAGTTTTTTCCAAAAGCAACAAGGATATTTCTTCTGAATATGCAACCAGGTTGGGTTGAAATGATCTGCAACTGGTCTGTGTTATGTCAACACATAGTTGCAGTGTTCTGCCCTTCAAATATAAATAGACACCTCCAGCTACACCAGAAATAAAATATCAGAATAGCTTATAGTGGTCCAAGGAACAGTGGAACAAAACTACGAAAAACATCCTTAACAAGCCAACAAACCAAAGCAAACAAAAAACATATAAATAAAAGCATCCTTTGCTTTATTTTTTCCTCTTATCAGAGAATGACTGCATCACACACTTTCAGCTGTGATAAACTTTGTTTTTTATCCTATTAATAGTTACAAGCTCCAATCAAAGACTAAGATCATGCTGTGGTGACCAGCAGCACTCATTCTCAAATAGCTAGGTCAGAGAAAATAGGTCAGAGTTTTCTTTTCCCTAACCTCCACCTTGTACCCCTATGAAAAGCCTCTTTCTCCTAATGGAAAGTTCTTTTACTTTTAGTGGAGATTCAGCCAAGAGAGAAGTATCCCAGGGTTGAAAGAAAGCAGGAATGTGAATAATCAGTTCAAAGGAAAAGAACACACACACAAAAAGAGGGCATGGGAGGCAGGACCAGTGAATGAAGGGGGCTGCACTGGGGCAAAAGAGAAAGGAACAATGCTGACCTTGCAGAATCTCTGGCAGTGGAAGCTCCTGCCTTTTGGTGCAGGCTCCAGAAGGGGAGCACCACAGTAAAAATAGCTAGGAATCATGAATTAAGGACAGTGGTTTCTGGCAGTCATGAGCTCACCCTGTTCTATAGTTTACATTAGCATTGAAGTTATCTCTGCATGGTGCAGTTCTGTTCTGTGGTTAAATGTCATTCTCAATTTTTTAAAGAACGTCCACTGCTTCACCTGTTGTCAAAATACAACTCAAGTACTATTCCACTTAAGAAGAGTTCTATAAATTTTAACTTGCTAGTAAATAGCCATGATGTACCTAAGTATTTTCTGACATGATTATGCAAAAGTTTATGATAAACCTGAAAGATTTGCAAGGTTTCTTAGAAAGGCTGGCTTTGTTGTTTGTGGAGTTCCCAGCTACATCCCATCTTAGCATCTATATTTGATAAACACAGTTGTGATAACCTCTGTTTAATGCTATCCTTTCTATAATTCACTGTTTACTCAAGAACAATTGATTGATTTTTCTATTTGCATCCCATTCACCCTCCTTCATCGCTGTGAGTAATATTTGGAATGATACATATAAATCAATGTGATTTAAATGACNATTTGCATCCCATTCACCCTCCTTCATCGCTGTGAGTAATATTTGGAATGATACATATAAATCAATGTGATTTAAATGACTCGTATTATTATTGTCTAATCATGCTCAATTTCAGTTAATTCATAATGAATGTTTCCGTCTGACTTAGTCATAACAGTGTGTAAGGGAATATTGCACAGTCAATGGAGTTGCTTTACAACCAGAAATTCTCTCCAGTCTGTAATATAGGTACAAGAAGATTTCATGAGATACAACAATTCACCCAGGTCTTACTACACAATATTGTGTGGGTGAGACAGTAAATATTCTTCATACTTTAGAAGATCACATTTTCAGATTTTTTGTTTACTAGTACTGCACTTTTAAATATGAATCACTGTGAAAAAAAAGAGAGAAAGTATCAAAAAATCAAGATAAGAAATGTTTTCTCCCATATTTCTGTGCTTTCTTGAGTATTGATGAATACCAAGTAAAAAGCAATTCAAATGTGCGTAGAGTGTTTTGGTATAGTAGGAAATGATACGACAGAAAACATATGTTCTAGAATATTAACAGAAATAATTGTCAATATGAGTATAGTGATAAATAAGGTTTCTGTTTGTACAAGAAACATGCTCAGATGAATGTCTGATTTTTGTGCTCTTGCTGAGATACTAGAGCACTTTTCAATTAAAGTAATCAATACCTGGCAGGAAATGGCAACACTTCAAAAAACATTCATCAAAGGTTAGATAAACAAAATGAGCTTTACTGGAAATGGTACTCATCTAATATTTAGAAAAGACTTGTAGATGTGGCACTTAGGGACGTGGTTTGGTGGTAGACTTGGCAGTATGGGTTAATGGTTGGACTCAATGATCTTCGAGGTCTTTTCCAACCTGAATGATTCCATTATTCTAATCCATCTGAATCACTAGTTCTATAACACTGTGCTATGACTCACTTCAGTACAACTACAGGAATCAATTAGCATAATGTCATCACAGTTCTTCCTTCTCTTCTTTAGTTGACATTTCAGATTTTTAATTGACTCCTGTGCGGTAGATGGCACACATAATCCTCTGTGGGCTGGAAGCACCGGTTTCTCAATGAGAAGCTGCACCCTAAGCTGCCTAATGGCCCTTGTCACTCTAGCAGGTAATTAAAAGTCTTCTCACTTTGGAACTTAGCCAGTAGAAAAGCAGACAGAATGATCCACTTGTAAAATGAGGAATAAAGCTCATACTTTAAAGGAGGAATAATAATGTTTTGCAATCACAAAATGTCTTTTCTTCAGGGATTTTAAGTAAATTAATAGGCATTAATTAATAGAACCTTGGAAATTCTCTAGAAAATACTTGTGCTGCTCATTATAAAAGAGGGCAAAAAGGAATTCAATACCTCAGTTTCCACAGGATCATTCTTTCTGGATGCCTCAGCACTGGTGAGTTTGTTTGGTTACTATGTTGGATGAACACAGTCGAGCATTTCTGGTCCCACAAAACCAAGATTTTTTCATGCTCAGCATCTCTGGAAGTCAGATTTTGGGTAAGAGACAGAAAATTGAAAATTAACCTGGTGCCAGGCGAAACTTTGTTGCTAATGAAGACAGAGTAACTGATAAAGCTGTTATACTGTAATAATGTTAAACATAAATGTAAACACATCTTTAATTCATTTTGGGACACCTCAAATTATCTTTGTACTCCAAGCATTTGAAGAAAACCATATATTAATGTTTTGACTGGTCATCTGATCAAGATATGTGTTCAAGTTATTAAGAAGAATTCTGTAAAAATTTTCTTTTCTGCAACAGTAGGATGAGTCTCAGCTATTACCAGAAATAACATTCATGATTATAAAACAGCAAATATAGGTACTCTACAGTGAAGCTGTAATAACTACTGTCAGATTTTTGGGGTTTTTTTAATGTTTTTCTGTTGTTCTTTGGGTAAAACATCGGACTTTTTTTTTAAATGACCTATCTGATTTATGAATGTATAAAACCCAAAAGATTGTAAAGACAAGTTATTTTGTCAACACAGTAGCAATCAGTATGTGCATCTCCTTTAAGAACATGGCTTTTTGAAGAAGAGTAAAATAAATGAAACTCAAAGCAGTTTAGCACAGATGTAATCTTTATCTCTACAATACAGATTTTTTAAGACTAATAGGGTTTTAAAGAGCGCTTTAAAAGAGACTGGAAGCCTTCTGAATGGATAATTTTTGTTCAGGACGTATGCATTGTATGAGTCATAAGCCATTATCCCTAAAAGGGCCTTCTCCCCCCACCACTGCTTTTCCCCTACTTTTTTCCTCCCCCCTTGCAAGGAGAGCAATGAAATAGGGCAAAAGCTTTTCTAATATGAAGAATTTGTTTGTTTTCTACAAACACTTACAAAAAACCTTCAAATTTTAAACAACACACTTGCAACTGGAGAAATTTTAGAAGATGTTCTGTCAAGCGCATGTCCAAAAGCATACCACCTTTTTGGTCAAAGAAGATGACAAACACCTTTTAAAGTGTGTGATTATTATTTCTAACAATAATTACCTAGGTTAATATGGTATTACAAAATGAAATAGCTTCTATTTGATGTGGTAAGTTTAAATATGATGAATAGGACACATTTCACCATGGAAAACTACCACTACTAATTAAAGAAATCTTTTAGACATCAATGATTAATGACTTTACATAACTAGTTCATAGATAAAAAAAGTCAAGTTGAAAAGTTTTTCAAAAGAAAACATTTTATTTCTTTCATTTTAGCTTCTTAGAAATGAAGCTAGGAAAATAAAGAATCAATTCCCACAGTATTTTTACATGGTTTATTAAAGAAATCTTTCTGAAATTTGAGAGGAGTTCAAACTCTTATTAAGAAAAAAAATCTGTCAGAAAGAAATCTTTCACTAAATGTAAAAGCAAAATACTAGGAAAATTTAAGAAATTGGTACTGAAAATAGCAGCAAGTAGGTATATCCTGTATAATCATTAACCTGACCACATATTGATATCTGAAGTTTTTAAAAGGAATGGAAGTTCCTTTTTATGAGTGGAAACAAATTAACAGCTTGCTTCTGAAAGACAGAAGCCATTTGTCCTCTTACTCTATTCTTTTGCTAATTTTATCCTGACTTGAAGCTTACCTGATTAAGTCAGTAAAATGGCAGAAAACTAACCCAGGAAAGAGGGCTCTTCTGTTTTAAGGAGTATGTGCTTGTTCCTTTGCCAGTTTAGAAAATTTAATTAACTACTTTATGTTCACATAAGCTTCAGAATTGGTTTATGACATAGACTAGAAAAAAATCTGGAATCCAGAATTTGGGGATGAGATCTTTTGATGGAAGTAAACTGTCCATTCAGTTGTAGTAGGAAATGGCACACTGAGAACACATACTCTTTTTTCTCGGTAGTTTATGGAAGGAAGAACTACAAAACCTTCCTAAACAGATTATTAGGTCACTCACTCTTTCCCTCACATTCTTTTTTGTTCCTGTTTTAAACTTAGCTCATAGAGGCAAAAGACCTGTGATAAACACTGTCAGAAGCAACCAAATTGATAAGCATCAGGGGCAGTAATCTTTAAGTACCAATATCACTCTCACCAGGAATTCATTGTGAACAGCCAACAAACAACTATTAGTACAACCACGAATCTATATTTATTTGTTACTATTATTTTGGTGTGTAATGAATTGCCTTTTTTATTGAAGAGGTTTCCAGTTTTAAAACAGGAAATTGTTTCAATTGTGCATAACTGAATTCATGATCTAGCCTACAGTGTGGAAAGCGAATAGAAGGCTTCAATTCATACATAGAATATTTTTTATCATTTGGTGGGCCTGTCTCAGAACAATTCCTTTAAAGCTTACGTGGTTTTAATGTTTGTATATTTGAGGCATTTTTGAGTTGTTGATTTTAGGTTGTTGTTTCCTTTTTTTTTCAACTGATCATATGTTTTTTATGAGAACAAATGAGATTTAACTGTATTTATTCAGATTACAGAAATTATAAACTGTTTTACAGGTCAGTGTAGAAGGGTTCACTACAAGTTTGCCATACTAAGTTTGAGGTCATTTCCAAGCCAGATGAAAAAATAACTAGCATAGTCTCTGTTAGAACTTACCACAAACAGGAATGCAAAAAGAACAGGAATGTTGATGGTGATGCTAGTTCTCCCACTATTTTTCCCCTCATGTTTCCTTTAGTGCCTTGGGTTTGGCATGCTTTTGCCAGCCTTGCTCAAGAGGTGCTCTGTGCATGGACTAAGCCCCTTCTGCCAGGACTTTGTCCACACTCTCCCCAGCCATACTTGCCTAGAGCCTGGGCCTTCCCACAGGCTTCCAAGAACAGATGTCTCTTGTAAATGGACTAGAGATCCTTCCTCATTAGTTAAGGATTCACATTTTGGTAGGAACAGCAGGTATGAATAGGTCTTCAGTTTAATTTCTGAAACTTAGTCTTTGCCATTTTTTCCTAACCTCTTTGATGCTGGGCTTTGAAGATTTGAACCTTGTATTTTCAAAGGCATGTCTGAACATATTTCTATTTGCAAAGGCACCCGCTCAAGGCTGCATGGGGTTTTTTGCACCCAAAGTAATAAACCTGCCTGTTGTATAATTGAAGAAAGCAAATGGGAAATGAGGGAATAAAGCATCCTCCTACTCCCCACCTCTAAAGGACCACATTTCATTGCCAAGCTGACACATTCACATCATATGGTCACTGCGAGAGTGCATCTGTTGTGTCAGTGTTTCCTAACTGACCCTGACCTAAGTGACCATTTACCATGCACTGTGTATATTTGCAGATGCTCACATATAATATGAAAGAATAGAATTAGACAGAATTTCTACTGATTTTTAAAGACAGATATTAGTGTAAAAGTGAAGTACTTTTTTGTAATTACTGATTTTGAGGTAAGTTTTGAGACAGTTGTATTGACTCATTGTGAATTGTTGAAAAATGTAGGTTGTCTTCTGTGTGTGGTTTTTATTGGATTTTATAGGACAGAAAATCTGACACTGCCATGTGGTGCAATTTAGTTAGTGTGAAAGTTATTTGTAGGTTGGTTTTTCAAAGTGGTAGTTTTATTTTACCTTCTGTGTGGACTTATGTGACTTACAGCTCATTCATCTTTTGGTCTTACTCACACAGAATGAAAAGGACATTGACAAGTGTGAAGGCTGTGAGAGCTTTAGCATTTTCTTATGTTTCATTAAGGCTTGTTCAAATGCAAACATTGCAAGAAAAATAGGGCACCATTAAAAGTTTGCATTTACAAAGTGTATTTTTTTCAGTATTATTATAGTATTTCAATAGGAATTTGTGAAATTAAACAGTGAAGAATTGTGATCTCTACTCAAAAACATTTCAAACATTATACGTATTAAATTCATGTACATTCATGCTACTATTGACTTCTCAAGGCACACAGTCAGGTCTCTCTTTGACCAAATAAGATAAAAGCCAATAAAACTGTAAAAAAGAAAAGGTGATAGTCATTATGCTTCCTGCTTATGTTATGTTAAAGTCGCTGTTATACTACAGCATATCTCATATATTTTTAATCTTGCTTTATGAAGGTATGTAATTTTCTGTGATCTTGAAGTACACATATTCCTCTTCTTTGCTGCTTCAAATTTATTGAAGCCAGCAGTTAGCTGTTAACTTTCCCTCTTCACTGATTGTTTTTTGTTACATAAAAGATCCATTCAGGAGCTCATGTTGGGTATGAGGCATGATTTTTATAGTAAGGTTGGCCTCAACCGTGCACATATTCTGAATCATGTGACATTGCAATGCAGGACTGTTCGAAAAGACAGTGCAAGTGTTGCTGAACAGAAGAATCACATCTTTTCAAACATACAGACATTGCCAAAATTCAGATGTTCTTCAAATGCTCATGCTTTTTAAGGATGATATCTTGTAAATCATTCTAATTTTGCACAATAAAGTGTTTTGCTCCACAGCTAATTTAGATGGGAGGGTTTTTTGTGGATTTTTTATTGCCTACTATTTGATAATTTGCTTCATTTATACCAGAAATTAGATTTTTTTAAGTCTAGCACTTATGTAACAGATCTGTACCACAGGCCAGCTGTTTCCCAGAAATTTTGCAATCTGTGTCTGGACTAAGATATTGCTAGTGTCTTAGGTTATCTGCGTGTGCACTTATGTACCTGGTCTGGCTGGGGTAGAGTGAATTTTCATCATCGAGGCCAGCATGGGAATATGTTTTAGATTTGTGCTGAAAACAGTGTTGAAAACACAGGGATGTTATTGTTATTGCTGAGAAGTGCTTGCCACAGCATCAAGGCCTTTTTTGCTTTTCACACCACCCCAGTAGCAAACAGGCTGTTGGTACACAAGAATCTGGGAGGGGACACAGCCAGGAAAGCTGATCCCAGCTGACCAAACTTCCATACCATGTGGCATCATGCTCAGCATGTGAGGTGGGGGAAGAAGAAGGAAGCGGGGGCATTTGGAGTTGGGATGTTTGCCTTCCCAAGCCACTGTTATGCGTGAGGGAGCCCTGCTTTCCTCACGAGTTACAGGCTGCCATGAGCAATCAGCTCTGCAGGAAATGCTGACCATCTCAGCACATTATGATGATACTAAGTAAAAGGAAAAGTGAGCTACCCCTCATAAAGGACCTGGGCACCAACTGGATGAATGTTTGTGTCCAGGGAGAGAGAGAGAGAGAGAGGGAGAGACAGAGAGAGAGACAGAGAGAGAGAAAGAGAGAGAGGGAGAGAGAGAGAGATCTGGGTATCAATCACAGGAATTTTCCCCATGCTTTAGCTCCCTCTATGGCAATTTCCTAGGTCAGTATATAGGGTTTGGATGACCATGGATTATGATCATGCCACTCTTACCTGTCCTGATGATACAGAACCATAGTTGCTGCAGCCCAAAGACTGCTTGCAGCTGATGAACTTTGGAGTCCGACTGCAAAGAGGAATAATCCTCTGTCAAGTCAGGCAGCTGTGTACACAGACATGATTTTTGCTTTGTGACCTTTCTTTCTCTATCCAGTATATGCTATAAGCCTTCATTGAAAGGCCTACCCTGTCTTCAGTTGTCACTCTTTCCTACAAGGTAAGAAAGGGAAAATCACAGTGACAAGGAACGGGACTTGAGATCAGTGGTACTTGTTTATAATTTGATCCCATATTGTATAAGAGTCTCAAGCTCTCAGTAATGTAATTACCACACAGTAGGATGGACCCAGTATAATGAACAGTCTGGAAATAATCTCTGGCACTCTTATAACTTTGTCAGAAAAAGTGTTTAATCTGCCATCTGTACACTTCCTACCTCCCCTGTCACCTGTTTTCCTTTTTTCTGTGAGTCCCAGACCCAGTAATTTTGAATACATCATAAACAAAGAGAAATCATCAAGTAACAGGAAAAATTTATTCTCCAAACTTCAGAGGGTTTTTTTTACCTTTGGTAGAATACCACAGTGAGCCTGTTGCCATCCTCTAAAATATTGCTAATATTAAATGACAGTATGAAAAGTAGCGTGGGATAAAATTGACAAAATGAGCATAGATATAGAGAAACTCAGCACAGAAAAAGGCTTCATAGTAAGTGGCATGACACTGGCTTCACTGGACCCCAAACTAGAAATGTGAATAAACTGAGAAAGGATTTTTTTACAATCTAAATTATGTAGGAGTATCCACACATCAGGAAGCTCGTTGCTTCCCTGCACAGCACTGAGCTGACACAAATGAGTTTCCAGTGACCAGTTCCCAAGAGTCTTAGGCACCTGCTGGCATTGTTAATATTGGGGTCTGGATTATAGCAGTTTTACTAAAATCCATGTAGAGTTTCTCTTTTGCTTTTAACTGAAATTCAAAGTAAATAAATTATCAGAGGGACTGCCAGCAGGATCCAGGTCACAGAAGGGCGACAAGAAGCAAAAGGGATGCAGAGATTTTTTTTTCCCCCAGGCTCAGTGGCAGAAAAACATTTGCTGATGCTCAAGTCCCCTCCTTTTCCAAAGCAGCCAGTCCTCCTGTCACTAGAGGCAAACTGGTGCCCGATCCCCATGAACAGCCCGGCCCTGGCCTCTCTATGGGTATACTTTCTGCCCACAAGGTCTCACCCCATCCCTTTGGTACCTTCTCCCCCACTCAGAGTGACCTGCCTGGAAATAACATCTGCTGGGAAGTAGGGAGCTCTTCTGAAGTAGGACCCAGTAACAAGGCTCTGGGTCTGATGCAGCTGGTGCAGACACCAGTAGCATTATCTTCCAGAGGAAACTTGTTAACTGGGGCACCAACAGAGGTGGCTTCCTTGACTCACTTCCTTGACCCTGCTGATTATCTTGGAGCTCTTTAGGCCAAATGGCTGCCTTATAATCAGGATTTAGGTGTCTGCTGTGGGATCACCAGCCTGTGCTCTGTGCACTGTGTCTGCCTCGTAATCAAAGATCAAATGAGAAGAGTGCCTTTGCTTTACCTCTGGCTCCTGAGCAGCACAGTTTCCAAAAACTCATGGAATATTAAGCACTGAATATTTGAAGAAATGGATATGGAAACCTATGGAAAAATAGAGTTGAGAAGAAGGACTGGCATATTAAAGAAAAAAACAAAGGAAAATACTGTCAGTATGGATTACAAGAAAAGATGGAATGATAAATATGCTGGACTTGTAAGAGAAATAACATGATTTCATATATGCTTGTCTAATGTCCAGGCAGGGAATTTAACTGAGATGTAAAATGATAAACAAACAATTTAATATATATAAAACCAGAATGAGCAGCAGCCAAACCATCATATTTGTATCTACTTTGTGTGTGGATGTCTTCTGAAGGTACTTTTGTCCCCAGCTTAAAAGGTTTTTAAAAGTCATGCATGGATTGGGATGGGCTGACCATTTGGCTTGGCATTTAGCATACTCCATTACTGCTGTGACAGACTGCTGTATCCTGCAAGTTGTCTGGGAAAAGCTGTGATGTCAGGGCTGTTTCCTTCCTACATTAAAAATCATGTTATTAAAACACTTCCCAGGTGTTTTGCCAATTAATTCCATGCTTTCCTATATATGAGTGACTATATCCAATTCTCATTTTTATGTTTCTTATGTGTCAGTGTATGTGCAGAGAATCACTGTGCCGATTCCAGAGATGAGCTATATGGTTTCTTCTTATTTACAAATACTTTTACATAAATTTTTAATACAAACAAAATGCGGACACATAAGCAAATTCTGGTCAAGATAATGAAAAAGAAATCCTTCAGGGCAGCAAAAAGAAATACTTGCATAATGAAATACAGAAGGCAAAAATGAGTAAAGAAGTAAACCACAATACCTAAGGGTGGTAATAGTCTGCTAAATCTGATTTCTTAAAGTGAAATAAGGGTAGTGAGAAAGAGAACTAAAAGCACAGAGGTAATGAAAGTTTGAGCTTCTCAAATAGGAACAGTGTGCATTTAGCTCTTAGAAAAAAAACCATTTATGTAGCTGCTTTAGTAGCAAATAAGATTCAACAATATCTTGTAAAAGTTTTCATCCAAATGTTAGGTCAGCTCTAGCTTCTTTAGTGGTAACTGGCAGAAAAGTTTTCTTCCAACACACCCATAAAGAGCCAAGAACTCTATGCACATAGTAAAAACTGATACTAACAAAATACAGCTAGACTGCAGTATTCACACATGGGCATGGACTCTGCACACATGGAGGAAAAGTGCAAAAGCCTTTATTGCACATCCAAAATTCCCTTAAATACCAGTAGCTAACAGGATATAACATCATATAAACAAGAAAGATGTTCACCTCAGTGTCTCCCAATTACCTGGAGTATTTCCCAGACATTGCCTATTATGGTGAAGGATAAACAATACCTTACAAGGTCAGAAACTGCAATTATCACATCTCATAGGGCTGACACTGTCCAGAAACCCACAATCCTCTATCAGCCCATCCCTGGTGACCTGGCTGTAATCCCAGGATCACCTCCGGGTCTGAGAACGAGGCTCTTTCTTCGGCCAACAAGGCCTAATCTCCCTTCCAGCACACAGTGTACCCCAACACTAGACTTGTTCTCCTGATATCTTGATGCCTAGCAATGGTCACTTACATGGAAAAAAAAATTAACGTTGGCATGTGTGAATGGAAATGGATACAATAACTGGGTCATCTCCAAGAGAGAATTTTAAGGTAAAAGTCTTGCTGTGCAAGCTTATTACCACAAACTTGCAAGTATTCACCTACATGAATATTTATACACCAGTTTTCTATGGTCAATCTCTATGAATTTAACAGTACCTTTACTATTTAGCATGGAAAGAACTGGAGGATTTTGCCATGAAATATCAATGCACAGCACATAGGCTTGGTGACTTCCCAACATAGACCTGCGTTCAAATTAATGTGTCGAGTGCAAAGGGTTGTAGTGAATGGGGAGACATCAGACTGGAGACCTGTTACTAGTGGGGCTCTGCAGGGCTCCATCCTCAGCCCTGTGCTTTTCAACATCCTCATAAATCACTTGGAAACAAGTCTGGAAGGGATGCTAAGGAAGTATGCAGATGGTACAAAACTGGCAGGAGCTGTTGGCTCCCTCCAAGACAGCGAGGCCCTGCATAGACCTCAACAAATCAAAGTGCTGGGCAATCACCAACCATATGAAATTCAGTGGGAGAAAGTGCTGGATTCTGCACCTGGGATGAGGCAATCCTGGATGTACAGACTGACTGGGAAATGTAATGCTAAAAGCAGTGCTGCAGAAATGGACCTGGGGATCCTGGTTGATGGTTGATGGCAAGTTGAACATGAGTCAGCAGTGCCCTGGCAGCCAGGAGGGCCAACCCTGTCCTGGGGGGCATCAGGCACAGCATCGCCAGCCGGGCAAGGGAGGGGATTGTCCCGCTCTGCTCTGCACTGGGGCGGCCTCACCTTGAGTGCTGGGGGCAGTTTTGGGTGCCACAATATAAAAAAGGCATTAAGCTATTAGAGATTGTCCCAAGGAGGGCCATGAGGTTGGTGAAGGGCCTTGAGGGGAAGCCCTGTGAGGAGCAGCTGAGGTCGCTTGGTCACTTGGACCAGCTGAGGTCCTCTTGAGGGGAGACTCCATTGCAGTCTACAATTTTCTTATGAGGGGAAGAGGAGGGGCAGGCACTGATCTCTTCTTTGTGGTGAGCAGTGACAGGAGCCAAGGGAATGGCCTGAAGCTGTGCCAGGGGAGGTTTAAGATGGATTTTAGAAACAGATTATTCACTCATGGAGTGGCTGGGCTCTGGAGCAGGCTCCCCAGGGAAGTGGTCACAGCATCAACACTGACTGAGTTCAAGAAGCATTTGGAAAATACTCTCAGGCACATGGTGTGATTCTTGGGGTGCCTTGTACAGGATCAGGAGTTGTACCTGATGATCCATGTGGGTCCCTTCCAACTCAGATTATTCTGTGATTCTGTAATTCTGTAACTTAACTTTCTTCATTCAGTGAAAAGACTATGCCCAGTCCCAAAATATACCTCTGTTATTCCTCAAAAGGTAGTTCATATGTGGAGTGGTGGGGTAAGGATTTGGCATTTGGCCATGGTCAACTCACTACAATTTGTTAGAACTTCTGTTAGTATGTTTATTTACTACATAAATGCATTTGCTAAATTATTTGCTCATCTTTTGCTTTTAAGCATCACAGTTAGAATTTTAAAGAAGTATCTGTAAATCTAGAAATTTGGGGCAGTCTGAAGAAGCTGATGAAAACTGTTTCGGGATTTTTTTTATAATGAATCATAAGATTTTTATTAGGAGTTTACATTATCTTTTTACCATCAGACCTAGTAATACTGTTATATAAAATTACATATTTTCTACTTTGAGGGATTCACTAATCCGTGTTTCCTGAAAGTACTTCAGTTGCAGTTTAATTACGTTTTTCTGAGACTGTTTCCTTTTCTTTAACCAGGGAGATTTTTGTTTCCCATATGGCTCATAGGATTTAACTGAACTTAAAATTTCATAGCTCCTTAATTTCCCTCTACTGGATAAGTCAAAAACATTTACTTCAGAAATAATAGTAAATTAAGTGATTATAAGAATTTTCTTGTGGTTTTATGAGATGATGTCTCTGCTCATCTCTTCATTTTTTCCTCAAACAAGATAAAATACATGTAAAGGTCAAATGTACAAGGCGTTCAAACATCACTTTTGAACTTCAATTGTGTTTTGGAACTGTCTGCTGAGCCAAAATAAGCTCTACCATCTACTACAGATTAATCAGTTATGATATATATACCAAGTGATTCCACTGGGGTCTTCATGTCCTGTTTAGTCCAATGCACTAAACTAATACAAATGTCATCCATTCAGTATTAGTTCAACATGGCATGTTCTAAATAGACTTAGAAAAAATGATTGAATAGGTTTAGCAAAAAAAATCTCTACTAAAACCCTAGGATAAATTGCATAGGCCTTCCTTCTGCTAGGCTTGCTCATTTGTTAAAACTGGAGGGAGGAAAAAAATGAGGTTTACGAATGAAACAAGACTTTTTTGTCAAAAATTTCAAGGACATAATCAATGTCAACTCTTTTCCTGCAGACTCTAACTAAGAAAACTTTGAATGAGATTATTTTCATAAAGCAACAAAAATATTTTTCAGCCCTTTCCATGAGCTATGCCTTATTGCTTACTTTGCTGGCTTAAAGGCCAGTGTTTTGAAACCTTTTACTTTTTGTCACATCCTCAAATCATGAGGAGTACTAAACACCAAGGCTACATCTACCTCAGCAACTACCATGTGCAAATGAACACAAATCGATAAAGAAAAATAGTTGACAGTGAGGACCAATATCCACACTGTATGGAGGGCAGAGGGCATGTAAAACTGACTGGTGAGTCCATGGCCTGAATGTTCATTTGTGGATGCAGTGTACCAGGTGTGCTCCCAATGCATATCTGTGGTTTAGCATCATTCAAGATAAATACACCTCATAAATTCCAAGGTCACTCAATTTTAAAATCAAAATCATGTGAGTGTGAATCAGGAGAGTCACAGCAAAAGGTGTCTCCTGATCCAAACCAGAATGATAATGCAAATGCACTCAGAGTGGAAGGAGTAAAGGCAGCATGGCTTTCAGACAAGAGCAAGGTGAGTAGGAGTGTTTTCCAGCGTTTTTCTGCTGAGGGATATCTCCACTTACTGGAAGGATCACCTTTAAAGGAAAACATTTATGTTCATCTTCTCACTGTCATAAAGCCAGAATCAAAGATGCCTGTAAGTGAAATGCTCCATATACCACTCCTCTCCAAAGTGGTGAATTTTAATGAATTAAATGTAGCAGCTATTTTTAACATAGGGTATATCTGCTTCTCAGCAGGGTGTCTTCTTTGGCTGCTCAAAGCATCTCTATGTTTATCCTGCCCTAATGCATCAAAAGGTGCCATGGGTGCCTTGCAACAAAGCTTTCCATTATATATGATCACAGTTTAAATTTCACATAGTAATAAATTTTTTATGTAATTATCTCCTCTACTTATCCTAGCATTGTAGACCTTTTCTTCATGTCAGTTTTGATGACACTGTATTTCATCTAACACTTGAATAAAACTTATGCCAACATATACTTTGTCTCAGCCTTATAACATTTTGAGACTCCTATATGCCATTAAGCCTTATACTAAATGTGATGTCTCAGCTTTATTTAGATCTCCCTCTCCCTGCAGTTTCTTTAATAGCTGTATTACACTTTTGTTCCACCAAGGAACAAGAATTTTTATTGCCTTTCAAGCAAATGGATTAAAAATATTTTTATTAGCTTCTCTCATAGCTGCATTCACCTCATTAGTATTAAAAAAGTCAGTGTCATCATTTGTGTATATCTTTTTCAGTAGCCTATAAACCTTTGGATTCAGCCCTAGGTGAAAATGTATGAAATTTTATTTTAGTCAACAAGTTGACTTTTTCTTCTCAAACTCTCTTTTGAATAACTTTTCTAATGGAGGGATGGGGAAACCCAGCAGAAATGCTTACAAATATTTGATTAATGGTTCTGCCCATCAGTCCGGCTTTCATGTGTTGTGTCCTTGCATTTAAAAGAAGAATGGAGTGTGACATAAGGCAATGAAGCAGCATGCTGTTAAATTGCTGCTTATATTCAGAGTATTTTTATACCTCTGTTCTAAGTTTAAGATGTACAGCCCAAAGAATGTCATAACATGCTCTGCTACTCAAAATTGCCTGCCAGAAAATTGTTGCAAAATTCTGGACTCTTGCCATATCCTTTCATGTACAAAGTCCACCCTGAAAAAACATGTACAGATGAATGGAAATAAGGGTACTATAAACCCTTTGTCTATGCTACACAGATCATCAGTAGACACAATCTGGTTAAAGGATGTTACCTCCTTATATTACTGTCAGTGTTGTCTGTGTTAGCCCATTATTTGAGAAAATCCCATTAGAAATTGTGCAGCGATAGTAACTAAAGAAGGAAAGTAATAGAAAGAGTCTGGACACTTCTTCTTGATGCAGCTGGATTGAATAAAGAAGGGTTTCCTACGATGGCTTCACAGCAGCTGAGTGTCAATTAAGACCAAATAGTTTGGAAGAAAGAAGTGATATTGCTCCATAAGATCAGAAAGATTCCTTTCCAAAATACAAATTTTGCCTAAAAAAAATTTAAACCCCCACATTTCAAAACAAATTGATGATTAACAAAACAGAACTTCATATTTTTATTGTTTGTGAGTTTTTCTCTTCACCTTCCAATGTGCATTAATGAAGAAAATAATGCAAGAGAGACAAACTTTGAAGAATAAATGTAGATGCCACTGAATATTGCTTCTCACTATATATACACCCTTGAATTGTTACGTAATTCATAGGCATAATTATATCTAAATAAATAATTAACATAAAATGTTTCCTCTAAATAATTACACCCTAAATAATGTCCAACAAACTATTAAACAACAATAGGCCTTGTTTTCATTCTTTACAATTAAGACATCTCATCTTATTGCTATCAAGAATCAGAGCTACTAGTTTAAATGTAGTTCTCAAATTGAGGAAGCTTCCTGGAAAGCATATGGCACACACACACAAACAGGAAAAAGAATTCATTAAAGTTTTGAACAAATTCAGAGTAAAATTAATCAGCTTGATTCAAAAAGTTTTTAAGGTAAGTGATGTAATTTTTGATTATCTTAACCAGAATTTTATAGCCAGTTTTCTCAGAAAGGCTCCTGCAAACATCATTGTCCAAGATGAGTTGGGCTGTGCTCCAGTGAAAATATTGCATCAGTGATTCCATTAATATGGGCAAAGTGACGTACAGTTAGTAAATACACACTGACATCACCTTATGTGTGCAGAGAAGTTGCCAACACAATTAATTTAAATCAGAAACATAAAGGCACACAGAGGGTTATTCATTCATCCAAGATCAGGGTGGGTATCTGTGGAAGAGTTTGCTCTCTCTCTCTGACATCCAGCAGAAAAGCAGAGTGTGTTTTACATAGCTTCTGTTCTTCAGCACCTAAACATTAGCATAGTACTCCCCAGGGCTTTTTTGAACTTGAGAAACAGGTATCACATGTGTGTGTCTTCTTCATGATTTTCATCAATAAAAAAAAGATTTAACATGATTAAATTGCAAATATTAAAAAAAATATGTCATAGCTACATTCACAGAAAAGCTAATTTCACACTAAGTGAATCTGTACTCTCTCCTCAGACTTTTTGGGTCTGCTACAATAAAAGTTTACTTTATAAAAGGGTAGAAAATATTGAGGTAAATGCAAAAATCATGCTATTAAAATTGTGCGCTTTTTTTCTGCTCTGTGAAATATTCCCTGATACAAAATGGAAAACTGTTTGTGTCAATAAGAACTGTAAAGAAACAATTGTTTTCTAAAGCCATCATTTTAAATGATCATTAAGCTATATTTTCAGTGTCTTATAAATAATACAGAAATATGTTTGTTAATAATTTACACAGAGACTTGACAGTTTCCCCCCAAGCAAATCAGTCATTATTGCTACCAAAACAATGTAACGCAGAACAAGCAGCATTGTTTTTGCTGTGTTTAGGGAGAAGGGAGTCAGTGATGTTCATCCCAATTATACTGACAAGAGCAGAAGAAAAACAAAGGCTGTTTTTCAGTATTTGCCTACACACAGGAAAGAAGGAATAATGGCATTATAAATGAAAAAGTTAGTCTACATTCTACATTAGTCTACCATTCTACATTACCCACCTGTATTAACATGACTGCATCATTCAAAAATCAGTCATATGTTTTACAGATTTATATTAATTTCCAGTTTCTATTGCACATATATATTTAAAAACAGGACAAAATACATAAAGCAATTTTAAAATAACTTTATATCTTAAAGGAATTAAAAGCCAACCAACAACACAAATCCATACATTTCGCAGGATTGTGCAAATCATCCAGAATGTCAACAGACTATATGCACCTCAAGTATGGAGCCATTTTCCCAAGATGTGTACTTTTACCGAAACAGGAAACATGATCCATCAGTGATGGTAGATTGAGCACTGGGCAGCCTCTTCTACTTCTTCAACTTTGTCCTCACCTCTCACTCACTGGCCCAGTTCAGGAATATAACTCCCTGTGTCAGCTTCATTCTTAAGTTCATATAATGTTCATGTCATTTATAAAGAACAGAGGCTGAGTACTGAAATGACAGTTTAAACAATATTTTCCTTTGCCAAATCAAATATATCAAGAGAAATGCATCGAAACCAAAAATATTACCACTGTCCTTTAATCAATTCTTTATACCTTCTTCCTTTCTGTTTCTCCTAAAAATGGTGTTAGGTACTATATCCCAAAATTTTTTCTGTGTTTATTTTAGCTTTATGTGTAATACAGGTTTTCTCTTGTAAGCACCTGCACAAAGAAACTTCGTACATAAAAAGTTGTCAATAAACAAAAATTTCTGTTTGATGCATAGGCAGACTCTGCTAGGAGGTCATTATGGATCACTAACAAAAGTCTGTGGTTTTGAGAACTGATACAGCAATAACTCAAAGGTGAAACTGCAATAAATAAGAAAATAAGACGGAAGAAATCCCAGAGAAACAATGTATTAGGAAATCTCCTCTACTCAGTCCTGGTGAGGCCACATCTGGAGTGCTGTGTCCAGTTCTGAGCTCCTCAGTACAAGAGAGACACGGAGCTCCTGGAGCAGGTCCAGTGGAGGGCAACAAGGATGATGAGGGGACTGGAGCATTTCTCTTATAAGGAAAGCCTGAGGGAGTTGTGCCTGTTCAGCCTTGAGAAGAGATGACCGAGAGGGGACCTCATCAATGTGTATAAATATCTAAAGCTGGAGATGTCAAGAAGATGGACCGAGGCTCTTCTAGGTAGTGCCAGCCTCTAGGAGACGAGGCAATGGGCAGGAGCTGATGCTGAAAGTTCCACCTGAACATGAAGAACTTCTTTACTGTGTGGATGACCAACCACTGGAACAGATTGCCCAGAGGGGGTGTGAAGTCTCCCTCATTGAACATATTCAAGAACCATCTGGACACAATCCTGTGCAATGTGCTCTGGGATGAGCCTGCTTGAGCAGGAAGGTTGGACCAGAAGACCCACTGTGGTCCCTTCCAACCTGACCGTTTCTGTGATTTCTGTGATTTCTGTAATTTACGATCCCTTCTTACAAAGGAGGAAGGTTTGTCAAACATGCTATCAACAGGTAAAGATAAGAAAAAAATTATTACCTTCACTTATATCCCATGTATACAATTTAAATAAAAAGAACAAACTAAATATGTATGCATGAGAGTACAACTCAAAACTCCAGAGTATTCCTAAATCCAGAAGTTATAATTAACTTTAGATATTAATTTGTCCTTAACTGTCTCTTAATTTGCATTTTACTACTCAGAAGTGGGTCTTCCTAGTGTTGAGGTCTGCTGGTACAGCACTGTAATGAGGGGTCCAAGTTTTGATTCTGGGATCTGTTTATTCATTTGTAGCTGTGTATGGATCAAGGCATGAAGAAACAAGTGTAAATAGAGGATACTTGCAGCTAGGTAAACACCGATATTTGTAAAATAATCTAATTTTAACTCTGTATGGCCCCCATTTTGTTTACATTCCAGAATAATTCTAGGGAAGGAAGTTTACTGAAAGGAATATCATGAAATATTTTTGTAAGACAAATTTCAAAGTCAAAACAGACATCTCTGCCAGGAAGATAATCCCTAGATTTACATTTAGCCACTAATAAAAGAAATGCCTATTATGATCAGATTTTTAATCTGAGTTACTCATGCTTCACATAAAATTTGCAAGCAATCCAGAAAACTGCAATGAAGTTTTCAAATAACATAAATGTTTCTTTTCTGTGTTTTTCTCCTCTCTTACTTTTTTATCCCATCCATGATGGCTATTAAGTAGGCATAAACAGAGTCTTTTTCATTTAAAGTTTCATTTCACAGATAACAAAACAAAGAACCATGTATTAGTGTGCTTACATAATGGATTTAACAGCTTTTTATATGTATCAATAAGATTTTTTGCTATTTAATCTATTTATGCCTCTCCTCAAGCAAAATTACTCTTTTATAACCAGCTTGGCTTCACTTTCAAATTGTTGGCCACCAAATATACTATGAAATGGTTTTTTTTTTGGTCAGTGTAAGAGAAATATTTGAATGCACAGATGATGATCAGATAACAGATCAGTGGAAAAATCTTCTAATGACATTTGGTGAGGTAAAACTATCACCAAAAGTTATAATAAAGGATCTGAGACTTTCTGGAGAAGAGTAGCTGCTTAGAAGCAGGTTACACCTGGGAGTCTGAGCAGGCTTGTGAGATATGGTGAGGGCAAGGAAAGCCAGTTGACTACTGAAGGATTTTGGGATGAGAAAAGAGGGAAACTGTGAATTAGTACATGTGACAAAAATTGCATTCTTGCTTCTATGTTAAGCACTCGGTCTAAAGATGAAGTTGTGTTCGTATACAGGATACAGAAAAGATAAACATGAACAAGAAAAGGAAGACCAACTTCCAAATGTTGAAAAAATAATAAGATTTTTTTTTACAGTACAAGAGGAACAGAAAGGGAAATACTCATGTCAGAACATGGGTGGCCCTTGGGAAGTTCTGTCTTAAATTAAAAACTTGCTGATAAAGGATACTCAATAAAAGCTAGTGAGAACTGTAATAAATCACAAGGATCAGAATATGATTGGCAAAAACTCCCAAAGGATAAAATACCTGAAGTACTGACTTCATATGAAATTCCTCTCCAAACTGCCAAATGCTGTCCTACGCTAAGACAGATGATGGGTTGTCAATTATTAGAAAAGATTCTAGGCAGCTTATGAGGTGCCAAGCCATCAAGTCAAATGTCTGTACTAAGCACATCAGTTAGAATAGTCTGGGAACATTAGAATTACTGAGATAATAATGTTTGCTGACTACTGAATTCAAGGTAAAAAAGATGTTACCCAAACATGACCAATTTGCAAAGGGATCCCATAATATGCAAAAATCTGTAATAAAATGGCAAATCATTTCAACATAGAGGGATGTGAAATGCCATACCTTCAAACTGAGAACCCTAATTTTATGTAATAGTAGATTGACTCTGAGCTGGAGAACACTACTCATAAAGGAAAACTTGGGCAGAAGGCGAACAAATGTCAGATATCAAGCTGGTAGGAATAGGGGTCAAAAGAGAAAACCATGCCATCCTTCATAGAATCATAGAATGGTTTCGATTGGAAGAGACCTTGAAGATCATCTAGTTCTAGCTGCTCTGCTGTAGGCAGGGACACCTTTAACTTGACCAGGTTGCTCAGATCCTCATCCAACCTGGGCTTCAACACAGTTGTGTATCAACTTTCATCTTGAACAACTCTTGCGGTTTTGGTGCTTCCCTCTTTCTTCAGAAAGAGTATACTAAAACTGGGGCATTCTCAAAGAAGGTCATAATGATAACCACAGGGATGAAACAGCTGATGTTTGTACAGCGGATAGGCTAGAGTGCTGCCATGTAGAGAAACAAAGTAGGAACTCAGGTAGGAAGAGACAGCAGTCTAGAAAACTGTGAGAATTGCAGCTGACTTTATCTTCCACATCTAATAACAATGCCAGAGGTTATTACATGAACCCAAGTAACATACAAAACACACTGAAAGTTGTGATTCTTCACAGAGAATCTAATAAAGCCATGGAACTCCCTACCATGAGTTATTCTGAACTCTGAAAACTGCAAAAGCAATTAGATGAAACCTTTTAATAAATTTAAAAAAAAAATAAAAAATTAAGGACTATTTACATATAGATAGCAGTTCTGGTTCAAGAAGTTTCTAAGATAAAAACCACTGGTGTCTAGAAGAGTTTTATTATATACTTTATTTGTCCTAGTGCTCTTGCCTAAGTATCCATTTATTGTTCACTCTTGAAAATAGGATTGAGGGCTTCTGCACATCTGGTCTGAACTGATATGATTGGTCTTATGTGCTTATGACCCAATAAAGGTATAATGTACAACCACCGTTTAATTCTTTTGTACTTATTTATTGCAAGAAGTACTATGTGCAATGTTGCAGTGTGTAAAAATCCTGTTCTTTCTGTTTAACATCTAGTTCATTCAGTAAGCTGGATGAATGTCTGATATTTAAAAAAAAAAGGATATGATCATGTAGCTTATCCCATAATTTGCCTTAATTCTGCATCTTTTGAGTATGCTTGGTATTTTTCTCTTCAGAGTGAAACATTAGCCTGTAGCAAAAAAGGCCTGTTGTTTGGAAGGATACTTCTGTCAGGCAGCTAGGGTCTGGTAGATGTCAAACTACTTTACTGTGGTGCTAAACCTGAGACCATGAGCACCTCTCTTCAGCTCATCAGTTTGCTAATTGTGCCAGGTAATTAATTATAAGAGTTGATGATGTTCATAGACAGTTGATTGCCAGCATATGAGGAAGAGCAGGACTACTTGCACTCATCTGTTTACGTGTACAACCTGGTGTATTACAGTGCTGTAAAATCATGTCGTGGTTTAACCCCATCTGACAACTAAGCCCCACAGCCACTCACTCACTTATCTCTAGTGGGATGGAGAAGAGTATTGGAGCAGTAAAAGTGAGAAAACTCATGGGTTGAAATAAAGACAGTTTAACAGTGAAATCAAAAGCTGTGTGCACAAGCAAAATCAACAAGGAATTCATTCATCACTTCCCATGGGCAGGCAGGTGTTCAGTGATCCCAGGAAAGCAGGGCCCCATCATGCACAACAGTGTCTTGGGAAGACAAATGCCATCTCTCCAAACATGTTCCCCTCTTCCTTATTCTTCCCCAGTTTTGTATCCTAAGCATGATATCATATGGTACATTCTGCCCTTTGGGTCAGCTGTCCCAGCTGCTCCTCACAACTTTTCCCCAAACAGAAAAGGCCTTGACTGTGCAAGCACTGCTCAGCAGTGACAAAACCAGCACTGCTTCCAGCACAAATCCAAAACACAGCACCATGCCAGCCAGCTATCATGACAAACATTACTTCTACCCCAGCCAAAACCAGCACAGGTAAAAACAGTTGTAGTAAGAAAATGTTCGAGACTGCTTCATTTTTAACACTGGATTAAAACTTGCAGCCTATCAATTTATCAGCAAAAATGTTAATAAGGCTAGAAGAAATAGAAGTGACAGAGTTTTCTGTGCACTGGAAAAAAGGAAAAAGACCCAATATTTAAAATGTTTCTAAACTAATGGAGATAACACTTATCAACTTCAGTCAATTGATTTCACTGGGGTGTGCCAATGAAAAACTTGAGTAACACTAATGGCAAACCAGGTCTTTAATTTTTATATCAATAGCATTGCCTCCATCAGAGGGTTTTTAGGCTGTAATTTCTTCCCATTAATCATCTCAAAGATTCAGAGGGTTCTGTTCCGCATATGTTCTAGTGGCCCACATATAACCTTGTTCTATATTTATATTTGTATGGCCATCAGTTAGAGGATGTGGTTTTCAAAATGTTCAAAAGCCGGTGATTTTTTGAAAATGAAGAAGCTAAAAAAAAATTCCTGTAAACTCTGAGAATAATAAAGGATGGCATATCTATAGGAAAGTTTCTTTTTATGGAGGACAGCATATGCTGGAACCCAAAACAATGAGGAAGGTAATAAAATAGCTCCACAGCAGCTAAGACTTCTTACCTCACCTACATCTTGTTCAATTTGCATGTGTTAAAGTGCTGAGTGAAACCATTTTTCTCAGAATAAATTGCTAGTAAAATACAAGTACTTTGACAGACTGGCAGAGGTAAATACATTACATTTGATTAAAAATTCCACAATGATCTATTTTTTCAATTCCTTCTCCTACTTTTGTTAGATAAATGAAGGTTTGTACCTTATTAATATTTCTCATGCTGATCTTCTTGTAGTATTTTTAGAAACAAGTTATTTTTCATGGTACTCCAAAGTGCTATCTGTTCCATTTGGAAAAAAAGTGACACCTGTCAGTTATACAATTTCAGGTAAAAAGAACTCTTTTTCTACATGAAGTATTAGAATATTACTGAATTAACTTACCCATTGAAAAGATGTGCAAAAAGAGAAATAGGTAGGAACCCACCAGACAACTGGCAACTAGGGTTAAGGAAAATATTTGAGGACCAGTAAATCACAGTAATATATCCAAACCCATGCAAGTCATAGAATCAAAGATTGGTTTGCATTGGAAAGGACCTTAAAGATCATCTAGACACCTTCCACTAGACCAGGTTGCTCTAAGTCCAATCCAACCTGACCTTGAACACTTCCAAGGATGGGCCATCCACATGTCTGAGAAATCTGTTCTGGTGCCTCACTACTCTCCCTCTTTCGGTAAAGAATAGGAGTTAGGATAGGAGTTATACTTATTTTAATAATTATTGTGGAGTTTTGTAGCTTTCACTAATGAAAAAAAAAAGGGAGAGTTCTAAAAACCTCAGTCAGGTTTTCTAATTTAAAACTTGAATGTGCTGTGAGGTTAAGCTACTTATTAGAATACCAAAGTGATATTTTCAGAATATTGGTTTCCACAACTGCATGTGAAGCACAGTAACAGATGGCATACTTTTGCTTAGGAACCTCTACTTATAGTGACTAGATATTCAAAATGACAAAAGCTAAAGCTTTTATTTGATCATAATGGCAGTACTTTTGGAGAGTATGGATACTGCCTTCTATAATGTTTTTCTGTGATGGACAATTCCTACATGGATTTAAATCTATATTTTACTTAGCATTATCGGCTATTCTGTTACAGTCACCTACTGACAGCTCAAATTTATTCACCCCATTTGACTCATAAAATAGTTGTATGATAGCCCAGTCCCTCCTGCATTGTTTCTATAATGAGCTAATAACTTCCTTCTTGTTAAAAGTCAGTTTTACTCCTTTCTCTTATATGTCACACTTCTGCTCCCACTTATTCTCAATCCTTATTTTCAGCAACATGATCACTTTCATCTGGGTATTGATCTCAAAGAGTATTCAGTTTACAATCTAATTAATTATTAGGTGAGGTATTTTTCCTTGCAAGTTAGAATACATGAATGCTAATATTTTCTTGACTTAATACTCCTGCTCATATAAATCTGACTATGACCAAGTTAGTCATTCAAGGAAGGAAAGCTTGTGAAAATGTTTTAGCTTTCTTTCGTTAGTGATTTCACCAATGAATAAGAGATCAGACTTAAAACATCTTTGTGATCTTGAATCATATTCATGTTGCAAGGATCTAGCAAAGATCAGAAGAAAATACATCCCATACATAGTTCCTTTTCTTCAATTGCATTATATCAGCGGTTAATTTTGTAATGACTGGTCTGAATGATATTGTAAAAGGAATATAAGCATAAGTGGTGGAATTCTGATTCTGTTAGGGAATGAGGGAGCTTTGCTTTAATTCTAGTCAAGCTAGGACTTTACCTTACAAGCTTATCAAATGATACAAACTGCAATATATGTCAGATTTTTCTTCTTTCTCTGCCTTATTTTTATTTCTTTCATTAATTCTCCTTAATGTAGGCTTATATGTATCCATACACCTATATCTATTTACATATATATACATGCAGATATGTGTCAATACAAGTGTATGTATACTTATATATGTGTTTGTGTATAAATTGTGTGCAAAAGACACATCCATCTGTTGCCAGATTTTTTCATTTGTTTTATATTGAATGTGGTGGGCTTTTCTCCAAATATTGACATACACAAAACTTGAATTCATGAATGCAGTCTTAGTTTCTATATGGAATAGATTTATAAATCTTAATGAAACCATGATCTTCAAGGTTTTTTCTGAAAGCACATTCTGGTGAGTAACAGAGGCATAGTCTGTGCTTTTGTATGTTCTTTGCAATAACAGTATGATTATTTTTTTGCCAGTTAATTTTGAGAGCAACATGGACCTATGATCAGTTTAAGCATGAATAAATCTATTTAACAACCATTTATATGTGAATTAATTTACAAAATAAAATTGGAATTTACAGATTCAACAGGCCAAAACAAATATCACTAAAGGTTTTTAACTTTGTTAATTTGTTTCAGTTAGTCCTTAAAACTTATTATAACACTGATAATTGCCACAGCTTGCTTCTGAAAAGAGTCCAAGTTTTTTTAGCATCTTCCAAATAAATATCTCAGAAATTCTGTATGCAGCAATTGATAAAGTGGGACATCAACTTTTATTTGAGATTCCTCCATTTAAAGGTGCAAATGTTACACTTTACTTTTAAAGTCACTGTTCTACTCATCAACAATAATTCATCATGCAAGCATCTACTCTGGTTTGTTCAGTTCTCCTACTCTCCTTATTTCTTTACTTCCAAGATGTCAAGACCAAAATACTCTGAGTCCAAACTAGGTTGTTAAATTTATTTTTTCCTCTAGTTATCTCAAAAATGTTGTGTTCATCAGCTGCTCATTTTTATTTGCATTTTAATTTCTTCTCAGCTGTCCATTGGAGTTGGTCTTCTCTTGCACATTGTTCTTACGAAAGAAGGCCTATTACCAAAGACTGCATGAGAAATTCAGTTTAATTTCTGCAATCTAGTGCAATGGATTTTGATCAGATACTTGATTGTAAAGTTTGTATCACTCTTTGGGTGTGGGTACCTAAACATGAGAGAATTTATACAGTAATAGCTTTTCCTGTATTTGTTTTGATATTTGGCTTCTGATCTCGATACAGAATGAGATGTTACATCTCGTTTGGCAATACCAAATATGATAAACTGTTTAAAGAAATAAACATTTCAACTAGCTCCAGTGATCCAAAACACTGATGAATTATTGCTTTGTAATTCAGTAAACATCCCTGAAGTTTAAACAGTTTACAGAAGACAGCAGAATAAAAATATGTAACAGTCTCCATTTATAAAAGATAAAGATAGGCTGTATTCTTTAAATAATGTATAATTCATGTTGATGTCTAGTTTTTTTAAAGTATGTTATGAAAATATTTCTGTTTAACATTCTATTCTTGAACTAAACATTTAAAACCAGGTAACATTAATATATATTCAGAAAAAAAGATCCTCAACTATCCTTACCACAAGCATTATAGAAAAGACTATTCAATAGAAGTTATTCAACTTGGTCCACAGCTATCGAAACTTTTTTTAGTAATTCTATCTTTACCTAATTCATAGTGCTGTAAAAATTTGTCAATCATTCCTTTAAAAGATTTAGTAAAGCACGTACTTCCATACCCATTGTTGCATGTCTAGCTTCCTTTCCACGAAACTTCAAATTTACTCAAATACACGCTGTTTCCCTATCATCACTCTACCTGAAAAAAAACAAAAACAAAAACAAACAAAGCCAACAGGAATGCTGTTCAGTTGACTGAAATTATGAATAAGTTAACTCAAGTACAAGTTAACGTTACAGTCTTATAACCAAGAGCTCTATGTAAAGGACTACAAAATATATGCCAAACAAATTCATCTGGTTTTTAAACAGCAAACCTACTAACATGGCTTGCACAGGCACATTGGGCACATACTTCTGCTACAATCTTCTTTCATTTGGAAATATTCCTTAATATCTAAAGTTGTTGAAGTATTTGAGGTTTGATATTCTCTCTGACACCTTTCCCTTCAGTGATGAATAAGTTAAGCAATAACTGGGCCCAGTATTAAACGTCTGGGGACACCACTAGTGACAGGCCTCCAACCAGGCTCTGTGCCGCTGATCACAACCCTCTGAGATCTGCCATGCAGCTGGTTTCCAACCCACTTCATTGTCCAGCCCACATCTTCTGAGCTTGTCTATGAGGATATCAGGGGAGACAGTGTCAAAAGCCTTGCTGAAGTCAAGGCAGACAATATCCACTGCTCTTCCCTCATCTATCCAGCCATTGTCCCATCATAGAAGGCAATCAGGTTAGTTAAGCACAATTTCCCTCATGTATTCATCAGTCAGCTTTCAGCTACTTCTACATACAAATGAAATAAGGTGTACAAAGAGTAGAAATGTTTTATATATATTTCTAAAGGTTTTTTAAAAAATAGAACATGACATGTTTAAGTGAAAAAGTGAATGCTTGAGTTATAGTAGATGAAAGTGTCTAGCATCAGTTTAACATGGTCCCTGATAAAGTTGTGCTAAAAGAAAATGATAAAAAAAATCCCTGGTTGAACATTATATTAAAAATGCTTCCAAGAAATTACTTGAGGGAATCCGGTTGTATTGCTTTTCCTTTTGATAAAATTTGATAAGGTCATATGGTGCCAAATTACCTATTACTCCTAAGCAAGATTAAAGCTTTTTACACAGGGTGTCAGGTGAGGGATGAAAAGCTCTTTGAAGGGGTTCCCAAAACTCTGTTCACGAATATTTGGAAAATTATTTTATAAGTTGGAGTTTTTTTGCTGCTCTAGAGAGGTTATTTGCTCTACCTAAAGTAGCCTTCACTGCAACAGTGCTAACACAGCAGTGTATACTTGTACTGAAATAGTGTCTGCATTGAGGATTTACAGGATTAAACTGATCCACTGGAAAACCTTGTGCTAGCAAAATACTACTCCATTAAGATCACAGTTGAGAAGTTTTTTAACTGTATAAAATATTTAAAGAAAAATGCAGATCCTGGAATTGCTGATTTTGAAAATTGATATAAGGTTTGTTTAAAAGTTCTATCTGGGCCAAAACCTGGCAGATTATTATTAAAACATTATTTCCTTTTTCTTCTAGAGCCAAAAGAATAAGAGTTCTGTTGCTGGATATTCTTTCTTCTCTTCCATATACTTCCAAATCTCCATCCTACCAAGACACATTTGTATTGCTGAGTGAAACGGAAGTTATTATTTAATGGGAATCACAAATTTCAGCATTATATTCTTAGCAAAAAAAGTGTATTTATTTATCTATTGGTCCTGAACCCAAATAAATAAGGTTATTTTACTAGGTAGGACAGGATTTTCAACAATTATCAGTGAATACAATACTCTTCCTGTACTGATCAGTGACTTGCCTGTAGTGACAGGGGGATCCAATACAATCCATGACTGCATTGGAGGCTGAGATTAGCCTGACAGGACACAAGGAGTAGAATGTGCTGGTTTTGGCTGGAGTAGAGTTAATTTCCTTCACAGTGGCTGGTATGGGGCTGTGTTTTGGATATGTGCTGAACACAGGGTTGATAAAAGAGAGATGTTTTTGTTATTGCTGAGCAGGGCTTGCACAGAGCCAAGGCCTTTTCTGCTTTTCCTACTGCCACGCTGGTGAGGAATTTGGGGGTGCCTGGGAGGCTGGGAGGAGACACAGCCAGGAGAGGTGACCCAAACTGATCAAAGGGATATTCCAGACCATGTGACATCATGCTCAGTATATAACTTGGGGGGAAGTAGGAGGAAGTGGGGGATATTTGTAGTGATGGTGTTTGTCTTCCCAAGTCACTGCTAGGCCTTATGGGGCCGGCCCATGGGAATCAGCCAGTAATTCCTTATTTTGCTTTACCTGTGTGCACGACTTTTGCTTTCTCTTTTACACTGTCTCTATGTCAACCCTTGAGTTTTCTACCTTTTACTGTTGCTATTCTCTCTCCAATCCTCCTTGTGGGGGAGTACGTGAGCATCTGCATGGGGTTTGGCTCCTGGCTGGGGTTAAACCATGACAGTCAAAGAAATAGAAAAGGATGGTGGCCAAGGGAGAGATGAGCTACATAGGAGAAAATGTCCCTGTATGAACTTGTGTAGCTTCAAGCTAGCTGTCTACTCCTACTTTTAATCCTAAGCTTTTTAACTCTTCTTCTTGTGTGCCGTTTCCTCTTCCTTCTCTTTCCACTTCTACCTGTCACATATGAAATCTTTGATTAGTGCTTCTAAAAAAAAAAACCAACGAAAATTATTCAAAAATCTGTGACTTTATAATTTATCACCAAAGTAGCTGTAGTTCATTTAGCATACTGAAGTATCACTTGGAGCAGGGCATAAGAAAGTTTAAGTGGTTCCAGCACTCATAAAAGCAGGAATTGCAGCAGGATCAAAATCATATTTCCTGTGATCAAAAAATCTTCATGGGCACTTCATAGGTCCCTTGTATGGCAATTTAGTGATCCAGACTCCTCTTACATCTGATTGTCTCATAATATCTACCCCAGAAAAGAAAAACACCTTGCTAAATCCCTCATGGAATTGTACATCTAGTGACCAATCTCTATTGTCCAGTACTAGTTTTCTACTCTGCAAGCGATTACCTGCCTGTAAGGTTCTTTGCATGATGCATGGGGAAAAATAAGTGAGCCAAGCATTTCTTATCTCTAAATTTTTAATTTTGAATCCATCTCCATTGTTTCTCACAAAAACTTGTACATGAAAGAATACATTTCACGTATTCAATAAAAATAGGCTCAGTCCAAATGCAGGTTTAGATGCTTTGTGGAGACAGAAATATATGCATGAAATAATGTTTCATGTGCTGAAAACTAAAGAAATGTCATTAGCTGAGGATGTATTAGCTTCTAACTCTTCTCATCATTCCATATAAAAATGAATCACTTATACTGCTTCTCTGCTCCACTCATTTAGCAAATAGTCTATAAAGTGTTTTCTATTAGATGAAAATGTAACAGTCTTTCAGGACAGGAAAAAGTGGTGTCGTATTTTTGAAAGCTGAAGCCAGTTCTGATTCCATCACTGCTGGACTTGCCCGATTTAATTAAGGTCCATTCTTCATTAATGTGGTGATTAAAAGGAAGTCAGGTTCAGATTCACAAATCTGGAGTGGCAGAGATGGGCGCTGTGAGATGCCCTGTGCAGTGATGCCCAGCGTACAGGTGATGATATACAGTGTTATATAGCAAGTAACAGCGTACAACTTAATTCATTGGCTATTCTCACCCAAAATCAAATCCCTTGATTTTGACTGGTCCTCCCCATCCTCCTGCAGTGCCCACAAAGTGCACTCATGTCCTTGAGTGAAAGCAATCTCAAGCATAGCTTTTTCTTTCAGGCAGGAATAACTGCCTCAAACTGTTTTCCTCAGCATATTTTTAATATGCACTTCAGAAACGTTGTCCCTTTCTACAGTACATAGAAGTTGTGATTGGGAAGGGCCCACCTCTATTGCTGACTAACCGGGTGGCTTTTGCTAAACATGTATCCTGATGTTTGAAGCTTCCACTACCCACTACTCTCAGTGTAGTCTTTAACAGTGCACTGTATTGTTCGATCTTTCCGGAGGCTGGTGCATGATAGGGAATGAGATATACTCACTCAAGGCCATGCTCTTTGGCTCAAGCGTTTATGAGGTTGTTTCAAAAATGAGCCCTGTTGTCTGACTCCATTTTTTCTGGGGTACGTGTCACCGTAAGGCTTGCTTTTTAAAGGCCGGGACGGTTCCAGGCAGTGGCATGTGGCACAGGATATGTGTCCAGCCATCCGGTTGTTGCTTCCACCATTGTAAGCACATGGCACTTGACGTCAGGTCTGGGGGAGTGTGATAGAGTTAATCTGCCAGGCCTCCCAATATTCATGTTTCAGCCATTGTCCTTCATACTAGGGAGGCTTTTACTGCTTGGCCTGCTTTACTGCAGAACATTTCACATCCATGGATAACCTGTGCCACAGTGTCCATGGTTAAGTTAGCTCAGCTGGTTAGAGCATTGTGCTATCAACACCGAGGTCATGGCTTTGATCCCTGTATGGGCCATTCACTTAACAGCTGGACTCGATGATCCTCGTGGATCCTTTCCAACTCAGAATATTCTGTGACTCTGTGAAAGTCCTCCCCTTGATCACCAGCCCATTTATATGTTGCATCTCTTTCTTGATGGCCTGGGGTGTCATGGGCCCACTGAGCTAGAAATAACTAGCTCATGTTGCCAGTCCAGAACTACCTGAGCCACTTCAATCTTAGCAACCTGATCTACCTGCTGGTTGTTTTGATGTTCTTCTGTGGACCAACTCTTGTGCACATGAGCATCTACATGATGTACCTTCACAACCAGGTACTTCACCCAAGCAGCAATATTTTGCCACAGTTCAGGTGGGTTTAGCTCTTTGCTGCCAGTTGCTCTGCTTCCATTTCTGTAACCACTCCCACAGGGCATTTGCCAACATCCATGAGCCAGGACAGAGATAGAATACTAGCCATTTTTCATGGTCAGCAACGTCTAAAGCTAGATGGATGGATTTCACGTCTGCAAACTGACTTGATTCACTTTCTCCTTCAGCATTTTCTGTGATTTGTCATGGAGGCCTGCATAAAACCACCTTGAACCTCTGATGCTTTCCTACAGTCCAGCAGGACCCATCAAGGCATACTGCTTCTCACTTTCTGGTAATTTATTACACAGTGGGGCCTCTTAAGCACAGGTCACTCCTTCCTCTGGTGACATTCCCAAGTCTTTACCTCCTGGCCAGACAGACCACTTCCAGGATTTCTAGATGACTGGGTATTATTATTTGAGCTTATTGTTTGATCAGTACAACTCAGCATCAGTTGCATGATATACACAGGAGACCCTTCCTTTGAACATCCGGCCCAGCACTGGCAGTTGGGGTGCCAGGAAGAGCAGTGCTTCAGTACCAATCACTTCTGAAGCATCTCAAACCCTTTTGTAAGCTGCCAGTATCTCCTCAGTGGGAGTATAGTGGCTTCAGATCTTCTGTATCCCTGACTCCCAAAGCCTAGGAGTAAACCTCAGGTCTTCCCTGGTGTTTTCTGCCAGAAACTCCAGATAGGGCCATTCTTTCCAGGTGCAGTGTAGGGAGCATTTTTTACATCTTGCCCTGTCCTGACTAGCCCAAGGGCTGCTGAGTGAACTAACTCATGTCTGATTTGTTCAAAGGCTTGTTATTGCTGAGAGGTCCATTTGAAATCATTTTTCTTCTGGGTCATTTGATAGAGACAGCTTAAAATCAGACTGCAGTTTGAAATGTGCATTCTCCAAAAGCTCACAATGCCTAAAAAACCTTGTGTTTCTCTTGTGTTAGTTGGTGAAGACATTGCTGTTATCTTGTTCTTCACATCCACTGGGATCTGATGACATACATCTTGCCAGTTTATTCCTAGAAACTGGATCTCCTGTGCAGGTCCCTTGACCTTGCTTTGGTTTATGGCAAAATCAGCTTTCAGAAAGATTTGGGCTATTCTTCCTTTTCTCAAAAACTTCTGCTGCTGTATCACCCTACACAAGGCACCAAAAAAGATGGCTCTGGTTTAACCCCAGCCAGCACCACACAGATGCTTGCTCACTACCCTCCACAGCCTGACCCCATGGAATGAGGGGGAGAATTGAGAAAGGGTAAAACTCATGGGTTGAGATAAGAACAGTTTCATAATTGAAATAAAGTAAAACATATTACTACTACAGCTACTAATACTACAACTACTACTTCTAACTTCTTTTCAAGCTGACAGAATGAGAAGCCAAGAAAAACAAGTGGTGCACAATACCATTGCTCACCACCCACTGACTGATGCCCAGCCCATCTCCAAGCAGCGACCTTTCCCTCGTGGATGATCTTAGATACTGGACATGACAATCTGTGGTACGGATGAACCCTCTGACCAATTTGGATCAGCTGTCCTGGCTGTGCTCCCTCCCAGCTTCTTGTGCAACTCTTCCCTGTCAGAGCATGGGAAGCTGAAAAGTCCTTTGATTCAGAGGAAGCGCTGCTTAACAACAACTAAAATACCAGTGTGCAATCAATATTATTCTCATACAAAATCCAACAAACAGCTTTTTACCAGCTACTAATGAAAAATTAACTCTATCTCAGCCAAAAGTAGGGCACAGAAATATAAAAATGGGCATGAACTACTGTTTCGTGTGCTGAAAACAAAAGAAAAATCTTTAGCTAAAGATGTATTAGCTTCTAACTCTTCTAATATTATCACTCCATATAAAAATGAATCACCTACACTGTTTGTCTGCCACACACTTATTTAGCAAGTGGTCTACAAAGTGCTTTCTATTAGGTGCAAGATATTTCAGCTTAAGAGAAGACATAAAACATGGTATAGCTGACTTTTATAGCAATCCTGATGAAACTTTCTGAACCTTTGTGGATAATGTTTTACAGAAAATTGATAACAATGGCTGCATGTACAAAAAGTTTGCACGATACTTAGGACACAGCAATAGTTTCAATTATGGAATACAAAACAGTGTTTTCCAACACATGCAAATTGTAAATTTCAACATTATTCTGCCTGGCTTCTACCATCTGCAGGAGCTAAAGAGCTGAAGTACACATCCAGAGTAAAGGGATGTGGCAAAACATAGCTAGACCCAGCACAAGAGAACAAAGTTTTGAAGACAAAAATCGGAGCTGGGAATGAATGCAATTTATGAGCCCATTTTCTGTTTGAAAGTGCTGCATTTAATCTTTGATAACTTAAGGAAAGGAGGGCAAAGGAGCACAGAAGAGACCTTCTGTTATTTTACTCTAGCCTAAAGTATAGCTTAGAATACCGGAGTATCTTTCACAAAATTTCACTGCTAATATATACTACTTCTCTAAGACCCTTGGGATTGGTTTCCAGTTGGAATTCTCTGGTGAAAGCCACACCTCCTTTCACTAATTTTTGAATAGGAGCTGAACAAACTGTCACTAGAATGTGTTGGTATGCAAGGATATAACTTTATTACATATTACACAGATTGCATGGCTTTTCAGTGAATTATCATTGCAGAAATCTCAAAATAATTTCTTATAAAAAATATTTTGTTACTATGACCTCCAATAACAGAAAGAAATGTGGTTTGCAAAAACTGAACATCTGAGGTTTGTCTCTTGATGAGGACAATCTAAAACTTCCAACAGATATACTCTGACATGGATTCAGATTGCCAGGAATAATAAGGAAGCTATTGCTTGATGCCCAAGACAAAAATGAATATTCTGAGTATCTTCTATATAAAGACTGATTTGTTGCAGGGTATGTGAAGCAAACATATGACAGTGCATATATAGACACTTTTAAACTATTTCAATTTATTGTAACTCTTAGGAATGTACTTCAGTTAGGAGGCTCTGTTCTTTGGGTTACCTCATTGCAGCATTAAGGTCAAATTCCCAAATGAAGTTCAGAAGTTTTCTGAAAGGAAATGCTTTAGATTGCCTAATAATATTGGATGGCTAAGACATGGCTGAGGAGTGACTGTTGTTCAAACAGAGGTATTAACTTTCTAATTACCTTTTTTTTTTTTTCTTTTTGCTGGCTCCACTTCCATTAGCTGGCAGGAGGTCTCTGTACAGTTAAGAGGTTCAGTGGGCTTGCTTCCTATGATCAAGATAATAATTTGGTTGACTTAATTTTGAATTCATGTTATATTTGACTAAAATCAGGTAGAAAGACTGACTTTACCATGTTCTTGCTGCTGCACACTGGGTAAGGCACAACCATGAGGTGGAATGAGACTGAATCTTTCTTGGAGAGCAGATGGCAACACCATACCCCAGACAGGCAGGGAGACCACTGCCCATGAGAGACAGGAATTTTCTAAGGTGGCAGAAGGGCAGCTGTGAGCCAAACTTTGGTATGATAAGAACAAAACCAACAGACTTTCCTAAAGACTTGGTCATCATTTTGGTGATGACTGTGTGAAGCCTTTACCAGCCTAAGATGCCCTTGACACTTGATAAATGAGAACAAGTCTGAGGTGATAACTTTCCCAATTACAATATGTTGGACTGAGGCAGAGGGAGGAAATAACTTTCAGAGCCTGTATCTACTGGCAAAAATGATTTTTTAAAAATTCAAAATTAATTTCAATAAAAAATATGCTGCAATATAACATCATTAAATATGAAAAGATTTCTGATATCTCTCCGTGTCCTTACTTTAAGGAAACTATAAAATTCTACCTCAATGCTTTTGTTGCTGTGGGGTCTCAGAGCGTAATAAATGCTCACACAGCAAATTCCTCTAAAACCAAGTGTACTGAAGTGTATACAAATTTAAATTGCTAAATTTAAAATAGCAAATATGTTTATATTATATAGAGGTAAATTACTCTATTTAAAATAGCAAAAGCATTTATATTTTGGGGGTTTTATCAGTTGTTCTCTTTTCCACCATGTCAGCACACAGCAGTGCACTAAAATGCCGGGATAGCTAGGGCTGTCTATGCAGTCTGCCAGCCTGCAGCTGCAGATAACTTTCTTGTTCCTCTTCTACAGTGCACATCATTTGACAAACAGCATCCATCAAATCTCAGCTTTTCTTGCAGACACTGTACTCAGAGTGAAGCAGAGAAATTCTATTGAATGAGCTTTGATATTGCATTTTAAATAATTTCTTAAGTGAGATTTGTTTAAAACAATCTTTTTTAGCATTACATTCCTAGCAAGCCCACAGAGACACAGAGAAGTACCTGCAAAATATTGACAGTTCTCAGTTCTCTGCCATTCTATATCACTCCAAAGAGGTAATGCGGCTAATTAAAGTGACTTGGACATTCACAAAGCCTCTCTGGAGATGCAGTTGACTAAAAGACAGTAGGAAGCACTAATCCTACTTCTAATGACACAGCGCTGGGAGAATAGAAACCTGGCTGGCAAAAGAGTAAGCTGAAAGCCACTATCAGCACTGAATAAACTGGGTATTTCAAATACCAGAAACATAAGCATTATGTTATCCGACACCATTTAGCATTATGCCACCTAGTAGGTATCAAAAATCTTTTGGTCTCATTCTTAAATTACACTTTAATTTAGTTGGAAAATAATATGCAGGTATGATGTAGGGATAGTTGTCAAAGTAATTACATCTTCCTTACCATGATATTTCCTCAGCATGATACTTAGTTATATCTAGGTGATGTATCTTAGGGTGTTTGAGAGGCATATATTCTTTGTAACAATACCTACATGGTTTGGTTTGTAGTTCAACCTCTGAGGGTACCGAAGAGAATCAGGAATTAGCTGTTCACCGTGTCATGAATGGAAAAGTAGGAGAGTGGAAGAAATACAAGTTTGGTTTTTTGGTTGGTTTGGTTTTTTGGTTGGTTTGGTTTTTTGGTTGGTTGGTTGTTTTTTTGTTCATTTATTTCCTTTGGGTTTTTGTTTGTTTCTAATTACCTTTGCGAACATTCTAAGAGGGAGTGAGAATAGGCATTCTAGCAATTTATATACAAAAAAAAAAAAATCTTCCTTCCTAAGCTCATATTTTACAGACTCAGCAATGACAACACAACATGTAAAATGAGTGCTTTGAATATAGATAGCCTGTACAGATCACAGCATGCGGGAAAAAAAATTTAATTAGTATTTCTCTCTGTGCAATAAAATATCAGAATAAATAAACACATTTTTCAAATGTGGGAGACATTACATATCTTCTAAAATTCTACCCATTTCTTGTGTTCACTTCAGGCAGCCATTCATACAGAGAAATCTTTGCAGAAATTATGAAGCTGATTGGGCATGACAGATACATAAGGCTTAATTTAATATTAAACAAATAAAACAAAGCACTATACAAAGGAAGTATAAAGGCCAGTTGTAATGAGAATAACATGTATAGCTTGGCAGTCAGAGAATATGGCAGTAACAAAGGTGATTGATGACAGAAAAACTGTACTAACAAGAAATCCTTGAAATCATAAGAGTGTGCCATGCAAGGAAATACAGGTACTGATCACTACTAATCCTGGTGCTGTCAGTCTATAAGACTCTTTAAGATGATATTTATACTCATTTTACCTGAATGTCATGTACAAATATAGTGACCTCTTTGGTTTTTTTACTTTGTGAACTGAAAAAAAAAAGAGTTGGTGTTTCTGAGGTGTGTTGCAGGACAAGACCTATTTGTTAGAATAAATTATACTGTCAACTTGGATGACCTGCTTCATCTAAAATAAGGTCTTGTCTTCCCTCATTAACTGCCCAGAGGAGGAAATAGAATTACAGAAATGGATTCCTTCACAGGGGATGTCAGACCTCTCATGTGTAACTCACTGGAGAATTACTTCCTTCTTTGTCATACAAGGAGATCATCTAGAAATCCCATAATGTGTAAAAGAGAATGGAGACAAAAGTTTGTAGCAGTCCTGTCAAAGTATCTGACACCACAGAAAAAACCTTAAATGAGACTTTTTAAGAGGACTTAACATAACAGTGAACCTCATAAAGCTGTAGCCAGATTAACTTCATTTTTATAATCATTTTCCCAATCAAAAAATCAAATGATTCAGCAGAAATAGCCACATGCTTGTTTTGGTTCAAGAGGTGGGCACTCTAAAATGAGTTATCTCCCTTTAGTTTCAACCAATCCCTTTCCACCAATACGAAATGCATGCAAGTTGACATAAGTTAAAAAAGACCAGTTTACTAACACGTGAAAGAGCAACAGGAAAAAAATAACAGTAAATAACCACCAGATGCAAAATCACTAAATCTCACAGGGGCATGATTTAAGAGATCAGGCCAAAGTCTAATCTACCAAGCTTGACCTTACAGGTTTTTGCAAACCTCACAAAGCAAGCTAATTTAGTGGGAGTGTATGGAGGGATTGTTTGTTTTTATAACACCTTTTAGTTATAAAATTAATTCAATTTTCTATTTTGAACACGTCTCAAAGAAAATAGTTTCTTTCTAGGAACAAAACCTCACTGACTTTCAAGAATGACTGGCCCTTTCATTCAGTGTGTTTTTGTTCAGTGATATCACTGCAAGTTACTTACATGGCAGGAGATTTAAATATTACACTACCTGTATTAAGTAAAGCATTTGGCAATTGCCTGATCAATCTTACTATACTGAAAAGGTGAGAATGTGATACCTGAGAATACCAAGCAAAAAAATGACATCACGTTTTTTGATAATCATTCTGTAATAAAAGATATCATTACGATCCATTTAAACTGAAAAATATTATACAAAGAGCTTCCAGTATCTATGCAAAATATAGGCTTTGGATTAATTTGAAACTAAATTTAAATACTTTTTTAAGTCCAATAAAGATAAACAGGTATCTCAGAGACTACACTGGATGAAAGAAAGAATTAGATGCTTTTTAAAGGTGTCATGACAGGTTCTAATGATAAAGAAAGTGTGATTATAAAATTTAGGAACAAACACAACTCATTTCATATGTAGTAGCAAATTTTAAGTTCATGACATTAAGTAGAAGCAACAGCTTTCCACAGAAGTGTTGAGTCAATGAAAAGTAACAGCTGGCGATATGTGAATCCAATGAAGTTGCTGAAAAGAATAATTTTTTTCAGCTTCAATTTGGCTATAAAAAGAATAGCATGTATTGCTTTTAATTTGAATAGACAGTCTTACATTCTCAGGCTCTTGATCACCCACAGTCCTGTTGTTAATCTGTTGACTGTCTCTTCAGCCGTCATATATTCAGTCAAACACCAGTGTTTCCAAAATGAAAAAAAAAAGGCAGAAAGCCACATCAAAAAAGTCACAGCGTATCTTCAACAGGAATAATTTTTCTTGACAGCACTTCTTCTTTCTTGGCAGAAATACAGTAACATCAGAGATACCAAAGTATATTTTTGTGTTTGTGGAGGATTCTAACCTGCATAAGCAGTTAAAGACTAAATTAAAATTACTTTTCTTTTTTTGTCTAAGAACTGTTATGGCACTGAAAGATTGCTTTAGCACAACAGAGAAAAAGCAACTTTTAAATAAATTTCTAGAAGTTTTGGTTGTGATACTGGGCTTGGTGTTGAATAGATTGGACATTTGTCTGTACCATTTTATAACCAGTTATATAAGAGCCATGATGTTGCCTTTATTTCTTTATTAAATGACCTCTATCTTTAAATTTAATATCATATTAGCATATTTTAATGCCATTACAAAATTGTAATTTGACAAGAGTTTGAACTAGGGGAAAAATATTCCAAACCCACTGTCCAGCTTTGCTTAAATGAACACAGATAAGCAAATAAAAAGCTCACAAATTAAAAACTTAAACTTCTGTAAGGAAAATATCTAAGTACTTTCTCCTGTATATTCTGTGGCTGGGAAAAAAACCAAAAAAACAAGTTTCACATCAAAAATCTGTATCAAATCCAAAGCATAGTGAACAACAAGTGGTGCTTTGTCAGCCGAGGAACCCATTGGGAAAAAAGTAAAACATTTAGACACTGAATTTGCTGGTTAAATAACCACATTTTAAAAAGCACATAACCATATGTGTTCTTGGTGGACTTGGCATCAGAAGCTGAATAAATCTTCCATTGTTTTTATATTAGTTTACAATAGTATCAAATACTTCTGTAAAAATACTCTCTTGGCCTACTTTTAAAAAACGTTTAGACTACTGAAATTTGGAGGTGTTCTTCTTTTTTGAAGGATTTCCTTCATCTCCTTTTTAATCTGCATATGCCATTCACCTAATGACTTACTAGGTTCCTTTTATTTAAAGATTTAAATTCCATTTTCTTTGTTAATAATTTCTTTTCATATGACACTAGCCCGTTTGAGTATTCCATATTATATTGATTTTTAATATTACAGTTCTGTAACCAAAATCTCATTATGGAAAGAGCAGTGACAAAAACCTGGCCATTCTTTATAATACTTCTACAAATCCTGCACAGATTTTGATAAGGTTTCAATTGCTTTCATTTAGTATTATGAGTTCAGGAATTGCCAGATGCTGTCAATTAAAAAAAAAAAAAAAAAGACACAAAAAAGACCGGTACTGAAATGTCTGTTTTGCTTGAAAAATGCTGGATCAGTCAACCATTTTTCATTTTCAGTATGAGATAAAACAAACACCTTAAAAACATGCAGGATTTTTCCACAGATGGCAGTAAGAGAAGGAAAAATTGCTAAAAATAGTGAATAAAGAAGACTTCATTATGACATTTTCTGATCCCAGCATTTCATTCTATTCCACCTTTCTTTTCTTTGTAAAGTCCTCTCAGATAACACCCTTGAACATTAACCTTCACCTTAAAAAAACCCCAACAAAACAAAGCAAGAAAACCTACAAAAGCCCCCAAACTTACTTGAATGTTGTTACAGCTCCCAAATTAGTTTGTAAGTAAAAAAAAAATGCCCAGACTCTAAAGACAATTTAGAGCAAACATTAGTAAAATTCATACCAAAGCCACAGTTCAATGTTCTATTAGCCATTAGAAGAGAGATACAAAATTTTTACTGCCAGATTTCTATGGATTTAGGGAATTTTATTTTAATTTACATTGTACACTGTTTGAACACAATGACAGCCAGATGATTTTAATTTAAGCAGAGAATTTTAGATTCCTTTTGAAAGGCTATCTTGTTCCTCATATTTGCTTTAAAACTGGTTATGAAAATTAATAAATTTTCTGCCTTTTTCATTTCTTTGAACAGTGGCAGTATATTTATCTGTTCATTTCTGGGTAACTCCAGAAATAAATTTCCTGTGGAAGGCTAAATCCCAACAGTGCACTTTGCTTTTAGAGTGGATGCAGAAATGCTTCATCCTAGTTTATTGATAGCTGAGGTGGACCAGAATGATATGCCTTGCCAGGAAACTGTCTGAGGAAAACCAACACTGTTAGACAAACAAAACCATAAAGCAACAACAAAGGAAACATCTGATTTAAACTAAGAACAGTGTAGTGCTGGAATAGGTTTGAACGTAACAGGGTCTAGCAAATGTTCTCCTATAAGACCATATGTTTAGAAGCTATCAATAATCATTTAGTAAAAGATACGTTAATCTAAAATGGGATTTAGACAGAGTTTAGGCACCACACCAAAAATTGAGAAAATATGTGATTGCAGTTCAATACTCTGATGAAGCGAGTCTGTCCTGGTGATGGATTGCTGGTTCATCTGGGGATTTAATGATCTTATTTTCATTCTCAGTCTTTTGAGAGATAATACTAGGGGTATTATTTAAGTCAGTTCATAGTACTGAACTTTATGACATTCAACAAAGTCAGTACTTCCCTTGGCAAGGTAGATGGAAAGAACCTGGAGGCCTTGGAAAACAGTCTGAGCATGAGCTAGAAGTGTGCCCAGGTTATTCACAGGGACATAGCCAGGACACTGAGGGGAGGGACTATCCCCCTCTGCTCAGCACTCCTAAGTTCCCATCTGTATTCTCCAAGCTGTGGGATCCCTCCAGCACAGGAAGGAGGGAGGGCCCTCAAGTTGGCTGAGGTCTGTGACACTTCCCGTGAGGAGAGGCTGAGGGGCCCAGGGCTTGTTCAGCCTGGAGGAGAAATAAATGCAGCCTTGGGTGGAAATAAATGCAGCCTGCTGGTACCTCTGAATAGTTTACTGACAACGTGGAGTCACCTGCGCTGTGATGCACAGTGGGAAAATGAGAGACAACAAGCATAGGGAAAAACAGTGTTTTGTAAGGAGACTCTTTTTCACCCTGAAGACAGCCAAGCAGTTGAAGAGGCAGCCCAGAGAGGCTGTGCTCTCTCCATCCTTGAAGATTTTCAAGGTTCAAGATTTTCAGGATAAAGCCCTGAAGAACCTTTTCCAAGCAATTTTCCTATCATCCTGTGGTTTCAGAGTGAATGGAAACTAACCAAAATTCCCCGATGAACATCAAGATTTTCAAATGAATGCTGTGGAATCTGAATGCCCTATTTGTCTGAAGCAAACTCAGTACCTCTTTCTGTACTTGTGTTAGTGAGGAGGGGCTAACCATTAAGACATTGTAGGACCTAAGTTGTAGGTGCTTAATTTCTTCATTAGATCTAGTCTTAGTCACCATGGCATGAAGGCTTTATGGCATTTGTGTAAAGGTTTTATCCAAAGGAAAAAAATAAATTCTCTTTTTGCTGTCACTGGCAATTTAAAAAGGAAATTTGCAGAATAACTTGTGCATTAATGCGAGGCCTTAGGGATATTTATATGAACCCTTTAAATTAAACCCTTCAAATGAACCTCTTTAATCCTATAGAACTGACAACCATGCATTTAGCTAAGTTTATTATTCATGTCATAATGATTTATGGGCATTTTAACAAGTTACAGCCCATGTGTTATGTTGTCATGTCTTTTTGAAGATCAGTGACTTGGATTAGTTATGCAAGTGTATGGATACTTCTTGTAAGATGCTTAACAAAAGACATCTTTTAACTCAGGATTTCCTCCAGCTGTTTGATCAGAATCCATGTTTCTCTCAAGAGTTGATCTTTAAACTGCAGCTTTTTCTTCGTGAAAATGAAGGGATGTTCATTGCACAGCTTACGTTTATTTCTTGTTATTATTCTTATTCCTATAAACCTGTAAACTAACACTACTTCCGCATTATAAATGCAAACTATGTAATTTTAAACAAGATTTTCTCTAAGAAGATTTGTAATAAGTAGCTTGTTAAACTGGCTGTGAAGTTTAGCTGACAAACCTAAGAGCTCTTGTTAGCAGTTAATTCTTTTGGAAGAAGTAAAACAAGGTATGGATTTGGGAGACAGACAAACAGAGGAAGACAGACACGAAAAGAAAATGCTTAATGGTATGTTTAGAGACCAATCTAACTTTAACAAACTTTACAAATGTTGTCAATGAAATTTGTCTTGCAGTTAACACAACATATAAATTATGTATTCTTGTATTTTTTATTAGAATAGCTAGACAGACTAAAAATTCCAAGGTCCCTAAAGGTCCCTGGTTCATTCCCAGTTTTCAGCACCAAAAAAACTGTGGTGTATTGACCCTGGCTGGATGCCTGGTACCCATGAAAGCTGCTCTGTCACCTCCCTCTGCAACTGGACAGGGGACAGAAAATACAGTTAAAGGTTCATGAGTGGAAATAAGGACACTCATCGATTACAGTCACAGAACAGGCTGAATTTGGGGATATTACTTGAATTTATAACCAATAAAATCAGAGCAGAATAACGAGAGGCACCTGCCTGAGGACTCTGCGACACTTCTTATCGTAACATTTTACTTCTTAGATATGCAAACGCAGAGGTGCTATCACCACCTCTGACTGGCTTGGCCTTGGCCAGAAGCGAGTCTGTCCTGGAGCTGGCACTGGCTCTGTCAGACACAGCAGAAACTTCTGGCTGCGTTTCACTGATGATATTCCTGTAGTCTCCCCACCAAAACCCGACCACACAAACACAATACAGTACCCAATGAAGATCCATCAAAGAGGTTTACAACAATTCTAGTTTCAGTTTTCACCTAGGTATTTGGTCTCACTTTTTGGTTTTTAACATAATTTAAATTTGCAGCAGCCATTGTGCATTTAAAATTTCTGATATTTTATCTCATGCTGTAGTCAAGCCACACTCTCTAGATAATGGGCGAGTGGAACACACCTCACTGTGATAAAATATCCTATCTGGCTACTCTGGGGTTTGAGAGTCTCCAGCCCAGCCCAGCCCAGCAACCTCCCTCACCCACCATTGGCCTGATTCTGAAATGTAGCCCTGGCTCTGTGCTGGGAAGAGGGGGAAATGCCACCGTTCTTTAATGAATGTTAGTTTGTACCTACATTTAATGATACACAGAGAACTGAAAATGTCAAATGAAATGCTCCATATACAGTAGTTGCTCACGTTCTGTCACACTGTGCAAGAGCAACAGTCCTTGGAAACTTTTCCAGAGAGCGCAGAGTACTTAATGAAGGTACTATCTTTCAAACATCTCCCCTGCCATTCCCAATACTGCAGCCTCCATGGTGAAATAAAATTATTTTAACAGCAGGGACTGAAAAAGAAAATTGTTCTGAAAATACATGTCCTATCTGCATTTTAATGCAACAAGCATCAACCCAGAACTGTCATATGGAACAGAAAGAACCAGTGAGCCTTCTAACCTTCTGCTGGTCCCCACCTGTTCCAGGCCCGTCTCAGATGGAAGTAACTTTCTTCTCAGGAGCCAGTATGGTGCTGTGCTTTGACTTGGGACTAAACAGTGTTGATAATACAGGAATGTTTCGGCTATGGTTCAACAGTACTTGCACAGGCAAGGCTTTCTCTTTCTCCCACTCTGCTCCCCCAGTGAGTGTGCTGGAGGTAAGCAAGAGGCTTGGAGGACACAACTGCAACAAGTGATCAAGCAGTATTCTGTACCATGTGATGCTGTGCCCAGCAATAAAAGCTCAAGGAAAGAAAATAAACCAAGGATGTTGATGGTTAAAGGATTTTCTTTCCAAGTAGCTGTTATACATTCTGAACCGCTGCTTCCCAGGAAGTGGTTAGACCTCTGTCTGCTGATGGGAAGAAAGAAATAATTCATTTTTTGCTCTCCTTGCACATGTACCTTTTGTTTCACCTATTAGACGTTTTTTTTCTCAATCCATGAATCTTATCACCTGCCTTTTTTTCTCTCTGACATGCAGCAGAAAGGAGTCAGTTCCATTAGATGAGGTCAACCCACCAAACCAAATGCTGAGTGGCCTATCTCTGTTACTGAAAATATGGATACAAGCAGACTCACAAAGGAAATGTCATTCACACAGAAACAGCCAAAACTGAAGACTAGAGGTTCAGAATGAGTAGAGGCACTTGCACATCTTTCCCATAAGTAAAATCGAATGTCTTTTAATGTATGATAGCTTGTCTAAAATGTTGTAGGCTTGCAAACAACCCTTACAGAATGATGGCTACTATTCTAAAGAATAGAGTAATAATAAATAAAGTATTTGCTGAGATCTTCGTTCCTTCATTGTGAACAGACAGAATGTTTTCACATAATTTACATGATCAGTAATATATTTATATATATTAATATATTAATATTAATATATTTACAGACAATTAAAGTGCTATGAGTTTGATATAATCTGCCAGAACTAAAGAAGGAAGCCAGCTATAGCTGAAGCCAAAGACAAACAGAAGTACACCAAGTACACCACACTCCAAGGTCAAGAGTGTCTGATCTTTTCACTAAAACACTGAAGCTGTTGCCAGACTATTCAGCCAGAGAATTCTGCACTTTTCATTCAAGATCAACTTATTAGCCCAGAGGAAAGGTGATTAATGGCCAGTCATACTGTGAGAGGAGAGAAGAAACTGAAAAGTATGAAAGTCAACTGGAACTGCCCTAGCAATCTGATTAATTCCATTTCCACTAGTGCAAATCCTCTGTGTTGTTACAGGTAAGATTACTAATTTGTCCAAGGCTGTGAGACAGAATATCTGCATAGAGTTTGAGAGGGAGGATGACAGACACTCAAGTCAGGAAGAAAGAGAAGTGCTGGAAGCGAGGACCCTGTTTTTGTGACTAGTACAAAATGTGAAAGGGGCATTTGATGTAGAAGAGGTGAAGAAGGACATAAGCTTTCCCTCTGTATCTGGTCCACATTTCTCATTGTGCTCTACTAGTTTACTCCGGGTGAGGGTGTTTTGTTTAGGTATGCCCTGTATATTACACACATGTCTTATTTCCAAGTCCACCCTGGTGCTGTTCATTGATGGCATAGTATTTCAAAGACTTTTTTTGGTGGGGATGGGAGCTCTACTCTCCCATGCTACAATTCTTCTAAAGCCATTTTCACTGAAGAAACAAATATGAGAATATTTGAGAGATTATATTCCACTGAGATAATGTATTCCAAATAACATTATGGATTTCTCCTGGACAAGAAAATGCAAAAAGATTTTGATTTGATACTGCACATAACATCTAAGAAGAGACTAAACCAGAAGTAAATCTCTTCAGCTTATGCCTTTTATGCAACATAAAGTTGGAGACTAAAATTAAAATTAAAAATTAATGATGCATATGTTTATTTTGTTAATGTATATCTAATAACTGAAATTCACAGCTATCAGTACTATTAACTAAATTTGTCTACACCTTAAAGAAGACAAAATTTGGTTTTGGCATAGTCACGAACACTTTAGAGTCAGCTTTTAAATTCTGTATACTTCATTTTTCAAGAAGAAAAATACCAGTTATTTTGCTGTTTAAAATAATCTAATTTTTAGTCCTTTTCAGCAGACACAAGTGAAAAGAGAAATAACATCACATAAATTAATAATTAATTCTGCTTACTTCTGTTATTTACCATTGTAGCTGTAAGCATTCATCACCACAGTATCTGAGCATCTTAGAAATTTCAGTGAATTATGCATAAGTCCACCAACTTGTGGGGTGTTTCTGTTATTCCTGTTTTACATTTCTGAAAGACAATGGACACTGATATTTATAGAATGATTTTTCAGAGACACTTAGCATCTGGTTGGCCTACCCATTCATTTTATTTGGCATTGCAAACCACAGGTCATTTTTTTTTTTTGTCTATAACTTAGGGACTTTTAAAATGCCATTTTTAAGAAACTTCCTGACTTGCGATAAATTTCCTTGCACATTTTTAAAGCTTATTTTGCCAAAATATGAGGTTAGAAAGCATTGAAAGTAACAGAGGACTTATCTGTTGACGTCCATCTGTTGTTGTAGCTGGTAGCTGCTGAAGCAGTCAGAAACAGGGAGTAAAACATAAAAGCAAAATTAAGCCTTTCTTTTTCTTTCTTCCTCTTCCTTTTTTCTTTTTTTCTTTTAATTTGGAAACACATATTTTCTTCCCTGCCCAAGAAGAAATGTTATCCCATTGAAATGATTCTCATTCTCATAAACACCTTGATTACATAATCTTATTCTTACTATATAATTGATACTTACAGATACTCCACTAGTGCTCAGTCACTATAATAAAGTTGATAAATGAGGCACAGATCCACTTCTCCATTGTTTCTCATGAACTGAGATGTTAATGCAGTCTAATGGAAAAGGAGAACAAAGGGAGGAGCTAGAGGAGATGAAAGCCAAGAATTTATTTTCCATTCCTTACAGAAAACATTCAGTTCTAAGTTCAATACTCGTGTAGCAAATGCATCAAAAAATATTTTGATCCTTTTTTTCTAGAGATGGGTAATGTTGACTGCATGCAAAGATAATTTTTTGGGTTCCTATTTTTTTCCCAAAAGTGCAATTTCAGTAAAACTGAAGTTCTACTGGCACAGTAGGATGCACTGGCAATTCAAGATTGCAATTCTAAAACAAAATTACACTGCTGTTAAAGCACAAATCTGCAAATCTCATTTCTTCTGGCTTTGTCAGAATTAGCCACAGAAATAGTTTTATTTGAGTAACATATTGCTTTATCCTATTGATCCATAAAGCCTCTTGTCACATTACAAGCAGCTATGCAATTTCTCCTTTTGTCTTATTGTCTACATGGATTCAAGTGCATCGATTTCAAAGGAACTACAGCTAAGGTAATGTACAGACTGAGGTATTATCTTTTGTGAACTGAGGACTTAGCAAAAGAGCAGACTGTCCTGCTACACACAGGTTTGGACCCCATTTGAGGGTAACATTTAAGTTTGTACCAAAAACTACACACCATTTGTGCGCTGAATTTCGATTATTTGAAACAAGAAAAACTGAAGTAATCAGAAAAACACCAAGAGCTAATATGTCTTCCAGAAAGCCTAATGTCTTGTGGTTTAAGACAGCCCGTATGTGATTTTATTTCCAGGCCTTATTAGTGAACTATATCTTACCAAAAAGCCTCCTATATTTTAAAGATTGTACTTCCCCAAGAAAAAGCCACAAACATAAATAATTCTTTGATTGCATTTACAGCAATGAAAACATCTAGGAGGTAGAAGTGATTTCTGTTTACAGGCCTAATCACAGCAATTTGTATTAACCACCAAATATTTTATGTGACATACAAACACACAGAAAAAATCTGAAGTATTTTCGAAGTTTTATGCTGACCTAAACCCTTCATAATAGAACTATTTACCTAAGTGAGAGTCAATTCGGAATTTATAATGAAGATAAAGTTAAACAGTGTAAGTAAGTTTATAACGTTTTATTCTTTCTGTTTTTGCATATGGAAAGACTACAGGTAAGAGGTAGAACTGAGAAAAACTGTGATCCTGCTTGCATAACTGAAAATTTAGCAGTAATACCCCATCATGGTGGATTAACACTCACACCTATTTAGCCTAATGTCAGAACAGATGCTGAGCATGGAAGTTGCACAGGGTGTAAGTGATTGCAAAAACTGCTCTTGTGATGTGATTGTAACAGGTTTAAGCCTCAGTCATCAAGTATTCAGCTACTTTGAAGACTGAAGTCATCAATACTGCAAAGCCACAGATTCTTACTTTTCTTTAGCAACAGTTGACATTTTGAAAATAATTGGTAAAATTTGAGCAAAAACTTCCAAATTAAATTACTTTTTGGTTTGAATATGTATTTTCATTATATACCTCTAGAAGGAGAAAAGGGTGTATTGTGAAAATGTAAGCAAACAATTTACTGCCAGACAGTAAAATACTTAAAATTTATGTAAATATGAATGATAAGTAAGACTGCAGTGTACAGAGTACAGCTGTCGCATTGGAAAAAACAAGGAAGCAATCCCTGGCTATTCTCTGCATGCCTCACAATGTTAAAATCACAACATGACATACTGTCATCTATATCCCATGTACTATTAAAAATCTCTAAGAATGATCAGATGAAGAACTGAGTTATGAAAAGATGAGAAATCCAGTTTATTTTTATATTATTAAGGATTTAGTCGAGTATTTCTGAACGGAGTAAAAAAAAAAACCAAAAAACCACTACATAAATATTGCAAAATGTTTCCTATTCTCAAATAACTATGTGTGTTACAAATGTGGTCCCATGTGATTTCATGTTTGGACTTTGTACTAAAGGCATCCAGATGGTGTAGTAAGAGAGTGTTCCAAAAATGTAACTGGCATCCTTGCTGGCAGTGACAGCTTCCAGCGACTTAAAGTTGTAATTTCCTTATTCAACAAACAGAGAGAGTTTTGTGACAACACTGGAGAAAATGAGAGTCTTTAAGAATTTATGACATGGTAATCTTCACCTTTTCCATCCAGCTAAGAATGTTCCCTTTAGAGCTAGAGAGTAGTTGTTATCACACTCTGCCCTTTTCTTTACCTTCCTCTTTCACAGGAACTGTTTCTAAATCTGTCTGCTCACAGAAAGATATTCCTTCAGTCAGGATAAGGAAAAAAATGGCTGTGATTACACTCCTGGGCATATATCCTTCCTTTTATTACATTTCTTCATTTTAACTTCACTAGGGTCATTATTATTGCCTCATAAAATATGGCAATGGTACCATTATCGCTCCTACTCCAGAAATGCTGTAGATGTTGATAGCACAGAGAATAATGAGGACATAGATTTCAACCAACTAAAATCAATTGGAAATGCTTTCAGGTTAGCTGAGAAGCAAGCATGTAAATTATTAGACCAGTTATGGACCAGTTTCCAGGCTGGCTGCGAACACTGGAAGGTAACCCACCTATACCCCTGGGTTTTTCAACTTGTCCTTGCTAGCTGAATTATGTCTTCAGCAGTATGAGCAAACGAGAAGTTTGAAGTCTCACTTCAATTTTTGGAGAACTTCAGACCTTTTATGTATAGTTTTTGTAAAGCTTATTCACTGTCAGTCTCATTGCCATGATAAATATGATTGCCAGGTTCTGCTTAAAAATATTCTACAACCAAGATAGAAACAGTTACAGATCAGTTGAGTTTGTCTGCAAGAGTATCAGGTAATAACTGTCCAATACTTATGCCTATGAGTAACTCATGTCATTGACATGAGAACATTTTTTACACTTCTTTACATGATGTTTGACATTAAAAATGCTGCCTGCTACTCAAAGATATTAATCAGTTTGCCTGCAAAATGTTCCAAGAAAAATTAATTTGGGTTTTTTTATATTCAATGTGAATGTAACCAACATTTATTTAAAGACAAACAACAAACTTTCTGACCTTGTTTATATTTCATAATTTAAAAAAAGGGTACAGACCCAATTTTCTTTTCTGAGGCACCTTTAAGTAATTGTGTTCGATCAATATATCTTGTTTCCTGAGCTGACTAAATTAGAACTGTCTTCCTTCTTATTTCATTAATTGATACTATGATGATTATTTTTCTAACCTTGAATGCCACAATAAGCCTATGGGTTAAAGCCTATCTGGTTTGCCAAGGACAAACTTTAGAGAAGCGGCAAAAGAAAATGAATTCCTGTGGAATGAGATTCCACAAAGGCTCTGATAAAGCGTAGCCAGAGTACCAGGGGCCTGATCAGAGGAGATCCTGTTACATCCATCTGCTGATTCATGACTGTCTCATCATTTTAAGGATGAGTTTTGCAGAAAGTATGGAAATTATATTGCAATTTCACTTGGAGCATGTCGTGTTATTAAGAAAAAGAAGCTTCTATTTGGTAGCTTTTCAGATTTTACCATGTTTCTGAATATATTCATATTATAATCATCAAATACCTAATATTTTATCTGTTCTGCACACTCCACTCACTGCTGCTAACTGATACCAAGAAGCAGGGTTAGGAGGGACATATCCTATTCTAGTAGCAGGCTTGTATGGTATATACCCCTTTTCTTCAGTAACAGATGGCAATTTGTTTCATTATTCTGTAAGGCACAACAGTGGCACAGATCGCTGTTGGCAAATCACCATCAGATTTATTACAGAAGGTTCATGTTCTTACTCAGATTATATCAGTACTTTATTCCATGAGTAATTCCATTGAAACTGATGAAACCACACCTTAGATAAAGTGCTAAGTATGAGAATTTGGCCATAATTTCTTCTATTTGCTCTTTCAGCACTTTAGATTATGAAGTGCACATAACAAAACTCAGAAAAATTAAGCAAAAACAAGAGTCAGAAAGAGTAATAATTAAGGGCTTTTGAGGCAGGTGACAGATCAATGTATCATTTGAAAGAAATAAAAGTCACTAACTCTTCAGTTGACACACACCAAAATATTTTCTCTAATCAAATGTACCTGTTTTGTCTCTGGCCAAATTAGTCTGTCAGATTGAATCCTTTGAGAAAGTTACATATGTTGTCAGTGAAATAATGTTAAAATCATGCAATATATGTCAATCTTTTTTATTTAACCAGTGCTATTTTCCACGCTCTGTAGATGTTCTTCCGCATTCTGTTGCACACCTGAGTGAAAGCTTTACTCTCACTTCACATTAGCTTATACTGCTATACAATAGAAGTATTATACTCACACAGATTCAGTGAATAAGGAAATTAAATCTTGATTATATGTTCTATTTGTCTGACTGAAACAAATTGAACAATACAGAAGATTGAATAGTCAGAGGTTTCAATGCAACTGCTTTTGCAAAGTAAATGGGAGGAGTTATATACTCCCTTGAAAAAAAGAAATTAAGCAGGTTTGGATTTTTTCCAGTCACTGTATGGGGTAATTTTTTCATCCTTACAGAGATATATTCTTTTAAAATCACTATATTTGCATCCATCACAGGCTAAGGTAATCACCTGGAATGATAAGCCTACCACATTGGCTGATTTATACTGTTATCTTTCAAGCCCAGTAGTATGAAGATAAAAGCTTTACTGGTATTGCTACAAAAAGCTGTAAATTAGGAGGCAATATTAAGTGTTCAGTTTTGATAGATTAGCTAGGATTAATACTTAGTCATGGAAGACAATAAATGTTTACACACTTATAGATACATTCATGTTAAAAGATATTTTTTCTTCATGTAATGTTCATTGAACCTATCAACTAACAAGCTTCTCTGAACTGGACCACTGACAGAGTAAAGATGCTGAAGAAAGGACAAAGAATATTACACATAAAGACAACTTTTCTGTATACTTCTAGGAACATCCTTATTCCGCCAGATGTAGACAAATGCATCTGCTGGATTTTAAGCCTTTTTTTTTTTCTTCACTTGAATAAGAAATAACTAATAGTTTTGGAATTCAAATAGTGAAAAAATTTACCAAAATCAGTGGAACTGACCTGAGCAGACTTTTTGGATAGGTCTGTGTAAGCTGTGATTATCTGAAATATAAAGTTCTGGAATCTACAAACTCCTCACACTTACCAAGTGCATCTTCAGCAGTGTTATTTATACACCATCAAGTAGTATGTAAGTCATCTGGAACTGATTAGCATAAATGGATTTATTTCCTAAACTGAAAGAGCATTTAAAATGTCTGTGTCTGATTTTATAGAAACCAGGTAGCTCAAGACATATGTCTCCATAGACTGGGGTTTCAGGTTTGATTTAGTGACTCTCTAATCAAATAACTTACTTTTATGTAGAAGCTGTGTCTCAAAGCCTGATACACTCAGTTCCACTTGAAAGCATTCTATCATTCTTCATCACACAGTGTAGAGTTTGGCACGTGTGCCCTAATAAAGTCAATCCCAAACAATCTGGAAGAGCCTTTACAAAGTAAACCCTTTTCTTAAAAACAAACCAACAAAAATACAACACCACTCTTGCCAAGAGTACCAACACCATGAAAAAATGCTACAGTAACTCTATTTCAGGTATGCAGATAATTTATTTCTCTAATAAAGAAATCTTCCCTATCTATTGTATTACTGAGCTCTCTTCTGCTTTCCCTTTTATTCCTACATCAGCCACAAACCTGATTTTTCTTTAGGGTCTAAATAACTTCTAAATACTAACACTGAGATTTGCCTCTGCCAGATTTTTATTTTATAGGTTTTTGCTTCCTTGGCAAACATCTCACTTCCCAAATGAAACAGCTCCCTTGAACTTATAAGCCACATGATCTCTCTGCTCCCAAATGATTTTTATCGTATCTTACTTTTATTTTTTTTTTCCAGTGCTGACCCATCTCCAGCCAAATTCTTTAAAACAAGGTCAAATTCAGGTATCAAACCAGAAAAAGACAAAGAATTTGTGTTCAACATTGTGTATCAATTCCTTTCCACTCTTCTTCTGTTACCATTCTACACTGTCTGTCGGCATCCTTTAGGTATCACAGGTGATCAAGTTCCTTCTGAGAAACTACTTAATGTTTTACTTAGGGTAGAATGTAAGATTTAAAATAATCATTTTATTACAATAGTGAAAAACTGTTAGTGAAAATCATGCAAATGGATAGTGAAAATATGTATCAGATTTAAAGATGTAAAACACCTACAGAGAAACGTTTAAGAGCAAGAGACATGTTAAGTATTTCTAGATCTGAATACAAATGGACTTCAGAGGTATTTGATATCCTAATCTGTGGCTGGATCAAAAGTTTCCAGGTACATAACTTTTATTACAACCATAAAAATACTGTTTCCAGTTATAATGATTCTCTTTCAACCTATCAAAATCCCTATTTCCAATTTTTGGAGATCAGAGTCCTTAACAGTGGTTCAGTAGACTTTGCAGTTGCACTCTACAGATACTCACATTGCTGCCTAACCTTAGGCTCACAGCCTGTGAGAAAAAGGCACAAGCCTCTGTTCCAAGTACCCTCTAATGAGGCTTCTAATTCACAGTCATAGAGAGATGTGTTAAATTGGACAGTCAGGATTTCACCCATGCTGACAATGGGACTATTTTTCAAGCAGATATTATACAGAACAATGACAGAATCTGATTTAAAACATACAGTAATTGTAGCAGGTGTAGGACATTCTGTACTAAATCACAATACATGTGCTGAGCCTAATAATTATTTTTTCTTCAGAATACTGTGAATGTTCTGAAAGTTGCATTAAATATTGATCTGTTCCTCAGTATAAACATCCAATCCTTTCATATTTTTGGGTTTGCTGCTCCTCATTCTTTCAGGAGTTCAGTAGTTTATTTAGAGAGCTGTTACTTTTACCAGATGAGGCTTAGGACACACGGTGCTTCTCAGAAATCAATTTTTAAAAAATGTTCAAGACTTATTACAGATAAACTAACAAACATGTAGTTTATTCTCTTATTCTAAACCTTAAAAATGAAAAATGTACTTACCATGACAAAACATCCTTTCACCTATTCTAATAGAAAGTTTGATTACTTGTCATTCTTCAAGCAGGATGGTGCTTTGAAAAATACTCCAAATACTTCAAATGTTCTGCAAGAAGCAACATATAGCTGAATAACCAAGGATGACTCAAACTCAATTACTTACTAATATTTCATTTTTGTCACAATTCTGTTGACGGATTGCATTGATATGTGCTGTGCATTCAGAGAATTTGGGTAAAATGCTTTTTCTGAGAACATTTATGCAAGCAAAACACTTGTTCATATAAAGCAAACACAAAAGATGAATATGCAAAATAAAAATTAATTAATTTTCAAGGTATTGGAGCAGTCTTACAAGTTTTACAATTGTTGAATTCTGTCACTATATCAACTTAAGTAGCATCTGATCAATATTTCTTTACAAAGTGACTGGAATACCCCATATTTTAAATTGACAGAGGACCAACCCAACCATAAATACACTTAATTTTGTTATGAAATTTGCAGATCCATTAATATAATCAGTTAAGGGTTACTCCCAGGCCCACATATATGAGGAAAATCAATGTAAATCTCGGACAATTAAATTTGCAGGCTTTGCACAACACATTTAACATTGGAGTTTTATTGGCAGAAATCTGTTTGCTGTAACTGGTGCTACCAACTCTCTGTAGCAGAATTCCACTTCACTCCTAGTCTGACTGTATCATATACGGTGTCCATTTACCTTTCTAGCTTGGGCAAAGTGGGTGTTTTGTTATCAGCATAGCAGAAGAAGTCCTACTAACTATCTCAGGTATGGATAAGGTGCATGGTGGGCAATGGTCTAAATGTGTGAAGAACTGTTCTGTTTCTGATATCATGAGGGCCAGCCTTTGCCTGAGTCAGTACTCTTCAGAGGTATTTTCTTTTCAGAGGCTTTAAGTTTTTGTATTGCGTATGTGGATTCACTTTCAATATCATTCAACTAATTTATATCAAAAGGTTAAATTTCAGACAGTTTGGGCAACAGGAAACACAAGGACTTCACTGAAATGTCTAACATTCAACATATAATACAGAAATGCTAAATCAAATAAAAAAATATTTGATCACATATATTACGGTGAAAACGAAACTGAAGAATTTAAAGACAGCATTTACAGAAGGATACTTGTTACCTTTAACGCTTCTTTATTATTGCCTGCTTTCTATTTTTTAACTGTTGGTATTATCATGTAGTTGATAAGAGACTTGACATTTGTAGTGATCTGTAACTGAAAAATGCACTGCAGAACCAAAAGGCCCAGCTCTTGCATGGCTTGGAGGGCAGCAGTGAACCTATTTAAATTCATCAAGCTACAAGAGGAAATGAAAAGTCAGCAGATCATCTGTACTGCTCCGGTTAGATGACCATGGAATATTTGTTATTCTTTTCAATACCTCACATGTCTAAGTAAATGAAGGCAGCTGAAATTTCTCTATTTTCAAAAGACTCAGAATGATGGTCTAAGCCATTCCAAATTAAAATTTCCAAAACTCTGATCAGGCTCAGCTTCTTTCTAAATTTTGCTATTAATCTTCTTATGAAGGAATGGCAGCTATTATTTTAATGAGGTAGCTGTTATATTTATGATGCGAAAGACATATAATTAAGCAGAAAATTGTATGTAATCACATATTTTGTTTCAAATACAGCCATTAATAAAATACAATCCTCTGTACATGGTCAAATGTATTTTGTCACTGAGGCAGACAGGAATATTTTCAAAATTCCAGTGGTTATACGTGTCTGTGTTTTAAAATATAAGAAAACTTCTCCAAAGTCAATTTTTCAGGGTGTTGGTTTATTTTGGGTTTTTTTAAGTACACAGGAATTATCTTTTTCACCTACATATGTCTCAAAAAAACCCCAGCAAAATCCCCTAACTCTTTATTAATTTTAATTTCTTATGTTAAAGTATTTTACTTTCAGCAGGACAGTCCTATATAAATTTTAATCAGTTCCACTGACACTGCTCCGGCAATAAACTTAGCAGCTCAACAAATCTGGGCAATACCTGGAATTAACAGAAGTTAAACACCCACATATGAAAGAGCAAAATACCCTCAGTTTGCCTATTTGGGACTAGACCAGCAACCAAAGTACATATTGTGCTCAATCATGTTTTTTCTTGTGACTTACTGAGTTGACTTAACAGACCTGATATGAGCAGTACTGATTTAAAACCTCAAACAATCTGATTGCAAAGAATCTGATCACAGCTACCGTGTACTTTTGAAATTGCATTTTAATCTCAAAAGACTTCTGAATCCAAGACTAAAACATCCCTGAAAATGCATCTGGCAACAAGAAAGCCAAAGTTTCGTATATTTTTTAAATCACCTGTCATGGTTTAGCTACAGATGGCAACTAAGCACCACAAAGCCCCTCAACTCACTGTCCCCTTAACCCCCACGTGGGATCGTCGACAGAATCAGAAAGATAAAACTGATGAAATTCCTGAGTTCACATAAAAACAGCTTAATAATTAAAAATAAATATTATTAAAAAAAATAAGGGAAACAGGAAAAAAAATCAAAGAGGAGAAAATAAAACCCAGGAAAGTGATGGAAATGATGGTAATGTCACCACCAACTGACCAATGCCCAGCTAATTCCTGAGCACTACCCACCCCCCAACCTTCCCCACAATTTTGTAAGCAGAGCATTATACACCCTTTATACAGACACCCTTTTGGTCAGCTGGGGTCAGCTGTCCCAAATGTGTCCCCTCCCAGCTTCCCTGCACCCCCAGCCAACCTGCTGGGAGGGTGGTCTGAGGAGCAGAAAAGGCCTTGCTGGCTGTGTAAGCTCTGCTCAGCAGTAACAAAACCAGTGAGTTATCAACCAGTGGGTTATCAACACCTGTTTTGGCAAAACATAGCCCCATACAAGCTACTATGAACAAATTTAACTCTGTCTCAGCCAAAATCAGTTCAGTACCCTAAGTCCACATTTTACCCTGCTTCTTCACTTACACTAATGCAAGTATTTGTGCAGCCATGAGGTGAAAATATTATTTTCGCCCTACCCCCATGCTCATCGTGCGCTTGACAGAGACACAAAGAAAAGTCCTGAAAGGCAGAAAAAAAAATAATAGGCAAGTAACTTCCATTTTTGTCATAATAAAAGAAAAAGTGTGCTTTAAAATCTGGAAAACAAGGCCCCTGAGAACTGTTTCCCATCTGACACAAATAAAGTATTTGTCCTCCATCCCACTCATATCTCACAATTTTCTGAAATACCAGCAGACCCTGGCACTCTCTTCTACATTTAACATTTAGCAGGCATTAAGCAGTCAGTAGGTACACAGAGCCAAAGGGACCAGAAGACATGGAACAGATCCACAAAAGATTCATCTGGTATTTGCAGGAGAACTCATCCAGCTACATAGTCTTCTTGGTAGCCCTTAACAATAAAGGAGCTAAAAATTCTTTACGATGAAGAACTGACAAGGGTCTTGATGGACTTCTGATGGTATAAACTACAGCTTTTCATAGAGATTATTCTTCTGGACAAATATCTGCCGTAGACAGACACAGCTGTCTACACCAATTTTTTTTTAGAGTTAGCATAGGCATACACTGCCCCATGCAGCTTTAATCCAGACGACTGTGACAGTCACAAAGACCTCAAATTGGAGACCATGCCTTTTGTTCTGGAGTCATTTGCAAGACAATCCCAGAAAGAAACAAATTTTAAAGAGCAAATATTCACTACCTGTGTCTTATAAAGCTAATTATTTTTTCTGAACTGTATGTAACCATAGCATTCAACCTCAACCACAATGTAAGTTCAAGGTTTTATGTTAGTCTCAGTGACTTTTAAAATACGTGAGACAAGACCAAAAAACTGATACAATAACAGACTACATGAAACTTTTATGTCTTTTTGTTTCTATTGAAAAAATGAGGCACTGATCATAATGAAAAGCACACTACCCTCTTATCTTAACCTCCAACATCTCTTTGCTTATTAAAACTTCACTAGCACACTTGTTTCTATTAAAGTTCAAAATATATTTCAAAAGTTTGCCAAGCATAGGCTTTTTGCAATGAAAGCATGAAATGTTATGCTGCTTAAACAAACATTTATTGAAGGTAATGTTTATTCTACACAGCCAGTACACATTTGGTATTCTGTACAGGAAATTCCTTTTATATTTTTTAATTGAATTTCTCAATAATTCTTCTCAGTTTTGTCTCAGTTTCTCTAAGACAAGAATGTAGTTTGAGAGGGCTTACAAACAGCTTCTGGAAAACATTTACGCTTTATTGTGCCCACCAATTCTACCGTCCCTGTATGTTAATAACTATATCTAGCGTCTAAATAACTACATCAAAATTCATAATATGTTTCGAGGTACATGGAAAGAAATCAATGAAAGCTCGTGACCTGAATTCTTTCTTATAAGTATTATCAAGAAACTATGGTTCATCTCATGGCAGTTTTCTAATAGTTTCCACAGTGCTTTGTGGAACCCAGTAGTCTGAACCTACAGGATGGATCATGAGCTCCAGGGAGAATTCCCCATAAATGGAGGCCAGATGCAGTGCTTTTACTCTTCAACATTTGTTTCTTCTGTACTGTATCACCAAATATGAATACTGCAGAATGTTAGCTGTTGTGCTGTGAGCTTTTGGGGTGGCACAGTAGTGCCAAGTCCAGCTGGTTCTCCCCTCCCACCTCTTTCCATTTAGACATATATTCCACACTGAAAGGTGCACATAGGCAACACAATGAGGCAAAATATTTATAAACTTTTAAATAGTTGTTTTTAAGAAGGTAAGCGAAGACAATTTGCTACGTACTTACTTTACCGGGCCAGGTGCCCCGGCGGTGGCGGCAGCGCTGGGGCTGTGCCGGGGCTGCCCGGGCCGGGCCCAGGCGGTGCCAGCGGCTGCAGCGGCCCCAGCGCAGGGCCCGGCTGAGCCCCTCAGCCACGGGCGGGCGGGCGAGAGCCCCGGGGAAAGCCTGGGCAAGGGAGGGCAAAACGCTGCCCGGCAGCCAGGGCTGAGCCAGGGGAACCGTGCGGGAAACAGCCCTGCGAGCCCCAGGGGACAGCGGGAGCAGGCACGGAGGGAGGGAGAGACCCGGCAGGGATGGGCCTGCGGCCAGGGAGAGACCCCGGCTGGGCAGGGGCTTCCCTGCGGACCCTGGGAATGTTCCAGGCTGGAGCAGCGAAATGTGCGAGGAGGAAGGATCTGTAGGCTGACCGCAGTCCCCCCATTCCCCACCCCCTTGCACAGCCCGGGCAGTGGGGAATGGAATAGTGAAAGTGAGCCTAGGAAGAAGGGAGCATGGAGGGAAGATTTTTCACTCTTTTCTGACTGTCCAACTCTGTTTTTAACTAGAAACAAATTAAATAAATTTTCTCAAAGTTGAGTCTGCTTTGTCCATGATGGTAGTTGTGTTTACTTCACCCCAAAAACGACCATCTTATTTCCTCCCCATACTGTGTAAGAATGAAAGCGAGAGAGTGGCTGGATTGGGATCTGGCATCTAGCCATGGTCTACCCAGCTCAATTTTATAGAACTTTGGTTAGTATGAATTCTTCATGAAAACATTTACTTGCAAGATGGTCTGGGAGGGGATGTGAGCATCCAAGGTCCACCCCCCACCCTTACCTACAACCCTGAGCACATACTGATTTCTCCCAAGACTAAGATGGAAAGAGGAGTCAGATCCAGTTAGTGGATGCTCAGCAGAATGTCCTCAGAGAATTACACAAGGGCCTGAAGCCCCCAGAACAAGTTTGGTTCTTAGAAAAATCTTTAAGTAAGAGCTTTCTTATTTATAACAGGACTCAGGAGAGTTTGCTTGTAATATTTGTAAGACTGCTGGGAACAATAATCAAATATACACCAAAAGCGTTTGCAAATTAAGCACAGTAAAACCACTGGATATGAAGACTCTATCATTACATAGGCAAATCTGTACTTGTGTGCTTCTGCCCTGCCTGCACACAAACGTGCTATTTGCAAATCTTCGGGTATAGCATAGTTGGATGTTTTCAAGGGAATTTTCCGTGAAAAGACATTTTCTGTGCTAGTGCATCTTCTTTATCACTGATCCTGACTGACTGACACAAAACTTGTAGCATAAAATGAACATCTGTGTAGTGAAGTAATGCTGAACTGTGCAAGGCAAAAAGAGCCTACACAGGCTATAAAGATGATGATGAAATTGTCCTTCCCTATAATGGGAACTAAATAGTGTTGAATTTCCCTGTCACTTTTCTGTGGATCATATCAATGTCCTTTAGATGTGACTTTGTTATCCCACCTAGGTCAACTGTATGGCTTCCATTTTTGAAAGACATTACTATTCAAGTTCATCAGCAGATCTCTTGGAAATCTAAGCAGAAGACTGTGTCTGTCCAGTTCTTACTCCATCTCTCTCCAAAACAGACTGAAATCATAAACAAGAAGCTTTTTTCCTAGGAAGCATTAACTTGCTACATAAAGAAGGTAATTCTAATAATTGAGTACAGTGACATAATTATCAACTCTTTTCGCCATCCGCCCAGTCTTTCAGCTGAAGCTGATTATATGCTACCTCTGAATCCCATATAGTAGTCTTCCTGTTTCTGCAAATAATACATTCATGAACCAAGAAGAACCATAAATTTATAAAGTGATTGGGTTTGGAAGGAACCTTACGAGTCATCTACTTCCATCCCCGCTGCCACAGACAGGGAACCTTCCAATAGACCGGATTGCTCAAAGCCTCACTCACCCTGTCCTTGAACACTTCTAGGGATGAGACATCCACAACTTCTCTGGGTAACCCCTTCCAGTGTCTCACCACCCTCACAGTAAAGAATTTCTTCCTCAATAGCACTGTCCATATCCCCAAGGGAACACCAATTGTCACTGGTCTCCACTTGGACATCAAGCAGCTAACTGTAACTTTTTAGGTATAATCATCCAGCCAGTTCCTTATCCACTGAGTCCTCCAGCCATCAAATCCTTGTCTCTCCAGTTTAGAGACAAGGAAGTCTCAGTCGATGCATTCTTTTTGGATTTCGGTAAAGCTTTCCACAGGATCCTTCTGGACCAAATGCCCAGCACACGCTGGATAAATGCATCATGCGATGGGTGAACAACTGGCTCACGGGTTGGGCACAAAGGGTTATAGTGAATGGGCTGACATCAGATCTGTCACTAATGGGGTTCTACAGGGCTCAATTCTCAGCCCTGTGCTCTTCAACATCTTCATAAATTACTTGGACACAGGAGCTGTTGACTCCCTTGAGCGCAGGGAGGCCCTGCTGAGACACCTGGACAAGCTAGAGCGCTGGGCAGTAGCCAGCCATATGAAGTGGTAATACTGACTGGCCTGTAGCTCTCAGAATTAACATCTGACCTTGCATCTCTTTGAGAGGTAAAAAGAAAATGAATATCAGGACATTTCTCAGGGATCTTTATGCATGTCTTACTGGATATGGAGCAGTTATAAATCTCAAATCACACCATTGAATACTACTTGGGCTAAATTACTACAAGCTCTATAATAATAATGTCATCTGAAGCAACATGTATGATGACATTTTTCTAAAACACAAGAACTCTCATACTGCTTTAAATCTATTTCCATGTATTTATGCAACTTGTCTCAGTGCCAGAGGCGTGAAATACCAATGCCAACATCTGAAACACTGTTTAATGGACAGCTAAAGAATCACTGATTTCTGAAAGTAGCTTTTTCGCTTTATTCCTGGCAATGGAATTTTGAATCTTAGGTATTTCAGAAGCATCTTACTGTAAATTTAAGGCCGGGTAAACTGCAAAAAGTTGCAATTCCTGAAAATATTTTGTTGAGTTCAGTGGTGCGTTAAATATGTAGTCTCTCCTTACACCCATTAAAAACAAACAAAACCAACCAAAACCTAGAAAACAACCATCTTGTTCATTATTTAATATCAATGATGTTTTCCCAATCTTCATAGAAATGGAGGAATAATTTAAAAGCAACCTAAAATGCTTGGAGAGACTTTATGCCATGTGGAGGGAAGAAGCATGCAATTGGTAAGATGTAGTTAGTTATTTAAAGTGGTTTTTTGTTTCCTGAACTGAAAAAAAATAACATAATTATTTCAGATAATGAGATAAAAACATAATTGTCTTCACTAGATTTTATCAGAAGAGTCTACAACTTGATATCTGGTATGAAGAAATATGTTAACAGTAATTTTCTCCCCTCACTTCCTCTCTGCTGTTTCAAGTAGGGAAAGTTTTATGCTGTTACGTCTTTTACAGTGTCTTAAATAAATTCAAAATGATTTGACAAACCTATACCAACAACCTTGTTGCTCTGAAAGATTCAAAAATAATTTGCTTGCCTCTTATGGATAGTTGCTTTTGATTTTTAAAGAATCTTTTCTAATCCAAAAAAGGGTCTTAGTCCACTATCTCTAAAAGGAAATAGAATCCTTTTTTTACTGCCGTTTATGCACTTACATGCTCAAGGCTAGCTTATAAACAAAAAATATTTTCCAGACTGCTCACAGGAAAGCTTTCTCTGAAAAACTGGTTAATGCTGTGCATCACCATGTAGAATGATGCCATTTAACCTTATTTTGACACCCAGATGAAGAAAATTAAGTCTCTTCTTAAAAGTCTATGAATAAGTTAATACCCCTAGGACCCAATAATCCTGGCATCAAGGAAAATAGAGGGATCAAATCTTTGTTAAAATTCAGAAGAAGGTATTATTGAGTGTGCATTACATGAAAATACCTGTTTCAGCAAAAAAAATAATTGAAGTAAACCTTATGAGTGTGCAATAGTAGGTAATCTTCAGCAGCTTTTTCTACGTATTGAAGACAAGCTTTCAGAGGAGTAGTGTATGACACATGAAACTTTGATGTGTCACTGGTTTAAAAGACAATAATGATCACAGTTTCATTGCTCTTTTAACTAGTCCCCTTATTTCTATTATGTGTTTTCACTGAAATTTAAATGTAAAAAGAGGGTGAATGCAGTTGACAGTAAGGAGGCAATGGCACAGAAGTTGTCACAGTACCAATTTATAACAAAAAATGAAATTCTTGGTTCCAGTAAGATGATTCACATTTTGCTCTTTAAATAAGAACATACTTAACCTTTTAACTACAAAAGTTTGATTGATCTGAAGCTTTTTTTTATTTTTTATAACTTTGTAGTCATAATGAGTTGTAAAATGGATTGCTTGTCAAAACTTGACTCAGATCATATGTTATCTTTCATGTCATAAGGAGAACAGAAACGAACTTTCTATGTAGAATAAAAGCAAATGTGTGTAAATGTCAGAACCCAGTAGAAAGAGAGCAAGGTAAGACAAAAATGGTGGATGTATATATTCTTTTTTGCTGTACTCCTTGAAAGACTCCACACTGAAGAGTCAACTGAAAAAAACAAATCCAACTGAGATTAACAACTGTGCCATAGCACCAAACTGTAAAATATTGTTTTGAAAAATGAAATTATTTACCTGTCTGAAAGTATTTTACAACAACGCAAACAAACTGATGATCCTGTCTATCATTAAGTCAAATCTTTTCCTTATTTCTACTATTTTAAACTCTTTTTCTTTGGGGGGAAATGTACAGCCCACAGAACAGTTTTGCTTTAACTGAGACTGGTTTCTTTCCACATTTCAGGCACATCTAGATCTTATGTTCTAAGGCAGAATTTCAGTTTGTTACTAATACATGAACAGCAGACACTGTTACAAGTGTTTCTAGGCATTAAAGATGCTTTTTTATTGCAGCTTGATTTATTGAGCTACAAGATAGAAATAGGATGCTAAAATTCTAGGCTGTGTAATCATTTCCTTTATTCCATTATTCATAAAATCTTTCCTTTTTCATGTGATGTTTCAACAGTTCTTAATTTGGCTTTGCATCTCAGAAAGCATATAAACCAATGGTGCATAGCAAGAAGAAAATAATGGCCCAATGCTCGTGGCTGGAAAACAGTATCAATGATCTGTGATAAATAAAATTTTAGAACATGTTTAAAAAGGAGGAGGAGTATTCTGTTGAATTTGTTTATGACTGGAGAGGGGTTAAAGGAAATATAACTTTTAAATTCAGCCATGGATTTTGATTTACTTACTGCACAAAATTTTGGTTCCGATATTAAAGAGCATGTTTTTCTGAAAACCAGAAGAAGAGCTTGTGGAATTAATGGAACGTAAATGTGCTGTTTTCTCCAGACTACTAATCAATTTATTTTCACATTAAACTCAAATGTCATTCTAAGGCAGGTTGAATTTTATTCCAGAGAAGTTACTTATTTATAGAGTGACACGGTACACAAACTACAGGCAAGTGGTCAGATTATTTCAGACAAAGTACTCCATTAATGCAGATTTAAAGTGGTTTCCTTATTTATTGGATAGATGCCTTAACAGAACTCTTGATAGGAGTGTGTGTATCTCCCAGTCAGTCTGCTCAGTTTTTGTGCTGAATTCTGCAACAGCCTGCTTACTTGGAATGTGACTGTTAGCTCCAATGCATACCATGAAGTAAAATGCCTGAAAATAGTGCCTGGTTAAGAGCTTAGACCTGCATGACATCTATAAATTGAGAGCCCTGGTGGCCAAACCTGTATGTATGCTAATAGAAGTACAGACACCCTGATCCAACCAAAATCTACTTGTGCCTTTTATTTCCAGCAGTTTGAGTTTTAATTCACGCCTGCATAGTTCACACCTTAAACACCCCCATAACTCTCTCAAACTCTGTCCGTATGCCCCTTTGCAGCTCAATTAAGTTCACATTGTAACACCTACAAAATTTAAAATCTGTATGAATGCACAAGCACCCCGAATTTAAAGATGCAATTTTAGATAAACAAAGGAAGTAGCCTGCAAACTGAATGTTAGAATGCCACCCCATTGCTCTTCTATCCTCCATCCAATTTAACTTCTCTAAGCTGTTTCTGATTTTACATTCTTATCATGCTGCTTCTTATACATCTCCTTCCCTGGATTAAAAAGTATAAACACTACTTCACCCACTGCTTGTCATATTCATAGTGAGTCTTTCAGAGCAATTTGAGACCTCTGAGGTGAGCTACCCTATATTGCTTCTCATATAAATAACACAGTTACAGACTTAATGTCCTTATTAAGCATTTTGTTTTTACTTTTGAATTGAAATTGCTCGTTGATCAACCTATAGTGAGTTTTCCGCTTTAGTAACTAGATCACTTTCAGCAGTGGGTGCATTTAATTTTGAAATCTGTAGCAGTTGTGTAGTTACAGGGTGTCATCCCCTCCTCCAGCTGCATTGCCTTCATAAACACTTAATTTCTTTGAGAATCATAGCACACACTGGCTTAATTTACTCCCTCAGCTTCCTTATATTTTCTTTCAGCTTTAATAACCTTCTTTACTATCACCTGCAAACTTTGCTCTCTCAGTGTTTATTCCATGTCCCTGATTAATGAGCTAAACATAAACCAAAACTTTCTCAAGCTGCTGTCATGATATAAGCTACTACTGAGTCATGTTCCTATGTTTTTGCACATGATAGAAATTGGAATGCATCTCATCTTGTTCCTAATCTTCAGGGTTTTTTCAAATTTTGACAGTCTTTTAAAAAAGTCTACTGCATTTTGGATGTTGTTTGAATACTTCATGAGAGAAGAGTCATATAACATTAATGCTTTAATATTATCCAAAAAATCTATTTCATATATATGCAGAGGTGAACAAATATAACAGGAACCAGTTAAAAGATAACTCACTTTATCAAACCTGGTATGTGAAAATATATATAAATACTAACAAGTCAAATGCATCTTACTAGGATTTAACCAAACAACAGCTTAAGAAAACCCAAACACTGAACATTACTTCATTCTTCATGACTCTGCAAGTTCTATAGAAATCCCACGGAATTCACTATACACTAGTGAATATTCTTATTATAGCTTAATGAAAGAATTTATACTGTGGTAAAACAGATTGACCAATCTGTCAACCACCGAGCAATTGCATCAAGCATTGTCAGTGTATCCAGGTCTCTCCAATGCTCTGATAAATCAAGTCAGCAAACAGGAACTATAATATGAAGCAAAAAAACCCCAAACCAAACAGAAAACCCAGAAAAAAACTCAACCCAAACCCAAAATACTCACTGTGAAATTCAGGATAAATCAGACCTACTCAGAGAAATGCACTGTAGGCATGCTGAATCTGTCAGGATTTTTCCAGCAAGCCAAATCAAAATTCTCCAAGCTGATGGATGACAGATATTTCAATATCACATAGTGACGCTAACTTTCATGTTGACATCTAAGCAAGAAAACTGATTGCAGATATTGTTCTCCAAAAAAGTCACTTATCATGGTTTAAATAAAACCAAATCTTTGCCTTGCAGCATTTCTGACTTTTGGCTATCCTTTTATCTCATGTTTGCTATCTATAGGAACAGTAAATACAACAAATTCACTGAAAGGAGATTCATCTCAGAGAAGCTCATATCTTCAATGAATATATTCCTCGTTGTTTCTATACTCCTGTGGAATTGCCAGAAATAATTGCCACAAAAGCTGCAGTCATCCTCCCTCTGTAATATGATATTGAAAGACCATGTGGATGTGCTTCTATTTGTTGATAATGGGATTCGTGTATGTCACACTTTGCAAAGTAAATGAACCAAGAAGAAGATACAGGTAAAAAAGTCCAAACCATGAATTTTGCAGCAAGACAGCAACTGTTACATATCTTAGATGTAAGTGCATGAGTTTCAGATCAGACTGTGTCAAGCTTACAAGTTATTTCAGGTTTAAAAGCCATTGTAATGTTCACTTTGCATATATTTGTATTAATTTAAAAATAAAATTACACTCTAGCATGTTTTCAGCTTTCTTTAATCCTCCCTGGTTTTGCTTATCAACAACTATCATCTCTGGTGATTCAGCTGTGTGATGCTTGCTGTCAGCTGTACTGTTCGTTTCCAAAGGAAGAACATGAAGGCTCACAGAATGAGCAGAAGCTTCATGTCATCAACTACATGTGACATATAAAAAGCCGAGAGGTGAGAAATAATACTGTGGGGGATTTTCAGTGTAGCCAAACCTGAAGTCCTGGCTAGGCCATTCTGAGCTCAGTATTGGATTTGACTGATAAATTCTGATCTTGTTAGAAGAGGATGTTGATATGCACAGACATGTCTTCTCTCACTTTTGTTTAATACTTTTTTAAAAATAATGACACGATACTAGTAAAATACTAATAAAACTTCTGATTAAACAACAATTCCTAGTTTTCAGCAGAAAAAATCCCCATCGCCCTGAACTTTAAATAGTTTGTGAGACAAATAAGCTACCCACCTGCAAAAAGCTAAGAAGTGTTTGGATTTTCTTAGCGGGCTAAAGTACAGCATCTTAAATTCAAGTTAATTAATTTAATAAAGATCACAGAGAAGCTTCAGTCAGAAGTGAACCCAAGCAGGTTTTGTTCTAAAGAATGCACCTCTTACAGTTTTCAATACAGTTTGAGTTAGTTTGCTGAAAACCTGATAATCTCTGTGCCAGATCTGATGGCACAGCTGTTGAAGATTTTGTTTAACACCGAGTACTTATAAGTGATTCAAAGAAAGAAAAAGAACCTCCCTGTGCTCGGTAAACAACAAGATAAAATTAGATTGTGACTAAAGTTATAGTAAAAGTTCCCTAATACGACATTAATTAAAATTTAGGTGTCAGCAAATGTAGGGAGCAGTTTTTATCATCATGTTAGCTAAGTGGCAGGCAAACCTGCCTCGAAATGTAATCCAACCACACAGGAAATCTCTTCTTTATGCCTGGAAACATGAAGATTTTATCTCCTCTTCCTGAGGGGACTTAACTTATCTAAGGGTGTGCCCTCAGTAATATAAAGAATTAATCCTTTAATGCTACAGTCTTTGCGTTAGTCATAGCTTGTAGCAATGAGTGCCGGAATATAATTAGTATTGTGTAAAGAAATTAAATATTTAGCTTTTTTTATTAATTGCTTTCAATTTCATTAGTACCCTTGTAAACGTATTATGCAACAGTTAGCAAGAATTCCAATGTGTAAGCTATCTTTTATAGAAACAGCTCTCATTTTCAAAAAGTCCTACACGTTACTGGTATTCATAAGACTTTAAAAAAATGGAATTGGAGTATCCATAAGTATTTCATTAAGCATACATAATTGTCATTGACTCTGGGGTGTTTTACTATAGGAACATTTTATCACGTGACAAGATGCAAATTCATTGTTTTCTCCTATTTAAGAAGCCTATTTAATGTCCAAATACAGACCAGCAGGAGAGTAACTGTGGCTCAACATTTTGAAATAGTTCATTCACAAGATCTGCAGTTGAGGCACTGTGCTCAAAACAGACTTCAAGAAAACTGATTGTCTGGTATTGAGATCCATCTCCTCAGTATTTCCATATCTACCGTGCATGACTCTGCATCTGAGAGAGCTGCTTCAGTTTTTCAGTCAATAAAATGAAATTCATAATTTTAGGATGTGAATCTTATAACCTCTTTCAAACATTTTCTTTAGATTAAGATCAATCATGCACTCTGAGCATCTCTTTCTTTTCACAGATTATAAAGTTTAGCAGCACAGTTCAGAAATGAACATTTGATCCAGTGAGCCTGTCAACTTAAAGCTGCCTCACAAGTTAAAGCTGCATGTGTGTGGATAGCTGAAACCAGGACAGGTATCAAAGCTATTTTTATTGCAATCTCATCTGTACAAACATCTCACAAAATTACATCAAAGAGGTATAGGCTCATTTCCAGTGAAGGATGTATCCATGTTCACAATACCTGCAAATTACACAATATATTAAACTAAATTTCCGAACAGCCTGTTGTAGTGGGTTGATGCTGGCCCGATGCCAGGCCCCCACCAAAGCCACTCACTCACTCTCCTTTCTCAGCTAGACAGAGGAGAGAAAATTTAACGGAGGGTTCATAGGTTGAGATAAGCACCAGGAGAGATCACTCGTTAAATACCGTCATGGGCAAAACCAGCTCAACTCGGAGATATGCGTTGAATTTATCACACTAACAAAATCAGAGCGGGATAATGAGAAGTAAAATAAGCCCTTAAAAACACCTTCTCCCCACACCTCCCTCCTTCCCAGTCTTATCTCCTACCTCAGTGGCTCAAGGAGACAGGGAATAGGGGTTATGGTCTGTCCATCACCCGAAGTTTTCTTCTGCTGCTCAGGGAGAGGAGTTGTTCCCCTGCTGCACCATGGGGGCCCTCCCACAGGAGACAGCTCTCTGTGAACTTCTCTGACATGGCTCCATCCCATGGGCAACAGTGCCCCTGTGAACTGCTGCAACGTGAATCCATCCCATGGGCAACTGTCCCCTTCAAACTGCTGTGGCGTGGGTCACTCTTCCATGGGGTGAAGTACTCCAAGGACAGACAGCTCCAGCCTGGGAGCAGGGGCCCTCTCTCCATGAGTCTCCCATGGGCTCACAGCCTCCTCTCAGGCATCCACCTGTGCTGGCATGGAGCTCCTCCACAGGCCACAGGTGAATCTTTGCATCTCCCATGGGTCTCCATGGGCTTCAGGAGGACAGCCTGCCTCACCATGGTGTGCATCCCAGGCTGCAGAGGAATCTCAGCTCTGGCACTTGGAGCACCTCCTCCCCCTACTTCTCCACTGTCCTTGGGGTCTCCATGTTTTTCCCCTTACATGTTCTCACTCAGGTCTTCTCTGGACACAATTAAAACTGTACAACAACCTTTTGTTATGATTTCTTCTTAAAATATGTTACCACAGAGATGTTGTCACCATTCCTAATCGACCCAGCCTTGGCCAGGTGCACATCCATCTTTTGAGCCATCAGGGATTGGATCTGCAGGACATGGAAGAAGCTTCTATCAGCTTCTCACAGAAGCCAGTCCTCTAGCTCCCCCCACCGCTACCAAAATCAGACCAGACAAAACCACTACACCTGTATTTGTCCTTGCTTATTTTTAAACAGTAGGAGAAGACAGTTATAAAATTCTGACACTTAAAATTTATAAAATTATAGCAGCACTGACAGAAGTCGATGACTCTTACATGATTCATCCTGTTACAGGATGCTTTCTTAATACAGAGCTCATAAGAGAAGTGTATTGCATATGTCACTTCGAATCCTCATTCAGCCGGGCTTAATTGATGACTGAGAAACAGCACAGCACCTTAAAATCGCTATAGTAGCTGCTGCCTCTGATGCCAATGTCTGACATCTGCAACTTCCATAACACCATGACTTTGCAGACATGACTTTAAAAGTACTGCTGCGGACTTTGATAACCCACAGAACAAAAGGACTGATACTCTGAAGGAGAGCAAATTAAAATGTTTTCTTAATATCCTCATAGCATAAAATATGATAGACTGTAGGAGCCAAGAGTTGATGTGATCAACACCATGTAGTAGGAAAACAAGAAAATACAGCTAGGCTCTGTATTACAATGACCATGATGAATATTTTGACAAAATCTATCACTAATAGCATTCTCCAAGCTGAAGTGGAATAAACTAATAAGGTTTTTATATCAGAAAAAAGAAAGTTGTGAAGGCTGAACATCTGTATGCAATAATGAACATTCTTAAACTGGAAACAAAGCCAAAGGAAATACCAACTGTTGCACTGAAAATTAGTGAGATTCACTTTTGATTTACTAGCAGCTGGAATCTCTAATTATCCTAATATAATGAGGCGCTTTAATCTTCTCTAAAGTGTGTTTCAAAAATCTATGCAAAGATTTTTCTTCATCAGAAAAATGCAGTTAAACATAATCTGTCAACAGTGTGTATGGTCTGATTAAATTCTGTTCTTGGCTCCAGCAGCTGACTTTCACCTGTTGAGGTGACCTAAATATTCCTGCACTGCAAATTTAATTTGGTGTGCCGCTAAAAAAAAAGCCATTTATTTTACAAATTTTTTTAAATATGGGGTTTTTTTAAAAAGAAAACACAAAACAAACAAACACTCCCCCATCAAAAAACCAACATAGCAAGCACACAATTCAGCATTTGTATTTTTCCATTGAGTTACTGCAATTGCACACATAAAAGACAGGAAAGGCTTCTGAAAAGCCATTTTCAACACAAACAACAGGTATCTTAAGGATTAAAAAGCTCCTCATTCTGAGGATATGCATTCTATAATGATATCCCCTATTAAGACTGCAATAATTGTCTGTATACTTACAGTTGCCATTCTGGAGAGTTTTCATTGTCAGAAGAATTTCCAAAGGAAGAAGACTTTTCTCAGATATTAGTGGTTTTGCATAACAATAGATCCAAACAGAACTTGGTACTTTCATTTAAGAAATAAGCAGAAACATAAATTATATTGGGAAAAAACCCAGAACCAAATCCAAGATACAATCGGGAAGGAGAAATGGGTTTAAGTTCTAACCTTCTTCATGTCTGAAAATTTGGAGCTCCTAGCCCTAAATCTTTGAAATGCATTATGAAAAAATGAAAGAGTTAATTATTCCTCTTTATTTTTTCTAGATTTAAATATCCTTGTTAAATTTGTTGAGCTCGTTTTGAAGTTAGCCTTACTTTAGCTGTCACTATTTAGGATTTCTTTTGAAAACAATGGTGTTATAAAGCAGAAGTGGCTCAACAAACTTTGGGACACATTTTATAAAACTGTTTAAAAAATCAATCGGGCGATATATGAGTCAATCCTATCTTCAACTTTACTAATTTCTTCAGGAAACTTTTAAGAGAAGGAGGTAGGGAGGTCTTCAAGAAAAAATCCATTGCCAAACAGAGTATGCAAATCCAGATGCTAATTAATATAGTTTTAATTTAACTGGTTTAATACTAATGTCAGGCTGATAGATCTGTACTTTACTATAACTTTCTAGAACTTTTATTTTTAAAGTCAGTGCTACATTTTCTATCCTAGCTTAGTAGCAAGGAAACATAAATTCCTTCTTAAAAATACTATTAGTAATTTATCTGGTCTACCCCTAAGTTGTGTTAGAAAGTAAATGCCATTCCAGTCCTGCTGACTTGTGACTGTTCATGCTATCAACTTGTTCCATATCCTCCTCAATTTCAGACTTATCCTCTGCTGAGCCATCTGCTATGATGAGTTCTAGCATGTGAATTGCTGTCATTCTTTCATAGTGTAATCTCTTGAACAATTTTAACTTTTCTGTACAGGTCTTGCTTTCTCTAAGCACTCTTTAACAACCTTCTCTGCAAACTAGCTGAGCAGACTTCCTAAATGTTGGGGTTTTTTTATTTTCCTGTCTGAAGAAAGTATTGCTGTTTATGTTGATTCCTATGTCAATTGCTTTTCAATGTCTTTTGGATAAATTTTTTTTTTTTTTTTGGTTCCTCATGTTTACTACTTTCTCTTTGAAAAAGCTCTCTTCAGCTTTTTAGGGATAGTTTCTTAGGTCTAATGAATTTTCTTATTTTTTGGCTAAAGCACTTCTTTTTTTTGTATTCATTAGTGCTGCACTATTTGGAAAGTATCCTTCAGTAATGGCCGTAAAACCTCTGAGGATTTAATTCCCTTTGCTTTGCTCTTCAGTTTCTTCCTTAAAAGTGTCTTTATTTTTACACAGGCTACTTTGCAATGGGCCTACTGGCTTTTGTAAATCCTGTGAGGCTGCTAAATATGATGACAATCATTGTTAAACAATTACTCCTCATCAATAAATTCTTTACCCCGACCCTGGGCACTGCTTGGCACCAAATCACAGATAGCACCTTCTCTTGCAGGCTCTCTATGCAGCTGTTCCATGAAACAAATAATCACCACATTTAAAACTTTTTCCACTGTACTGCATCCTGGGGTTATGTTTGGCCCATGTACATAGCAGAGGAAGAGGGAAGGGAGAAAGTGGAGTCCCCCATCATGCTCTAATTTCTCTTTCTGCCTCTTTATGTGTCAGCATTTGTTGATAAATGACAGTCTGAAGACTCACTGCATGCAGGACCTGCATTACTTGCTGGAATGGTTATTTTATTTGATTTGATTCTAGCTCTCTTTAACTTACACTACTAATTTCTGACCAGCATCTTACTGTGAATTCTTTGTATTTCAGTGTGAAAATGAAAGACTATCGTCCTTCTGCAAGTCTGCTGTTGAATATGTCAGGGACATCACGTATGGCCAGACATTTCAGTCCCTCCACCTTGTTTCTGTGTCACGTTTCTCTCTGAAAATTAGGTGACACACAAAGTAAATGCTAAACAGAGAGTAAACCAGATTATTTTCCTATATTGGACACTACAGGGGTACTGCCTAGGACATTAATGGTGAAGTTGTGGTTTTAAGTATCAAGGACAATTCACATTAGCTTTTGAACTGTAATATTTAGGAAAAACCAAACCGTGAAACCTGGCAATAGAGACTTTAATGTCTTTTTCTGTTTTGTGACTCCTTTACTTATTAATTTAGGGTTGTTTTCGTGGATGACAGTCATCAGCCGCTACTTCTGCAAATCACAGTCTGTCATGATCTTTTTCTTTTTGCATTTCTTACATACCTCTAATATATTTTCCAGACAACTGAGCAGAAAAAAGTAGCACAGTTCTCTGCTAGTGTACTTTATGTACATACGGCTTCAAGATAGGCTTTGGCTGAAATTCTCTGGAAATAAACTTAATTTTGAGTTCTATTCTTCAATCTTTTAACCAGAAGTTACAGTATATTAAAAATGTAGGTGTTTTAAACTTTTAGAGAACAATGTAATGTACTTTCCACTTGAACAGCAAAAGCCTTTTCTGGCCTGTAAAGTGCAAGGATTTTGGTTTCAAGGAATGCAAAAGCTTATTCAGAATTATCAGTACTTTTGTTTTAGGGAAATATGCAGGACATGGCATTGCGGCAGCGCTGCGTTTCCCTAAAATCCTAGGGCTCCCGGCTAGCTCCGCAGGTAGCCGCTGGATTAAGGGAGGCCACTCTGAGACCCTCGCCGTTGGGTCCCAGAGCAGCGAGGGATATTGAAATCCTCTCAGCAGGATCTGTAGCGACGCGTCCTGGTAAAGGGTTGAGGGAAGGACTCAGCCCAGAGACAGAGTAGGGGTCAACGGTTTATTGCCCCAAGCCCTGCTCGGTCGGACTGAGCCAAGGGACCGGGGTGACAGCGTCTTTTATGGGGGGGTGTACACAGAGGGTATCGACCAATCTGGACCAAGCAGGGAGGGATAAAGGGTGAAGTTACATACACATACAACCAATAAGGGACCAACAGAGATGATTAACATACAAAATATCAAATGGGGCGTCGAATATAACAGAAGATTCTGGAAGCAGGGGTAGGGCTGGGAATGATTGACATATAACAGGTGCATGGACTTTGGGGATTGACAGGGGAGTTCTGGGGGTGGTCTGGGTGATGGGCATGGTTTGAGGGAAGGGTTTTACTTTATTTGGGGTAGGGGCGGAGAAGGGGGAAGGACTGGGATAAACCTTTATTGAGAGCTTAATAGGGGGAAACCAGGAATGTACCAACTCATAAGTTTAACATAAAATTCGCACCGCTACATGGCATGACTAGGCAAGAAGGTGATAATACAGTTCACCTATTAAATTCTTGTTATGTGAGTGTAAGAGTGACAAAAAAGGTAATATTACTTAATATTTTTAGCTCTAATGATATATTTCTAAAGTCCATATTCTGTTTTGGATTTCTGTGCTAGTTAGAGTGAAATTTACATTTCAGAAAATGGGAATTTTGTCAATCAAAGCACTGAAGAGGAAAAAAATTACAAATTTTAAGCTTGAAGTTACAGATATTCAATTTTTTCTCCTTTGAATACATATTTTTGAGGAAGGTCCTAGACCACTGTACCATCCTGTGGCATACATCAATACTAAATGTGGAGTGACACTTTACAGCAGTAGTAACACAGTGCTAATTACTGTGCCAGCTTGTTCTTATTGAATGGTGTTGATTCCATTTGGTGATGCTTTGTGGTGAAATATAAGCCAGAGGAGCAGGGGAAGAATTCTCACGTCTTCCTCCATCTAGTCAGAGACCTGAATTAGTCACATATCAAAGATAGGCTTTTCATCATTCCCACTGAGATCTGATCTGACCACATGGCAGCTTCTCAAAATTTCAGCTTGTAGAAGGTTTATTCCAAGTATATGGTAATTGTAATTTTCACACAATCATACCTGAACAAGGTTTCACATGCCATATGATGCTTGCCCAAGTTATCAGAAGTTTACTGCATAAAGGAACCTCCTGATAGGAGCCTGACTATTTGGAATGTGGACGAAATTACATCAATATAGTCTAATTAAAAAGCTATTTCCAGCAAATGAAATCACTTCTATATCTATTCCTACAATTATTTTCTGAGAACCTTCATCAGCAGATGGACACTGTCTCCAAAAACCAGGCCTAAAAGCATTCCTCTGCACTTTGTCTCCACTATTTTCCAGAAAACTCTTCTGGATTCATCTTAACTTAATTTTCCTACTATATATATAAAGACTACAGCTGCCTAAAGATGATCTTAAGTTGTTATCAGCCTAGAAAACCTTTTTCATATTTAAGTCTTGGAGATGATACTCTAGTTGAGGAAATTTGAACCGTTTCATATATAACTCACCCCCCAAGCAAAGTACATGGAAAGTAAACATATATGCATACATGTACAATGAATAAATGAATCCTTGATCTTTTGCTTCAGTGTATAGTATAATGAACACAAAAATTCTCTTCTTTTCCTTCTCTTCTACCTGAAAGCATTAAACACCAGTAGTACTGTCAGTGTCTGGACAAATATCACCACACAGAACTCAGTTGTTTTATTAGGTTTTCATAGCAATTTCAAATTATTGTTTAAATCATCTGACTTTTTTTGACAAGTTCATTTGGAAAGCTTATTTTCATAAAGGCAATAATTTTTTATCATTGATTTGATAGAAATTTTGCTTCTTCTACTATTTATTAAAGATTCAAAACCCAGACATTGGAAAGAAAACATGATGATTTACTAACAGCCTGAACACTCAGCTCAGGAGTCTTCAGGATTACAGCAGACTCTAATTTATATGATGCAGGCTCACAAGATTAGGATACAAATGTTTGATGATGCTGATTTCTATTGCAGGGATAATTCTTTCCCATTCTAATTAGCAGGTAATACCCTACAGATTATTTGCTCTTCCCATGTGTTTCCTTCTTTTCTTCTTTCCTTAGTATTCCTTCTTGTCTCATTGTGCAGTAATATTTACTAAATACCTACTCAGTACTACCTATTCTGGCGCATTCTCCACAAGTATCAACAAAGGAACAAGGAGCAAGACATCAGAGCACAAGGAGAAACAGCAGAAGATGAAGAACCAGTGATTATTAGAGGTAGCACGTGCACATACATGCATATGCTGGTTTTGGGTGGGGTAGAGTGAACTGTCTTCACAGTGTCTGGTATGGGGCTGTGTTTTGGATTTCTGCTGAGCACAGGGTTGATAATTCAGAGATGTTTTTGTTATTGTTGAGCAGGGCTTACACAGAGCCAAGGCCTTTTCTGCTTTTTGCACTGCCATGCTGGGGAGGAATTTTTGGATGCTTAGGAAGTGTGAGGAGACACAGCCAGGAGAGGTGACCCAAACTGACCAAAGGGATATTCCAGACCATGTGACATCATGCTCAATACATAAAGTGGGGGAAGTAGGGCGAATGGTGGGACATTTGGAGTGATGGCGTTTGTCTTCCCAAGTCACTGTTACACGTGATGGGGCCCTGCTCTCCTGGAGATGGCTGAATACCTGCCTTCCCTTGGGAATCAGTGAATTAATTCCTTGTTTTGCTTTGCTTGTGTGCACAGCTTTTGCTTTCCCTCTTAAACTATCTTTATCTCAACCCTTGAGTTCTCCAGCTTTACCCTTCTGATCTTTTCTCAATCTTACTGGTAGAGGAGTGAGTAAATGACTGTGTGGGTCTTGGCTGCTGGCTGGGGTTAAACCATAACAATGCATTACACCCCAAACATCCCAAGAGTAGATTTCAGTTTAATCCTTCCACTGTAAGTACCTACAGTAATGTATAGTTCTGCATTGTTCAAACCACTGTGCTATTAGATACTGCTGTGTTTGAAACTGCATGATTCTTGACTGAGATCTGGTTATCCTACTTCAAAATGATACATCCTTATGTCAGAATAAAAGGGAGAATTCTTTCAGCTCCAAACAGAAATAAGGGAAGAGTATAATGGTAAACAAAATCAGTGACTTAGAAAAAGTGGTTCTAAAATAATCAGCACACATAGCCTCTTGTCCTTCTTCATCTGAAGAAATAAGATACCTTGCAGGAAAATGTATCCTGAAAACTGGAACCGAGTTTTAAACAAACTGCTATGTGTTAAAAATGTAACACTTATCACCAGGGTGAGCAGGAAAGAAGCTCACTTTATATGTAAATTTGTGTGCTACTCATGGAATGAAAAGTCTGGTATACGCTCAGCAACATAATTGTGCAGTGCACAGGCAGACACACAGAGACAGACATGACTACATCAGAATGGTCTGTCTTAATGGCACATATACATTAGTAGAAACCCATAAAAGAATGTTAGAAAGATATCTGGAGCTGCTATGTGATGGTTTTTCTTGACAGGCTAATATACAATGCTCTTAATAGAAATTGAGCGCCGTTGCTGAAAACAGGAAAAAAATCTTCAGTTTCTTTCATGCAGAATAAATCTCAAGAAAAATAGTGCACTTTGGCAGCACCCAACTTCGATATCCTTTCGGGAAATGCAAGTACAGAGATGTGCTTTTCACTTATTTTTGTTGTGTTGAGATCAATTATTCAATGATTTTTTAAAAATTTTAATTATTGTATGATCAGACTGCTGTAGTTAAGATTATGTCAGCACTTCGACTGTGAAAATATTTTCAAGGGACTTCAACTTGCCTAAAAAAATACTCAGAATTTCAGTGTGTTACACAAAAAAACTCAGTCCAGTATAAGAACACTCTTTTATGATTAAGACTTCTCTTGCATTTAATATAACGTTTTAACACATTTGTGGGTTTCTTTAAGTCTAAAGGATAAATATATATATTACTCATTGACAAGTCTTTGTTTTATATATTTTCTTGCTGAAGTTCAGCTACATTGTTTGTTATATTTTGAAAAAGCCTCAATTGTTTCAAAAGAATGCAGTTTTCAATATAGACCAGTCTTCTCCTCTAAAATGAGTCTGTTACAATAAGTTCAAAGTGACATATGTGGAATGAAAACATATGATTTGCTTCACTTCTGGTAAAAATATGACCTAAATAAGTGAACCAGAAGGAAAAATAATTCTCATAGATTTTATTTTTCCATCTTTATGCTGATTAACTACATAAAAAAAATTCCCCGTAGTACAGCATTGAAGGCAGAATCAAGCCCAAGTCATTAATAAAAATTCTAATCTGTCCCATTAAAAGAAAAGAACCACCAAAACCCCACAACTCCATAATGCAATTCCCACACTACTGCTGTTTCTTGGGCAATGACCATCCTCAAAGGACCTCTTCATCTTTAGAAGTGTTACTTTCAACCATTGCATCTTCTTCATTCTCCCATTCTATTTCATGAGGAAATCTAATATCCATTTTCCAACGCTTAACAGCAAGGAACAATTGCTGTCAATTACAATTTGCAGTATGCATAGTCCTGTGTCAATAATGCCGGCTACAATACTCAGCTCACTGGCAAAGATTTCTGTTTAATTACAATAAAATTATACTGAACTCTGAGTAGTCTTTCAGAAGCCATGGTTAAAGAATACCTTTCACTATCCGGGGTGTTCAATAAGCTCCCGACCACGTGCAGTCTGTAAGACCCCAACAATATTGTTCATTTATCCTGAGTTGCCAAATGTTTCTGGAGGACAACAGTAAGTTGCATGGCTCGAACAATGACAGGAAAACTGCTTTGACAGCATGGTAGGGCTGGTTTAATAAGGAAGTCAAATATGGGCACTATAAAATTAAGGAAAAAATAACAAAAATATTCATGGCAGTTATGAAATCAAGCCTTAAAAAAAAATCTTTAAGCTGAATTTCTTTAAGAAATAAAGCCACACACTACGGAGATTTGAAAAACTGAACTTTATGATAAGAGCAGTGTTTCTGCAAAGCAGTTTAAAAGTGGATTAGTAGCCAAAAATAACTACTATAAAAATATGTCAAAGAAAAGCAGGAATCGCGTTGAAGTACTCTAGCCAGGGCACTTCTGTACAGAAATCAGTTATTTAGTGTTCTGTCAATTTGAAGAAGCATGTGTCTCATCAAACTTCCAGTAGCAAAAATCCAGTTGAAGAAATCATATTTCAAAGTGGACATGTCATCTTTCTCAAAAGTAAAAAGTTTAGAATGGTTAGGATGCAAAAATATATATTTTTAGAGATTATGGAACTCCCATGAGGTGTAGTTATCACAGACCAGGATTCAGTTATATAAACCTTTCAGACTTGGGTGAAGCTGGAAGTATGCCTCATCTATTAATTTCAGGATGCGGTCATTTATTAAGTTAGGCTTCACTAAAAGTATGTTAGGATTTTGGCTGGGGTCTCTTTTGCAGGTGTGAACTTTTGAGATAATTTACTCTAAATCCAAACTTACTTCCAAACGCAAGGACACCTGTTATTTTTTAACTTCCCTACAGTTCAGGTCATGACAACCATTTTCAGGCTGTTTTGTTTACTTGTTTATATTCAACAGTAACTAAAAAGGTTATGATGGTGGATTTCTCCTGTGGTTTTAAAATTACTGTATACCTAAACCAGAGATTTTTACTTGAAACTGCATTTGGAAATAACTCAGAAGTTAGGAAAGTTTAATTCTGTAGCACATATGACTTTTGCAAAACAATAATTTTCAGGAGAAAAAAATGTTTTTATTAAAACAGCAGACAGACATTTTGCCATTTAAATGCACTTCTCCAACAGGCAGATGCAATATTAAATATGGGCTTTCATAAACACAAAAATACATTACTCCATATGAAATAGATATTTGAAACCGGTGATACAGATGTTTGTCCAAGATTCTGTACTGCTAGTTGAGCTGGCTGGTGGCAGTGATACAGTGTTCTATGGAGCATTTACTGGCTTACAGGCATTAACTGAGGGGGTCAATATTTACTTTTCTTCCAGTAAGACAAAGGAAGACAAAGGTCAATGTCTCATGAGACACCATAGCCGGATATTCATTTGGGTACATTGCTACACTTACATATATTATTGAAATAGACATATATTGTCACATTCCTACGTTGTTACACATCTAGAAATAAAAAGGTTAACATTGCTTACAACACAATATTTCTGTAATTGCTTTCCTTTGAAACTAACATTTAACAATGAGATGAAATCCAGGGCAAAAATAAAACCCCCTCCTCTCAAAACTTCTATTTGGAGTAGTATTGGAATATTGCTGCAAGCAGTTCTATGTCTACATCTGACTCGCTATTACAGTTAAACAATTGTTTAGGTAATCTTTAAGTGGTGTGTTCCAGCCAAGCTGAAACAAGTAACTGCCATGCAATTTTCTTAGTTTTTGGGCAGTTTTATTCAAAACTTTGCACCTCAAGTGAGGGTTTTTAATGGTTTTGTTCATTTGTTTTCCCTCTCTCTTCACAGAATCTCTTCTCAACATTTTTCTTGTGGAATACCCATGTTTTGGGTCCATGTCTTTTGGAGCATGTAGACAGTGTTGTAGAAAAGGCTTTACTTTTTAGGCCAACCAGTCATCACTTCTCAGTTCCATCTTCTGTGAATAAAAACCCCAGAGCTAGTGTACAGAAGGACACTCTTTCCTTTTATTATGACTATCATGGGATTCATATGTTCCATAGTTCCCAAAGAGCAGAGCAACTGGATAAGATTGTGGAAAAATGCTAAATATCACAACTGATGTTTATAAGTTACTTCTAATTTTTCAACAAGTCATAGTCCTCAAACCTTAGAAATGCTTGTATAGCTGACTACTGGTTCAAAAATAGCCCGATACTTAAACAGGATTTTTTCCTTACCCAGTTTTCACAGGAAAACAAAAATATATGGAGTTAGTGATGCCATAATTAACATCTATTTTCCACAGAAAATCATGTGGAGTAGAGTTGAGAAAGCCATTAACTTAGTAAATTATAGAGATTTCTGCATTTTGAAGTATATTGCTTAGTCTAAAAAGGTAAAATAAGTAATTTGGCTTACAAAATAAGGATTAAAATCATTATCAATCCAAACAGCATTTTCTCCATAAAGTAATTTATTGTTGATGAGCACTGAAAGAGTACTGGTGGGAAAATCACTCAATAAAGCTTAAAACATTATCTGATTATCATTTGGTTGTTTAAGAAAAGTCAAGTATGGTGCAGAAGATTTTTGTAATTGGATTTTTCTTCTAAAAGCATCTGATGTTTTGGATGTGGAATGGTTGCAGCTCTAAAAAATCAATTGTGGAAATTATCTTTAAGTTATAAGCTAACACATTATTAGTACACAATTAAAATACAGAAGGGAAACAAGTTTACCCATGAAGTACTGCTGAGTCTTTCAACTGATGGAAATTACTACAGATACTTTAAAAACTTCTTAGATTGATTAATTGTGTTTGCAATCCATCAGGAAAGATACAAACTCAAAGTGTACAACCATTCACTTAATGAGACTTTTTAAAAACTCAGTTGAGGCCTCTGTAGTTTTAATTTTTCATTTTCAGACAAAAATGGTACAGACTATGTTTCTAATGAATTTAGCTGCAATCTTCACTATTATCTGACACAAAAAATGAGAGAACTGATCATAGAGACTAATTTTATGTATCTCAGTGTTTATATTTCCACTTTCAAACATCTCTCCTAAAACATCAATCATGTGATAAACCATGGTATTGTGGTTCAGTTTGTTGATTATATACAAGAATCACTGGTCAGACTTATTTCAAAATTATGACAATTACACAGTGTAAGTTTAAGGAGATGTGAGGGTTTATGTGCCTAAGGAACTACTGTCATTATGATTTCATTGTATGCATTGCAAAAAAACCATTTTCCATCAAACTGTGGGAAATATTAAAGAAAGAATTTATTTTCCTTTGGTTTATTTTCTTCCTATGTGGAATCCAAATATAAATACTTAGACTCAAATCTCAAAAGTTTATACATTTAACGTATTTTACAGAGATAAGCTGTTCCACTGAAATGGGTAAGATTGCTCACACGCGTATAATGAACTTCATACATAGCATATGGTGAGCTCAGTCTTACCTACCAATATGAAAGGGGAAATAGATGTACAGATAAACAGTGAAAAAGAAAATTATTAATGTACAAAAATATTTCACATTACATAGCTTTTATTACAAATAAGGACACTTTACTAAAAATAAGGACACTTAAGAGTGCAAGAGCTCGCCATCCCCATGTGTAAGAAATTTAAAAAGTCGGGCAGAAAACTGAAATGGCTGAGGAAGGACCTGCTGCTCAAACTGAGAAGTAAGAAAGAAATGCATGTCAGTGGAATATACTGAGTTACTTTTCCTCAACTTGAGTCTGTTTTGCCCCATCACAATAATTGGCCAGTGATGTCCCTGTCCTCATCTTGACTAACAAGCTTTTCCATTTCCCTGGTCCTGTCTAGGGGAGGGGGACTGAGAGAGCAGCTGAGAGGGATCTTGCTGATGGTCAAGGTCATCCCACCACATCAGCAAAGTCGGCTGCCAGTGGTAGAGGGCAGCAAGGTTTTTGCATGCTAAACAAAGTATTACAGTCCATTATCATAATCAGGTCTGTCAAAAAAGTCACTAGATAAATGTAACACTACGTAATTTGAAAAACCTTTTGTCTTTCCAATATTGAGCAAGGTTTTTGAATGTACAATAATTCAAAGCTGATGTATAATATAGTTCATTCACACCTGTGCAAGGTAAGGTAGTTAATAAGGCAATATCACTAATGGCTCTAAAAGCCTGAAACCTTTTGAGTGTTCTCAGCATTAGCAAGCAATTTTCAGACTATTTCTAGGGAATTTAACTACCATAACAGAAGCCACTTTAGTTTTTATAAATCATTTCTTCAGGTAAAAAAGTTTTCAGCTCACAGATGATATTTACTGAGCCAGCTAACATGCTATAAAATTAGAGGAAAAGAATTACATAATAGATGAATGATGTATTTGAAGGGCCATATTCTGACAATCTCAGTCTATGAACTGGATAATTTTATCTCAATTATACACTCTAATTCCACTTCAGCAATTAACAAGCCTCGTCACCATGCATTTTGTGGTCTGCTATTGTCAGGATTACCTTTATTGCTAGTCTCTGTTGACAGTGCACTTTCATAGAGGCAATTTAAAAACTTCTAAAACTGAAACAGATAGTTGAAGACAATTGCATAATGTCAAAGATGTACTCTAATTAGAACTATCAAAATATGTGAAGGAGTAAATGCATCTGCAAATCTGAGGGCTTTGCAAGGAAACTGAGGAGAATATGTTATGAAAAACAATCTCATAAATACAGCCCAGAAAAGTACTGGCCTTAGACTGAACTCAAATCAAAAATTCTGGCGAAGCAGCAGATTCCTCTGACAACAGGCAATTTGAAAGCCAATTAACATATGAAGTGCAAGCAGGACATGTAATAAAATCTCACTGTGCTATTGAAAAATAATAAAAATAGAAAACTTTGCAATAAAATCTAAAATGGGAAGGAGGTGCTGTTCTGCTACTTTAGTGATGATCCTAGTATAAAGGGGGTGAGGCAGGGTTTTCCCTATTCTTAAGCCTGCGAAGGCTAATCCGACATCAAGGACAAGGTAGGACTCTATTAACAAATAAGTGTGGCAAGAGCCAAGAGTAGGAATGTACCTAAACACTGCCACCTCCATGTGGAGTGGCCTTAACATAACTCCTGTTTAGGGGCCCCTAGAGTAAGAAAGAAAATGTATTTCGGCCTGGTGAGAAAGCGAAAGTATCCAAGGACAAGTCATGTTACTTGCGGTCATGTTAATATTGCTCTGTGAATGTGAGATGGCTGAAGGGTAAATCCACACATGTGTGAAGGCAAATACTCACATCTGAGTCCCCAGGCTTAACACTTAATAGATGGAGCACGTATTTTGAGATCAAGCATGACAATTAAGTGGCTGTAATTGTAGGGCACAATCAAGTGATGGTGTAGACACTGAAATTCCTCACCATTTAAGCAGTTAAAAGCTTTTAGTTCAATTATATGTAAAGTGATTTCCACTGTTGTATCAGGCAGATGCTTTAGTAAACTATTTTCAGAGTAGAAGAAGGAAGGCAGCCTGTAACTGAGGGATTCGTTCTGGCTGCTGTGCTATACTTCCCAAGGGATGATTTAGTAGTGCACGTTTTTTATGTCAGCAAATATTAAACCACCACAATCAATACATATCATATACAATTTGCTATAAGGCACAATCTGGCCTGCAAAAATAACGCCTTTTTAATATCCAACACACCTTTGAATTAAAACAGCTCTTGCTTATTGTACCAGTAACATAAAAAACCATCTAGTTCCTTCTTCCATCTTTACTGTTGGGCCTTCTACCATGCTGTGGTAAGACAGCACCACATTGTGCTGCTTTTCATGAGAAGAGCACCCATGAACAAAGCTTTGTGGTCATAGTACACTGCTAGTTTTAGCCACAATTCAGATATACAATAATTGCTATTTGTGTTTGTGTTTATGTGAATGAATAAAACAGATACACATACAAAATCTTATGGCTTTGTTTAGGAAGAGTGATTTCATGCAAAAATCATGAGGACTGCATTTCAATATGTGATACTTGTATGAGAGACAATAATTGGTAACAGAACACTTACTATTCCCATGAATTTTTCTGTTCAGTATGCATAGGCATGGCACTGTGAATTTTTGCATTATACAATGATATAAGATCAACGTTTTGCTATAGGACTACAAATGTCATCAGTTCTTCAAGCAAATATAAAGGATATTACCATTGTTTTTAAGTCCATAATATTTGTTGTATGCACGAGTAGCTCAGTAGTTACCAGTAAAATCTATGTAATCTAGTTATTTTTTCTTCTGTTTTCAGATAGATGGTTTATTGATTAGTCAATTTGCTCATAGGAGAGAATTTCCAAGATAATGTTTCAGAATAAGGGTAAGCAGACCTAGAAAATGCACCATTTAGTTCACGGTGTTGTGAGACTGGGACCTCATCTATATGCTATGGTTTTGATATTGCAGGCTGTAAGGTAAATTTCAAGATGAATGTCTAAACAAGCTGGTTCGGGTACTGACAGTAGCATAACTCTCAAGTAGCAAAGATCTGATTCAGATTTCTTTACATGTAACTTTGATACCAGGTTTTCTAAGGGTAAAATACACCATGTGTCAATTTTATGTGTAGATTTTGCTACTTAAATTCATCTGGGGATCAATTTTTCAAAGTAATTGCATTAAGTGATTGGCTTCACATTTACTCTGAGATGGAAGGTACCTGTACAAACCCTTCTGTGTAGGTACTAAACTGCTTTTGAAACTGGTCTGCATGAGACATCAAAACACCTTGAATATTTTGTGCTTTAATACTCATTTTTAGGTTAAATTTCTTCATTAATTATATTCACAATTATTTTTCAAAAGCTGTAGACTTTTTCAGTGAAAGAACAGCTCTTGCAAATCTTCTCATAAAGGTCAGCATAGGAAAGCATTTTTGGTATAGGACTTATTGGTGCAAAAGACACTGAACGTAGTAAGAAAGTCTGCAGGTAACACCACTGGCTGCTATAACTTTGTCATTGATTTTTTGAGTCATTTTTCTATACTTAATTTACCCACTTTTACTGGAAACCTTTAAAAATAATCACAGCTCAAGGCCAGCTGCCAAATAGATTGAAAACTGAGTTTATGTCACTGCAACCCTTCTGTAGACTGCTCTTCTGCTATACATCCACCTCTATATTAAATAGTCCAGAATAGCTGCTAAAGTTCTAGTGTCTATTATACACTCTGCTCTCCTAGATATCCTCTGTGTAAGCACAATCTTTTTTTATTAAAGACATCTTATAATAACCTTCTTCCTCATAGAACACCACTGAATCACTCGCTATGACAAATTCTTCATAAAACAAGATGCAAGTTTCTGTATGATTCAGTTAAGTCAACTTGTTCTCAATATTTCCAAAGCTATATACAGAGACTTATTACACCGAATAACATTTCTTTGGCAGTCCCTAATAAATACAGTGTGGGTTTTCTTGCTCCTGCACTACTATAACATTGAATATTTTTATTTAACCCTCTAGAGGGAAGCACAAGTGATAACACTTGACTGCAGTCTCCTCTTTGTTGGATTTTTAATAATTTCATGTCTGTCACTACTCAGTGAGGCTGAATTTTCACAGATGTCAATTAATTTTCCTGAAACACTAATATTTCATCTGTAGGAGCTTCATCTTCTAGCTAAATGCCATACGCTACTGTACAGATTGTACTGGTCAAATTCTTAGCACTTCCTAATGTAACTAAAGGTGAAGTAGTTATAGGGATGTAGCTTTTTTTGAAAATACACCCAGAGAAAATATTTAGGTCCTGAAACTGGAAAGTTAAAAGAAAAAAGAAGAGCATTATTATATAGGAGAGTATATAGGAGCATATGTACCTATATCTATATATATATGGAAATTTTTGTAAGAAGAATTTTTTAACCATCATTTCACAGATAGGGGAGAGACATGCAGAAGTAGGAAAATTAGTAGAAAGAGAATCAAGTGTTTCCTAATCTGAAGGTAGTACCCAGGTTAGTACCCAAACTTCAGTGTTTTCTCAGTACTAAGCATCCAATTATTTTAGTGTGAACAAGAATAAATGACATGTTTTAGTGCACTTAAGAGTATAAAGATATGTCTGTACAGAACTGTATGGATTATTGCAGATTGTCTAAGCTGACTGGGTATGAGACAGAGTCAGTAAACCATCCTGTCTAATTATCTTGGTCCTTCCTAGTAGGCCGAGTTCCTGTCTGTGTCACAAACATGGGTTCTAGAGTGATGCAATGAGGCAGCAGACTTGATGTACAGTCACTGTGGACTCCATTCAGCTGCTGGACCTGGAACTGAATCACAAAATCATGGAAACACAGAATCATTTAGATTGGAAAAAAACTTTAATATAATTGAGTTCAACCATGTCTAAAATGACTAAAGCATGTGCTAATGAAATGTAACACAGTCTACGCCTTTATGTCCTGATGCAGAGTTTAATGTACTTCAGCTGAGAAATAAACTGCCCGTGAACTTCAGTGGAGGTAGAGAACTCCTGAAATTCCATCTTCAGTAATTTCTGATATATATATTAAGATGGACTTCAGCAAAAATACTAATATGTCAATGATATGATTCAAATTGAAAATACCTAAGCCACTTAGGATGGCTTGTACAGCAGAAAGCTTTTTTTTTCAGAAACAATAAAATTACTTTCACTGTCACAGCAGGTTCTCATCAAACAAGTAAATTTAATCCTATTCGATCCTATCCTAAAGGATGCCACATAATCAAATTCAAGAATGACAGCAATAACACTGAATATTAGATTCAATAGTAGGGCTGAAGAAATCTCCAAACTGCTAGATTTCAGAAGAAAACATGTAAACTTGTCTTTTCTCACAAGTGGTTGCTATCAGGCTGTCACGTGCGGGAATCCTAATTAGACTTTTAGTCTGTCTTAATATATGCCTTTTGTGCTAGACAGACTTCATGTAAGTGGTCTAAGTAAGTTCTGCTCTTTTTCTCTTTCTACTCTTCTCATACTGCTGAACTGCACGCAGTTAATCCATCACTAGATTTGTAGATTTCCTTTCTGCTATATGAGATCAAGGCATTTAATGGTTTGTAGCACATACAGTCAACTACCTCTTCCCTAGCCTTGCTGTAGCCAAGAATTGCTGGCCTGTGCTGCTTTCTGCATCCAGTTCCCATAGGAGCTGTCTACACCTGCACTGCTAAGCATTCCTTGGTGAAGCTGTTCCTCTTCCCCACAAACTTTTCCCACCTCTCCCTTTATTACACCCCTGAGTTTTCAATGTTCTCAGCAACTCCATTACAGACTTCTTCAGGTAGCAGAGAGTAGGCCATTACCTGCTGTCTCCCAGTGCAAGCCTTACTTTGCCTTGGACATCTTCTGATTTGTCAGACTTAGGCTGGAGCTTGCTACACCAGTGTCACAGCAGGGCCCAGGGAAGACAGGAAGAAATGCACTGGGCAAGGTGTCACCTGACTGCATAATTTATCACTTTAGCAAAGATACTCTTATAGTGGGAACACAAAGGGAAAAATAGCCTGAATGCCTACTGGGCCTCTTTTCTATTAAAAAATCCCAACAACCAATAAAAGCAACAGGGATGTCATCCTGTCTCAGCTCCATTGGGCCGATTGCCACAGTGTTTGGTCTAGTCGCTGTAGCTGGACTGACGGGCAGTTAGAAGAAGGATGAAGCTATTTCAGTGGCTCCATGAGCCAGGAAGGCTCAACAACTGCCAGAAGCACCCTTCATTTTCAGATCAGCAGCTGTGTTTACACGGCGTGGAGGAGCCACAATGGAATAAGCCTCAGCCATCCTACTGCCGATGGACCAGGTGGTTCATTGCTGGTGTACCCATAGCCATGCCTGCTGTAGTTCTGCCATTTTTGGTGTCTGGAGCCCTGTGTCTCCTCTGCCTGACATGCAATTAACATTCTCAGGAAAAAGGCAGGGGAGGGACGATTCAGAGCAACAAGTACTCAGATGCACCAATTCTTACTCCTTCCTTGCTATATGTCTTGCAAACATTGTCCTTGTGCCCACTCACTCATGTGTCCCAACTTCCCTCATGTGCCAGCTGTGCCTCGGTTGTTTAGGCAGAAATCTGAGACCAGACTGAGGAATGCTGCTGGGACATGGAAAGTTCCTATCTTCAGCCATGTCATCTATGACTAGGAGTCTGCTGTTACTGTTTGGAGCTGTTGCCTTCATGAGTACGTCATGGGAACAATCTGGTTTGTGCTCTGATTCAAGGGGCCATTGTAGGGCTGGTGAGAGAAAGGTACCCACTATCACAGGAGTGATATGTCTGTGCCTGGCTGTGTATTGATGCCTACTGCAGCCTGTCCAGATGAGAGATGATTCTTCCTAATACACAGTTTTTTTCTGGGCTCTTTATGGGTACAGATTTCAGCTATGAAATCTGTGTATGAAATCATCAGCGGAGAAAGCAGTGCTCTGCTAGTGCAGCCATAGCAAGTGGTAGGTGATGATGAATCACAGATGATGACTGAGGTAGCACAGCCCATTCTCAGTTTTGTGTAAGGTGAACGATTCTAAGTAACATTTGTCTCCTAGGTGTACTTCGAAGGCTGCTGGGAAGGGCAGAAAAACTTGCCACTCTCTCAAGTTAGCCTTGGATCCTGCTCTTATGGCAGTTGTGCTGAACCCCTGACTGGAAGAGGCTTGGAAGGTAGCTTCCTACTCCAGCAGCCAAGGCAGAAACTCAGGACAAGGTCAGCTGAAGTGTAGAATTCATGGCTGTCATCCTTCTGGCAGGAATGTAGGCCAAGACTCAGGTGTACAGATTTGTCTGGGGCAATGAAGCTCAAGCAGGAAGACAACAGACTTTATATGTGTGTGCACTTTATGCATGGGAAGCTGCAGATAATCTCTCTCCTGTCTATCAGTTACTTCCTGACCCCGTTTGCTGATACTAGATCAGATTAGATGTAAAAAAAGAGTCTGTTTCAGGATAGAAACAGGCCAGCTTTGTTCACAGTTGGTAACTCTCGTGGGATCTTAAGCTGAGGGGGAACTATCTAAGATGAAAAGGTATCAGAAAATGGTTGCCTTCAAAAGCATCTTCTCAGGACAGCTAAGCTGATGGCATCTTCCTATCACATTCAATCAACAAGACAAGCAATACAGAATTTTCTTACTGCCTCCTGCCCAGTACAGAAAACAGACAATTTTATTTTATTTCATTTCTTAAGCCATGTACTCTCTCCCTATAGGGCTCTGATCAGTAAAAATTGCCAAAACAGGCTTTGATATTGAGAATTTTTCATCTTGTATTGTTACTTTGTTTTACAGTTTCTCAAGAGATCAATAGACATTAACTTGATTGTTCCTAAGAGTAGAATAGTTGAAGGTCTTTGAGATAGAATAACTGTGAAAACACATTTTTGGTAAGATGTCATGAACACACCAAACATCTTAGAAATATGTCTGGAAAGGCAAATAATTCTTTCAGCATGCAAACATTGGCAACATGAGCATTAACTCCTGAACATGTCCATTCTGCACCTTCCTAGCTGCTGCTGGAAAGAAAATCAGATGAATAGCACATGACGTGAATTCATGGTGATGAGAACATGAATGCTGAGTGCACAGTAACACAGTAATTAACACAGTAATCTGGAGGAAGAAAATTATGTCCCTTTTCTGCCCTTGTAAAGTTATAGAGGAGAGACATGAGATCAGAAAGAAAGAAGAAAGGGAAAGGAAAGAAAAAGAAAAGAAAAAAGAAAAGAGCAATCAAACAAAATGTACTAGTATTTCAAAAAGCTCCCCCTTTGTTTTAATCTCTAAAAATATATCCTACAAAGTGACATCCAAGTCTGGATATCTCACTCTTAGAAATGGAACTTCCAGCTGATCTAAATGTACATTCCTCGGAAAGGCGTTTAGATAGAACATTACACATGATCTGACAGGTATTTCCCAGCTGAATTGTTCAGCTTGAAACAACCCCGTCTTCATGCTGTGCTGATGATCCTCCTGCCTGACATTCCTAGTTTGGTCAATCCTGTAACCTGGGAAGACTGATGAACAGCTCTCTGTTTAGACACTCACCTGACAAAATAAACACACTTCTTGATCCTGTATCTTCATCACTATGTGAGCAGCATCGATATATTTGCTAGGTGTACTCTCTGTATATGTGTAATCTATATATATATTTATATGATATGTGTATTATATACATGAGACATATATAAAACACTAATGTAAAAGGCTATGGAAGTGACATTAAATCAGACAAGAAATAGATGATATTCATCAGGTTTTCTAATTTAGGATAAAGACTCTAGGCAAGATTTGTAACTTCTACATAAATATCCATAAACACTGAATTTTTTATTGATCAGATAGAGTTCCGTGAAGGCGTTGAAACCAGAACCATCTTATTAGAAAAAAAACTACACCATGCACGTGGGATTGTAATAAATAAAAAAGTAATAGATAAGAAATTACTATCAGTCAACCTTACATAATTAATACAGAAAAGACTTACAAGGAAGTTGTACAAAACCTTCTTAGTGTCTACCTCTTTTCTACTGTTGTGCTTCTCTATGTCCTATGAGGACTTTTCAATGCAGGAGAAACAAATGCACCAGTAATAGGTGCTGGTAATTAATAGTAGCTACTCTATTTAAGTAATTTCAGTCTTGGAACTTACTCAAATCATGAGGTATATTTAGGATTAGATACCCAAACTGCAGTAACTAGGGGTGCCATATGCTGCAGGTTTACCCAGTCTTATTTGCATTTGTGGTCACAGTCAGAGCAAAGGACTTGAAAAGTTATTTTTCACTTGTACAAGGATGAAGTATTTTTTTTCTGGAATTAATATGGATTTTTTTTCTACATTGTGAAAGCACATCCCAGATTAGAATTAAAAAGGACAAATACAGAACTAAAAATATTAAATATTAAGATATATATATATATATATATAAATGACTAAACTGTTTTGGGGTGTATTTTTGGTCTTGTTGGGTTTTTTTTAATGAATATAGAAAGGAAGGAACAAAGATTTGTAATGATGAGAGACTCTTTTAAACCACTGTAGCACAGGTAGGAAATGAGATATTTTTGGCAACAGAAAAAGTGAGACCCAGTGATAAAGGGAAACATTAATTATCCAATACCTGTTGGAAAGGAACAAAGACACAGCTTCTAACAGAAGTTAGAGACTACACTGGGGAGAATGTGAAATGGGAGGTAGTTTAGGAAACAACTGTCCCCAGCCTCAATTGCAACTGACAGGAGGTGGCTGAGGATTAGAAGGTGTAAGCTACTAGTGATGGTCACAGGAGGTTTAGGTTCAAAATTGTAAACAAAAAGAAAGGAAGAAAGGCCCTGAAATAACAAGTCTATTTTGGGGGGGTTTTAAGGGGTTGTTTTGAAGTTTCCATCCATTTTGGGATCAGATGAATGACATATCAAGATTTGACTTACTGTGAAAAAATACCCTACCAAATAACTCACAACTATTGAGAATAAATAGAAATTCCTAGAAACGGAGAGACAGCAGAAAACTCTACAAAAAAAAATACAATATAGCTAAGTCAGGTGTTTTGTTAGTCTGGGAGGGGAAGAAAGGATGTGATTTCAAGAATGATACTATTTTCATTGCCATATTATCCTTCTCTTTGTGACCAAACAGCATGTGTAGTTAACTCTAATACTCTAAATTTCAGAACAAAATACTATGGTAAAATGTATTTAAATATATTTGATACAATTAGATAGGCCAGGGCAAGGGTAGAGCAAAGGAATAGAACCTTCAGCAATTAATAACCAAAGTAGTACCCGAATCACAAGTCATTACCATTGAGATCTTGTAGAAGTCTCAGGGGACTGAAGAAGGGCAAGCCATTTCATTCCACTAGGAAAGGGAAGACTTGAGAAACCACTGACCAGTTGCAGTACTTTCAGTGTGTGGAAAGATACTGGGAGAAGTTATTAAACAGCCAATTTATAACCACTCTACAGGAAAAAAAAAAAGGGTGATGAAAAACAGCCAACACAGCTCTCTCAAGAGTAAATCATGTCCAAACAATCTAATTTCTGCCTTTGACACAGTAACTTTCAGTATAATGGATAAGAAGGAAGTAGAAGGTGAGATCGCTTTACTTTAATAAAGCTTTTTACACAGTGCCACATGAGACCTCATAGGGAAGCCAGAAAAATACAGCCCTATAGGCCCAGCCTGAACAAAGGGTTTAAACAATATTGAGGATGAGTATTACATGCTAACATAAGGGATGAAATTACTGCACAATACAGTATAAAGGTAAAAATTAGGCCTCAGCCTTTCTGAGCTCAACCACTAAACCGTTTTCTGTTTAAGTCCTCTGATTTCAGTGAAGGTGTTTTTTTATTGCAGGTTTTGAACTGAAGCTGTGCTTAGAAAATGTATTTTACTTGTAATTACAAGAAAGCTGAGATGAATTTTTTGAAGTATCATAAAAAATAATACCTAAATTTTTTGCATTAACTGTTAAGCAAAATGACTCTTTCATAACCTCAGCCAAGATTAGCAACAGAATCCATCCAGACTAAGGTAAAATCCAGTCCGAACGCAGCATGTCACTAATGGGATCATAAAGGTCACAATTTGGAGGGCCCAGTGTGATGTGGTAACAGGCAACCGTGATCACCCCAGCAGCCAACCATTAATGTAACTTCAGAGTAATAATCCAAAAGGGAAGACTCCTCCATTGACACATGTAATATGCAAATCCTTCTGAATATCAAACAACTCTAGAACACCAGCTCCCACCTGCCAATTTAATGCCATATGACTTTAAAGGTTTTTTAATTATTTTATGGCAGGAGAATAATTGATGTAAGTAGTGATCTAACATGTATGCTTCAACACCCCTCTGTGTTATAGTGAAAAGTATTATTACAGCAACTGATAACAACAATTTTGATCAACAATTATACAGGGCAGAGCTTAACAAGCTATAGCCTATTCCAAAAAACAGGCCAACAAATGTACCTAATAAGTTGATAGTTACAGTTACTTAAGTCAAATATAATTAATTTAACAAGAAGAAAGCAAAGACACTACTGTTCTCAAGAGGGTAATCACCAGTTTGGTGTCAGGATTAGAAGACTGTCAGCCAGGAGAAAGAGGGAGAAAACAGAATCAGAACATGCGAAGAATTACAAATATCAGACATGGTAAAATGTGATATTCTATCCTTATCAATGAAATTCTGAAACCTAAAACTTCACACAAGTAAGACGCTGGTTTTCCTGATGTCTAACAAAATTGCAGTCCTGCCCAACCCTCTGACTTTTTTTATTATTTGTAATTATTTATTTTGTTATATATTTGAAATAGAGTTATGCTGTTAGTACAAGCCTAAGTATTGGAAAGGAAAATACCCTCATTAAAATTCGGCTAGGAAAAGAGAACCCTTAACCGTACAAACTATGTATGTCTATTTGTATACATATATACATATAACCTACCTAAGCAACCTGGATGCAGGACTTGAAGAGATACTAAGTTTACACATGATACAAAATTGGGAGGGCCCACTGACTCCCTCCAAGGCAAGGAGGCTCTGCAGAGAGACCTCAACAAATTAGAGAAATGGGCAATCACCAACGATATGAAATCTAACAAGGGAAAGTGCTGGATTCTGCACCTGGGATGGGGCAACCCTGGATGTACAGACAGACTGGGGAATGAAATGCTGGAAAGCAGTGCCATGGAAGGGGACCTGGGGGTCCTGGTCAGCGGCAAGTTGAACATGAGCCAGCAGTGCCCTGGTAGCCAGGAGGGCCAACCCTGTCCTGGGGGGCATCAGGCACAGCATCGCCAGCTGGGCAAGGGAGGGGATTGTCCCGCTCTCCTCTGCACTGGGGCGGCCTCACCTCGAGTGCTCGGGGCATTTTTGGGTGCTACAATACAAAAAAAGGTATTAAGCTACTGGAGATTGTCCCAAGGAGGGCCATGAGGTTGGTGAAGGGCCTTGAGGGGAAGCCTTATGAGGAGGGGCTGAAGGCACTTTGTTCATGCTGGAGAAGAGGAGACTGAGGGGAGACCTCATTGCAGAGCACAATTTTCTTATGAGGCAAAGAGGAAGGGCAGGCACTGATCTCTCCTTTGTGGTAACCAGTGACAGGACCCAGGGAATGGCCTGAGGTTGTGTCAGGGAGGTTTAGGTTGGATTTTAGAAAAAGGTTCTTCTCCCAGAGGGTGGTTGGGCACTGTAAGAGGCTTCCCAGGGAAATGGTCACAGCACTAAGCCTTGTAGAGTGCAAGACTCAAGCATTTCAAGAATGGTCTTATGCACATGGTGTGATTCTTGGGGTGTCTTGTGCAGGGCCAGGAGTTGGACTTTGATAATCCTAGTGAGTCCCTTCCCACTCAGAATATTCTGTTATTCTGTGATTCTGTGATATGTGTATGTACATGTACACATGTGCATATAAATGTTATATAAATTTATGCATATGTGCACAGACTTATGAACACACATACATGTATGGACCTCACAATCCTAAGTTTTAGACTAACCTGACTAACTTGGGTTACCAAAGAAAAGACAGCAGTGGAATCGAGTCTTGAAAAAATAACAGTACTGTCATTCAAGCACTGCTTTTAAAAGCAAGTTTTGAAGTTAAATTCCGTAGATAACCTTTTGTTAGAAGATGTACTTGACTGGCTGTTATAGCTTACAGAACTTCACAAGGTATCAGGAAAGGTACTGGAGCAGGTAAGGAAGGGCAGTGTCAGAGGGTATCAGTTTATCACACACATACAATAAACCAGTAAAAGACATGAAAAAAAGATACAGGACAAGGGCTATGCCTTTACAAGCACTGAAGAAAAAATAGAGTAGAACCACTCATGATGTCCAGTCCCTTGAAGAAAGAACAGACACTCAACATCTGTTCTCTAAAATCATGCTTCTCTCCAGTATTTTTCAGTGCAATAAAAGAAGTTCAACAGCACAGATAAAAACTACTGTAAGATGAGTGCACAACAGGTCATATTCAGCTAACACACATTTGAAATTCACTCAGGCTGCTTGAACATATGATGTGAGATCCTTGCAAAGGCTTGGGATGGACCCAGTTCAAATCACTGTTTTCAGGAATGATTCAGACAACAGAGTGTGAAATGCTCTTTGACATTTTGCAGATATTACCAAACCGGGAAAAGAGTAAACACTTTCAAAGACAAATCTGAATCAGCTTGTCAAAATCACTCTTGACTCCAAATTAGTAAGATCAAGTCAACAAAAAAAGAAAAGCAATATAATATAAAACAGGAGGTAAAATAAGATTGAGAGACACAAAAATAGAAAATATCTGTCTAAAGATTTAAAAGACTGTAAATCATGTCAATGATACAATATTATGATAATGGAATGAAAAATAAAAAGGCAAATATAAAGCTTAGTTACAGGATTTACTTTACTTGATAAGTAACGAAATTATACCCCCTTTGTCAGTTTTGCTAATGTCACATTCTCTTTAGTATATAGCAGTACTTTTTATGAAAAATACATAGAAGAATGGCTGAAGAGACCAAAAGTGTAGGAGATTGATGAAATAGAAAGTGCTGTGACATACAAAAGGTTACTGGTTTTGTTTATTTTTCTTTAAAAAAAGAAAAAAATAGAAGAATGAAGGTATACATATCCTCCCAAATGCTTAGATGATTGCAGCAAAACTGCTCTGAGTCAATTAGAGCTTTGAAGTATAGCTGTCTAGATCTTTTCCTTAGTCAAATTTCCCAGTATTGAGCCAACAGTGAAGAGAAGGTGCTCCATTGACTGTTGAAAAGAAATGGTACTGACTGGTCCTCAGCATATCACAAGAAAATAAAATGAATTTTGCAGATTCTGCAACAAGAAAGAAGTATTAGGAAGATAATACTGAACAGACTTGGATGGTAAAATTTAGACACATGGAAGCAGTATATTGTTTCCATCTTCTCCAGTTCTACATGTCTATGGTTTTAAGAGGCTAAAACTAAGTAGCAGACCTGCTTTTTATCATAATTTAATAATATTCAAAATACCCAGAAGAATACAATTGACAGATTTCCAACACATGAAATAATATTTTTTGAACCAATAATTATGTGGTTAGGAGGCTGTAAGAGCCTGATAATAAGAGAAAGTCTTCAAAAAGTGCTTTGTCTTTATGTCTGCTTATTATAATCACTCTTGAACACCTGAAAACTACATATGGTATGGACTGTGAGTAGCCTGCCTTGAGGCCCATGAAAAGGAAGGCAAAAGAGGTGCAAAATGTGGAGGGGAAAATGAAGGGCAGAATCCTTGACCTTCACTTTCCCTGCCTTCCACTACCACCATCGCCTGCTGCGGGACACCCTGCCTCCGGGAGCCAATGTTTGGAGAGAACCCCTTGATCCTGCACCCCTGGACTGAAGCCAGGAGTGAATTGTGGAACCCCTACCCCTGGTCCTGCACTCCGTGGTGGGAGCATCGAGATTGGACCGGGGTTCAGCCACAGCGATTGGGCACCGCGCCTGCATTTTGGAGGACAGGCCGCTGCATTCCCACCAAACTTGTCCTGAGATCAGAGAAGGCAAGTAAGACACTTTCAGGGAAAAAAAAGGCAAAAACTGCTTAGCTCCCCCCACCCCGTCTCAGCAGCAATAAAGGCAGCACAGTGTGGTGGTGACCTATCCCATGCTTTTTAAAGTAACCTTAGCTTTTTCTAACTCTTCTGTACTTCTCTCTTTTTTTCTCTTTGCCTCTTTTACTATTAAATAAAAATAGATAATTTTTTTGGCTTCAAAGTTTAATCTCATTCAGTTTCTATCTCATTTTTTTGGGAATATTGCAAACCTTCAAAGTTCCTTCCGTTTTATTTGCAGTTAGTTCTCTTTACTCCTCTGTGATTAAACTGGTTTGTAACAGATGCCATGTACTTTAACCATGTTCAAAATACTTCCTGTGTAGAACAAGCTTGTGCCAATAGGTTTAAGTAAAAAAGGCCATAATTCTCTTTATGCATTGTCATTTTGCATGCACCTGTGCTTGTCTGAAGGACTGTGCATGAGGCAAACGTGTTCCACAGAGACCTGTAAATTCTGTCATGAGGGAAGTTTGAATGGGAATGCATAGGAGGAAGAAATAACAGAGCAAAAAAATGTCATGTATTTAGAAACAGGTGACTAACCACAAAAAGCTGGTGAGCACTGAAGCAGATATGTTTGCAACAAGACTACAGTACAGATGACTTTTCAGTAGAAGATCTGCACTATTACAGAAGATGGATGGAAATCTTACAAGTGTGATTCCTCGTCTTGGTCATTTCAACTGAAAAAAAGCCTTTAACCACAAGGAATGGAAAATAAGGCAATGGGCACCAACCTTGCCTGGAGATTTATAGGGAAGGAAGTGGGGGATAGAAGACCTTGGGATGAAATATCAGGCCATACAAAGTGTTGACTCATAAGAAATAGAAAATATTTTAGCCAAAAATCAGTTTATTGTCACCAGTCAAGAAGAAACTAAGAGATGAATCAAGAGCTGGCAAACTTACCTTCTGCCTCACCACAAGTAATGGTAAACCAGCTGATTAAATATACACCTCTTGGTACTAGTATGAAAGAATGAATAAGAAAAACACGTGAGGGAATGGGTGGGAATGACTGAAAACATTTTTCTTTAAAAAAAAATATCTATTCCAAAAGTTCTTGCTTTGAGTTTTCTTACATTTAATTCTTACACAACTTCTGGAACTCTAATTCAGGATAAAGTCAGAATGAATCACAGAATCATGAATAATAACCTGCATTGTAAGGGACCATCTAGTTCCAAACCTCCTGAGCTGGATGAAGTACTTGAGGTGGGGTCTCACCAGAGCAGAGGGGCACAATCCCCTCCCTTGCCCTGCTGGCCGCACCGCTTTTGATGCAGCCCAGGACATGTTTGGATTTCTGGGCTGCAAGTGCACACTGCTGGGTCATGTCCAGACTCTCATCCACCAGGACCTCCAAGTTCTTCTCGCCAGGGCTGCTCTCAATCTGTTCATCCCCCAGCCTGTGTTGATACTGGGGGTTGTCTTGACTCAGGTGCAGCACCTTGCACTTAAACTTATTAAATTTTATGAGGTTTCTATTGGCACACTTTTCAAGCTCACCCAGCTCCCTCTGGATGGCAGAAATATCAACTGCACCACTCAGCTTGGTGTCATCTGCAAATTTGCTGAGAGTGCACTTGATCCCTTTGTCTATGTCGTTGGTGAAGATATTAATCAATACTGGACCTAACACAGATCCCTGAGGAGCACCACTTTTCACAGGTCTCCATCTAGATATTGACCACTACCTTCTGGATGTAACCATCCAGCTAATTCCTTATCCACCAAACAGTCCACCCATCAAATCCACCTCTCTCCAATTTAGAGAGAAGGATGTGAGGACCATGCCAACGGCCTTACAAAAATCTACATCATTGAAGGCCACTAACTTTGAAGGTCAGTCAAAACTTGCCTTTGGTGAAGCCATGCTGGCTGTCTCAAATCACCTCCCTGTCCTCCATGTGCCTTAGGATAGCAACTGTTTCATTATCTTCCCAGGCACAGAAGTGAAACTGATTGGCAGTTCCTTCCCTTCTGCCCTTTTTAAAGACGGGTGCAATGTTTCCCTTTTCCCAGTCACCTGGGACTTTACCTGACTGCCACAACTTTTCAAAAACCATGGACAGTAGCTTGACATCTACATCAGCCAGTTCCTTCAGGACTCTGGGATGCAACTCATTTAGGTCCCATGGAGATATGTACAATCAGATTCTCCAGTCGTTATGAATCGGATATTCACTTACTGCTCCCCTGTCCTTCTCTCATGTCTAGTCACTCAAGAGATATGGAAAAAGAGACTTCCATTGAAGACTGAAGCAAAAAAAGTTGTTGAGTATCTCAGCCTTCTCATCTCTAGCTACCAGTTTGGCAGCCTTGTTTATTGTGGGGGTACATTTTCTACCTGACAGACCTGTAAGAGCCTTGTTAATCTTTTTATCCCTTGCCAGGTTCAGCTCTAGCTTTGTTTTTGTCTTCCTTGCCTGATCCCAACAAAACTGGACTGCACCCCTATACTTTCCCCAGAGTACCTGTTCTTTCTTTCACTACCTGTGCATTTGCTTCTTGCTCTTTAGTTTGACCAGCAGGTGCCAACTCAGACATGCTGGTCTCTTGCCTTCCTTGCCTTATTCCTTACGCTTGGGGATCATAGGTCTTGCAGTCTACAGACAACTTCCTTAAAAATCTGCCAGCTCTGCACTACTCCTTTGCCCCTGAGGGCAGTTTTCCAGGGTGTCCTATTGATTATCTCCTTGAAAAGCTGGAATTTAGCGTTTCCATAGTTCAGTGGCCTGACTTTACTCTTCATCTGATCCATATGCCTGACGACTATGAACTCCACCAACACATGATCGTTGCAGCCCAAGTGGCCTCCAGTCTTAACCATGAGGTCCAGTATTGCCTCCCCTCTGGTAGGTCTGTCTGTTTATTACCTGGCTTAGGAAGTTATCCTACATGCATTCCAGGAGTCTCCTGGATTACCTACAGCTCATTGTTTTACTTTCCCAGCAGGTGTCAAGGCTGGAATAGTAGGTTGGAAGGAATGGTCAAATGCCTATAGTTTTCTGCTTATGCTTGACTAAACAGATTTTAATTCAAAAATTAATTAAAATTAATTTTGGGGTTTTTTTGCTTATATTAGGTTCAGGTTTTTTGCTGGTTACAGAATGTATTTTTTCTTTAATTTGTGAGTGCATTCTAGAGGCCTTTATAGCTGTGTGGAAGGATTGTTAGAGAAACTTAGTTGTTGGGTAATAGTCCAGAAACAGCATAATAGTTTCATAAATAAAATTTGCTGCCACTTCAACTAGAAAACATAATTCTTAAGAAAATACCATTTTTCCGCCACATACATATTATTTACTAAGTTTAAGTTATCCAACATGTGAAATTAAATTGTTTCACTTAAATGAACTTTGGAATATTATCTTCTTCAGCAGCAGCATTTTATTTTTTTTAAAATGAGCCAGTAATTTTAATTGCTCTCTTTTTTGTTTGTTTTCGACATAATTACTGCTTTTACAATGTATAAAACACCATAGGTGTTATGCATAAATTCCATGTCAGAAATCATGTCCTCTCTAAGTCTCACAATTGCCCACAGAAATTTGAAAAGAAAAATTTCCTTTTGCAAACAATGCTTAGGTAATTTTATACCATGTACGTGTATAGCTGGGCCTTCATATTCACTGAGTTCCCTAACTTTAGCTAACCAATCAGTAAGTCTGCCTTGGCAAATATATTTTTCCTCTTCAATACTCTGACTTAGGGGAGCCAATAATAACTCTGCTCGGTATCTAAAAGCTCATTGCAAATTAATTTGGAGTGCTGAAGTTTTCTCTTGAATCTGGTCTTAGCATTCTGCACAGTGTGATGAATAACGATCTTCAATGTGCAGCCTAGGCAGCAATTTTTTCTGTGTGTGATAATATTTCTCTTGGACAATGAGGTGAGATGATTTAAATGAGTTCTTTCTAGTGGCTAAGAGGAACATGAAAGACAAGACTATAAAGTCAGTACTGCCATTTTGTTTGCAGGCCATGCCCCTAAGTCAATTGGAATATGTGTGAAATAAAGCCATTAAACACAATTTATATTCAGTGGAGTAAAGCTGTGGAAATATAATGTGTGGCTTCAAGCTTTGCCTTTATCATCTCCTAAAATAGGCTTTGCAAAGTAACATTGAAAATTACTCTACTTTTTTTTTGGTTCCAGTTTGAGTTGGATAAAAGCAAGTCCTTTTTCACATTCCTTCTGACAACATGCAATCTACTGCCTGACTGAAACTCTTATCTGCATTTACTCAGTATTTACACTTATTTCAAAAGCCCCATGACTTTGTTTTAGTCCTCCATGAGGACAATAACAAGCATCCCTCTCTCTGCAACAATTCAACAGGCAACAGTCTCCTAGTTGTGTATGTACTTCATTTTGCTTAGGATCTATGGCAAACTTCGGCCAATTTAGTGTCTTAATTCCCTATGTGAGGAGATACATAATCTATTTAAAACAGGGATAAAAGTGTCAAGAGATAGGGCTGCAAAATTCTTTACAAGATGTAGTAAAATTCTTAGTAAATTGTTTCTTATTAAGAGCATTGAGATTTTTAGTAAATGGAAAGAGAAATTGCAAAATATGAAAATGCACGCATTTTTAATATTCTGTAAAGCTAAAGGCAATTTGTAACTCTGCATAAAATCTTTAAGGAGATATAAAAAAATCTTCTAGCCACTTGTCTTCCTAAAATGCAAAGAATTTTATATGCATAAAAATGAAGCATCCTGGGAATTTTAAGAGCGTATGTTAAGGAGGTATTTTTAAAACTGTCACTTAACTAAGACAAATATGGTTGTCTTTACATACGTAACTAGTGTTATATCAAAGTCAGAGTTCTTTAAACCTGACAGAAACACCGAAGTCTCTTAACTTACACCATGTATTTTTTCCTCTGGTCACAATTACTCCATGTCAATATTTTTGTTTTGTGAATTTATAATAAAGAAGAGATCAGGATTGTTTAGAGAGATAACTATGGCAGTATATGAATGCATTTTTATTTGTGCCAGTATATTCATGTGCCAGCTAAACTTGGAAAAGAGGGAGAGGTCCAAAAGAACAACTCAGTTATGCAAGAAAGTAGTGATGATGGGACCAGATACTTTAAATCTATCAACACATGTCACTTTTCAGCAATTCAGTACATTTTTCAGAGATGTGTTGATCTCTGCTCCTGGTATGCCACTGCTAAAGCCTGTTTTTCCTGTATTTCTCTCTTAAGCCCTTTTCCCCTGTTGCATCATAGTGAAGAGGAAGCTGTATCCCTTTGAAAAGTTCAGGATACTTTCTAAATATGTTCTTGTCAACTCAATTAACAGTTGTGTAATTCCCATCTATTATAGACTGTGCTCGACAGAGTGTTTCTCTATTCTCTCTGTCTTGCAAAATGCAAATCTATCTACTTGGTAGATTTAAAGAGGTACAACAGATGGGAAAAATGCAATTTTTCTTGGTTTTGAGACACTTGCTAATTTTAAAAAGCATGTCATTAAATATAGTGGTCTTTGCATAAAAATAGCATATGCAGAGGGAACAGTTTATTTTATTTAATTTGTATTTCATCTGCTCTCTACATGTATAGCAGAACAAAATTACACTGAAGTTCTATTCCTTATGCTCACATATGCAGAATTATTTACCTGTGCAATACAGCAGTGACAGACCAGTCCCACAAAACAAACTGATGAGACTGCTAACAGTTCACACCCTCTTTTTGTTTGCTGCCTGTAAAAGTCTGCTGACTCCCTTTTTGCAAGATCTGGAGTCTTCTGCGTTTCTGAAGATAATCAGTCAAAAATATACAAATTTAAAAAAAAAGCACAAAATAAAATAAAGGTGTGTTAGGAAAAAATTCTCAACTGTTAGTCTCAAACTCAGTACCATTAGAATACTGCAGTTTCAACAGTTTGGAAACCACTCATTCCTTATCTATAGACTAACATAAAAGTTGTGATTTTATGACATTATTACCTATTTCACATTTTTTGTTTGGTTTTTTTCATAGAATCATTAACTACAAAATAACTTAGGTTGGAAGAAACCTCTGGAGGTCATCTTGTCCAAACTCTTGCTCAAAATGAGCCAATTTACACCATGTAAATTAAGGCTTTATCCTGTCGAGTTTTGAATATATTCACAGATGAACATTCTGCAAGCTCTATGGGAAGCCAACTTAACCACCCTCATAACGAAAATAGATGTCCTTTTATATATTTAGGCTTCACCATGTTGTAAACCGTGTCCACTGCCTCTCATTCTAGGAGAGCCTGTCTCTGTTTTCTCTGTATGCTTCCACCAGCTTGTTAAAGGTATTTATGACACCTTCCTCTTAGCCTCTCTTGTTAAGACCAAACTCATCTGTTAGCCCCTCCTCATATGTCATATGTCAAGTGCTCTAATTGCCTTGGTAAACCTTTGCTGCATCTGCTCCAGCACATCAATGTCTTTCTCAGGGTAATGAGACCAAGACTGGGTACAGTACTCCAGACGTAGTGCCACAAATGCCAAAGGGAGGCAAAGAATCAATCACTCCTCTGGACCTGGTTGCAACACTCCTCCTAAGGCAGCCCAAGGTGCTGCTGCCCTGCTGTGCTGCAAGGGCACAGTGGTGGCTCATATTGAATTTACCTCCTGCCAGGACCCTCATCTCTCTTGTACCAAGCTGCTTTCTGCTCACTTGATGTCCAGCCAGTGCTGGGGCTTTTTGGTTATTATGTTCATGGTGCAGGACTCAGTATGTACCATTTTAACACTTCATCAAATTTCTGTCATATCATATCTTCTGTTTAAGCCCCTTTACACAGCAGTCCAACCCTCCAGACCCTTTTTTCCGATTTGGTGTCATCCACAATCCTTTAGAGGGGGCATTCCACCTAGTCAGCCAGTATTATTTTCCCAAATGCATTCTTAAACTCATGACCATTTCTTTGATCAAACCCCCTTCATATTACGTCTCCAGTCATTTCATGCAGCTTTCTCAAGACTGCTGCCAGTCACTGCAGAGGCTGCCAGTGCACTGAGTCACCATCAGGAGCTCGGCTCCATTTCCTCACAAGGGCAGCAAGTGCTACTTCAGCTCTTCTAATGTGTCTTGTCTGGCTCTGTCTACTGTTGCAGGGTGATGTGACCCTCCCTTATGATCTGTATCTGTATCATACATATCCTGGGGGAGATGTCTAAGATAAACTATGAAATCTCAGCAGACGGTGATATTAAAAAAGACAAATTGGGCCCAGGAATGTCAGGAACAGATGAGCTTAGAGACCTTGTGTGCACATGGGCAATCCAACCTGTCAAAATTTAAATTTACTTGTCTTAACCTCAAACCGAATGACACATGGTCTTCAGCATTATTTTTAGAACTATAATTGAGCTATAGATTTTTAAACTTTTCTGTCAACTGCTTTGAATAAGGTTGCACAAGCTACAACAAAATGGCATTGAAACAACAATTAAATTAAAACATTTAAGAATTCATTACCCATAAATATAAACCATTTTACCTCGCGAAGAAATTGAGAAAAAAGAAAGATGTAATTATTAAGCTCTTAAATTCACCTAATCATTTACTTCTTGTCTTCCAGAAAATGAATTAGCAAAGTTAAAACTTATTTTAACTGTTCTTCTTGAACAGCAGAAAAGTCCTGCTCCTTTTGCGTGAAACTAGGTAGGCATTATTGCAATAGACAAATACTTGTCCCAAGTAGATTGCTGAGGGTAAGAAAACACCCTCATTAACAGGCGGTCCTGTCAGTCCTGCTGCCATTGGAAACAGCCTTGCACCAATTTTTTGACAGAAGTTTGGATTTCCCCGGAATAGCAACATGCAACTAGTACATCAAGCATAGCAACATCTCCTTGGAACTGGTGTGAATACAATGGGTTTTGAATCTCAGTCCTGCAGACTATTCTTGGTATAGACCTAATGAATACCTCTTCCAGGAAAAATGAAAGCCTTGTCCCTTCGGAGGGCAGAAAGGAGAAAGATTTATCAATTATCACTCTCCTCCCAAAATTCATATTTCTTTCATATGCTTTTCTTCTTCTGACTGCAAAATTCAGTTTTGTGTAGTCTTCTGAGAGCATAAGACCAATTTTCACTACAGTGCCCAGAAATGAAAAATCTAAATCCTTTAAAGCACATTGATTTAATCACACTAATAAAGCCAAATGGTTCCCAAACTGAGAGGAGTCCTAGGATAACTAAAGTAGGAATCCAGACATGACATGTATCCACAGTCCTGCTGCAAACAGTCGCACTTTTGCTGCTGCTGACACTTTCAAATAATAGATTAGCTCCAAGTAGTTCTGACTTCCCATTCTTAGCTTTCTTTCTGCCTTCATTAATTATTTCCCCAGAAACATTTCAGACTGCTTACTAGAAGCTGACTGCTACAGCTTTCATGCAGCTTTTCCTGATATGTGCTGGAATACTCCATAGCTTCTAAAAGCCATGAAAAAGGTGCTCATTTGGGACTGAGGAAAGTGGAGGAAAGAGAGAGAAACAGTGGAAAAGTCGGCTGAATATGCTGCTCGTTCTGTCATTTCCCTGTCGGCTAGATCTAGAGAGTAATTTTTACTCTGTAGTCCCATTTTGAAATAGAAACGTTTCCCACTGGAGCAGATGAGAATATTTTTTAAATGTCTGGATGCATGTTTTTATGGAAAGACTCATTAGATTACCTTATACAATGTAAAGTTTATGAAGAGAGTCCATTAAGAGACTTGCGGAGGTGTAAGTGAGGATTCTTTAAGCATGCTGATAATGAGAACGTGACTCATCTGTGTGAGAGGACTAGAAGAGAATGGACTATGGTACTGGTACAGCCTTTATTTCTCTTCTGGTGAAAATGATGCCTTATTTGAAGGTAGCTCAGTATTTCTTTCCTTCCAAAAAATAAGTATTTTTCTTTTGTTCAGTTTCCTAGACAGTAAGTAAAAGAAAATGTTGTCTCTTTGCCACAGAGATGTTTGAAGAACTCTTTTTTTTTTTTTTTCCACGGGAGAAATAGAAAAAAAATTTGTTAGCACATGTACATTTGTGATGGACACCTGTGACAATATTTTAAGGAAAATTGTAGGGGAGGTCTGTAAAATCTTTCAGTGATTCATATTTTCTTCCTCCTCAAAGTAGTTATCTTCACAAGGATTTTGATATTATAGCAAGAATCACTGGTAACACAAAGGCCCAGGAACAATCTCATTTCTTGACAAGAACCTCATGCTGCGGCCTTTTCTTATGCAGCCAATTAACAGGAAAAAGAACAGCTGAAACTTCCAAGAGCGAAAAACTCCTCCACTAGAAAGAGCTTGAGATGGACCACAATGAGGACTCCCCTCAGTCTCCTCCAGGCTGCACAGATCAAGTGACCTCAGCTGCTCCTCATATGGCTTCCCCTCCAGACCCTTCACCATCTTTGTTGCCCTCCTTTGGATGCTCTCTAATAGTTTAATGCCTTTTTTATACTGTGGCACCCAAAACCGCACACAGTATTCAAGGTGAGGCCGCCCCAGTGCAGAGCAGAGCAGGACAATCCCCTCCCTTGCCCAGCTGGCGATGCTGTGCCTGATGCACCCTAGGACAGGGTTGGCCCTTCTGGCTGCCAGGGCACTGCTGACTCATGTTCAACTTGCTATCAACCAGGACCCCAGGTCCCTTTCTGCAGTGCTGCTCTCCAGCATCTCATTCCCTAGTCTATACGCATATCCAGGTTTGCCCTGTCCTGGGCAGAATCCAGGACTTGTCCTTATTAAATTTCAAACAATTGATGATCACCCATCTCTGTAATTTGTCCTAATGATGAATGTGCTAAAAGTTAATCTTTATTTTGTATTAATGAAAGTTTTTTAGTTTCAGAGAGCAAACATTCCTAAGAAACACAAACCTACGGGGTTTTTTTAAAATAGTGCAAAGCTCACATCTGTTTCTGGCAAGATCTAAAGAATATAAGTTAGACATATTATATAAATATGAAACTCATGTTTGTCCTGCAGTTTTGGTACAGGTAGATATCATGCCCATATGCACTCAGTCAGCAATTCCCTGGCTGATCAAAGAAGCCTTTGGCCAATTTCTGCTGAGCTGATCTCAGTGACTAATTTGAAACAAGGTGATTTACTCAGCTGCACTACAGAGCATTTCACTAATGACTGCAAGAGCTAGGAAATAGCTGCAAGAGGTAGAAAATTCAAAGAATCCGGGTGATTTTCTCAGTTGTGCACTTGGCCAGTTCACAGTGACTATCCATGTGCTTCCTTGTATTGATTAACACCTGGAATGAAGAGTCTGATTGCTCCAGAGACTCTCTGAAGCAGTTCTTATTGCAGAATAGATTTCAGATAGATAAAGTCATCGTAAATAAGCTTTAGAAATTACTCCTGCAGATGCAGAAATGGTCACCTAGTATGGTCTTTTGAACATACTTAAGGCACGAGGTGTTTTGTACACAGTTTATCAATAGCAATAGAACATACATGGTCCCACAGGACCATGGGACACAAAATTGAACGTGAGAATTCAGTAAAGATGTGGTTTGGGAAGGCTTTCCTAATCTAGCTGAAGACCTCTCTGCAAAGTTCCTTACACTGGAAACTTCTGCCACCACCCAGACAGGAACTGGTCACATATCAAGATTTGGGAGATCTGATTCCCCATATAAGCATTGTCTTGTTTAAAAGATCCTAGTAAGTAAGGGGTTTCAAACATTCTCTGATTGATAGTCTCTAGAACATGGTCCTATAAGGTGACAGCAAGAGCAGTTGCTCCCTGAGAAAAAGGGAGAAAGGAGATGAGGGTGACAACAAGATGGAGAGAAGCAGGGGCCTCACAAGGAACAACCCAATCCCACAGCACCTAGATGAAACAAAAAGGGCTCATTGATGCTGGTAGTCAGGTTCAGGCAAGTGCACAGAATGCCAGGGAAATCCATATCAGTCACTTGTTCACCAATCCAGACCCAACCAACCCTGTCAATTTAAACAAAAACAGTAGTCTCTGATGCTTGTAGAGAGACCTTTTTAAAGATAGAGTTTCAGAGACCTTCTTAAACCTAAAAGGAAACAGAAAATCCATTGTGCAGAGAGAACCCAAGCCTAGCGTCTCTACACGGAACATGATCATTCCATTTCAGTTTGCATTATGTTGTAATGGGGATTTTTAAAAAATATTATATGTATTGTATTTAAATATTGTTTATGTATTACACAATACTTTCCCATTACAAGATAAGTGGTAGAAAAGGTAGAACTGTAACAATGCTCTAAAGACACAGGACAGAAAGGGTAGAGTAGTGATGAGAGGGAAACAAATGTTGATATTGTATAATAATGTTTCTCTAAGCTTTTTCATGGTTTGGCCCTCTGCCATTGGCTGTTCAAAGCTGTCAAAAGCAACTGATTTTACTTTTCAAGAGCCATTTTGTAATCGAATCTAAGGCTGCTTCTCCTCTAAATAGTGAATGCCAAAAATTGTTTGGAATTCCTCCTTCCTTCCTTCCTTCCTTCCTTCCTTCCTTCCTTCCTTCCTTCCTTTCTTCCTTCCTTCCTTCCTTCCTTCTCAGGGGCCACCACTCTCCACATACACTTAACAGCTTTGCATATTTTACACAACAGTTTATAACTAATTTACTTGGCTTATTTTTTATCACTATCACTGGAAGATTAATTGGGTTGATAAAGGAGATTAAATTAAACCAATATAGGAATGAAATCACATAAATCTTTATGATTTCAAAAATCTCTGTGGATGCCATGTTTTTACAGTGTTTTACCTTTGCCATTATAGCCATGCCTGTAACTACTCAGAAGTCATTACTAAGCACTGCACTTTTCACACCACACATCTCTTACTACAGATGAACCTCAGCAATTGCTCCTGCAAAGAGCAGCCTGATGTCCTTGGTAAACTTCATAGTGGGCAATTATAACCACTGGTTTCCCCGTGCCATGGAATAAAAAAACTAAAACTCCAGAACTACTGATAGTACCTTTATTAATAAGTCAAATATTGTCATTTTGTTCATAGCACTTGACACATTTCTCCCAAAGAAATAAAGAATATCAACAGAGTAAGTTTTGCAACATTTCTTCTTTTAGGTGTTCTAGGTTTCTTTCAACATTTTGCCAAGGAAAGTCACAGCAAGCTTAACATGAAGGTGACCTCAGACACTTATTGCTCTTAACAGCCTGAGAATACCCTTTAGATGCTGAAGGTTTTTTGAGGTCTAAACTAAAGTACTGCTTATTCCACTGAGACAATTTACTTCAGGTTTAAATTACTTTTCAATTTGGGTTTCTCATGTTGTATTTGCTACTAGTAAACTTTATCTGGCATCTTATTTTAACATAAAACTGGAAGAAAGCAGGTTACAAAATTAAAAATCACATTGCCCTTTATGCCCTTCCCTGTGTATGCTCTTTCTAATTTCCTCTGCAGTTTTTCAGAAACCACAATATTCTTGTAAAACAGGCCTCTTTTAGAGCTCACAGTGCAGGTGGCAAAACACTGCAGGGACTTAGTCTTGTAGTGTTCTTTGAGGATAACCAAAGGTAATACCACTGTGTTAGCATAAGTTAATTATGCCATCTCTGTGATACTAGATGTGATGTAAATAGCATGTGTTGGAAAGGAAATAGAACAACTGCAAAAGAGATTGTTCTCAGTACCACATTGTGCTTTAGGTTCTTGCCAGATTGATTGGTATTTACTGAGGAACAGATTATTATTTTCCGAATATTTGAAGTAGATTTCACGTACCCTGAGAATTTACCCTGAGAAGATTTAGTTGTCTGAAGTTCATTTGTTAGTATCAGATCCAAGTGTAAAAATGGGACACATTTTTCTGTATAACTCTTGCTAGGATGGCTTAAAATAAGGGAAAAAAAAGACTGTATTTGTTTTATTTAACTGATATTTGAAACATACCTTCAAATTTGACTCTTGAGTCAGAAAATTAAACCACAGTTTTAATCTTCTTTTCTATTGTGAATATTCTATTGTAAATACTGGTAGGTGATTTTATCAGGCATTGGCAAAAAACGTATGTTGTTTTAAGCTTCTGTGTCAGGAAAAAACCCCATTATCAAAGGGGAAAAATCAATAAATTACAATTCTTAGACATAATTTATCTGGAAGTTACTACTATTTTTTTTCAGTGGAAAAAAATAGAAGTAACATCAAGTAGCTTTTCAAGGAAGATATCCAGTCCACTGGCATTTAATCACTTTAAAACTGAAAGGTTTTTTTGTTAATTTGTTTTAATTCTATTTTGGTGTACCCTGTCACAAAGCAGATGTTGGGTTTCCCCTTTGCCAGCATATGAAAAATCACATTTTAGGACTGCACTGAGAATTCCATAGCAATTTTAGTCTGTTCTGTCAAGCACCATATTCTTGATTTGGGCCTTTTGCAGAATTTCCAGCTTGGTAAGGCCCACATTTTGTATCTTGCACAAATTGATGAGAAGATATCCCCACATTGTCAGCTAATACTAATCCCTTAGGGTTCTTCACATTTTTATCATTTTATTGTTCCATAAATGTTTGAATTTTACTCAACCTCTCATTTCCCAAGTTTTTGCTGACATTTAGGGCAAATAATGGTGGTAGAAAAAAAGCGATGCTATATATAGTCTTAAAATTTTTAAATAATCCTTCTGCTCTGCCCCTATTCATTCACTAGGAATTATGTCTTCGTGCTGTAGCATGAAAACTGCACAGCCCACATGACACAGAAGGCTGCAGGTTGCACAAAGATTGTGTTTTAAACACAGGACTCCAGAAGCTCGAGAAAGACCAGGACAGCAAAAGAGGTTGTCTCAACAGTGGGCTAGATGGTGCTGCATTAGCTGATGTTGGGAACATTGTACAGCACCACTGCCTCCAATGGAAATTAAGAAAACAAATGAAGAATAAAAAAAAAAACTAAAATAATTAGAATGCAAATTATCCCTAAAGACTTAAGTATGCTGCTCCTTCTGTAAATGGTGAAATATTTTTTGAAAAAAAAGATAATTTTCAAGCAACTACAGATTGGAAAAAAACCCTTTACTATCCATGTGTTAACACGAACATTTGAGTACTTGCAGCTCTTAAGCAAGGCAAAATAACAGCATGAAGTTTCAGTTCTGCCAGCTATTCCCCATGTATACACAACACTGTATATGAAGTTCTGCTGATATAAATCCAGTACTTTAAAAAAATAATTCAAAGTATTTTTGTGCTTTCTTTTTAAAATTTTTGACCTAAAGAAATACTTGCGTTTGATCTTGTCATCTACTTCTATAATAAACTATCGCTTCATAATTAGTCTATTTGGAATGCTCCCTAATTTATTTGGATGACATAAAGAAAACAAGGAAATAATTTAAATGATCTGAAAACACTATGAATATTTCAGTCAACTGCAGAATTGATAGTACTGTCATGGTCTATATGTGAAGCAGAATTGCCATGTGCCATCAACATTTTGGAATTATAAATGTAAATATGTTTTTATTCTACAGAATATCTTACAGTGAATGAATGGCACAAATTCATTCATAAATGGTAATAAAAACAGAAAGTACTGCTTGCTACTCATGAAAAATCCATGACCCATAAATACTGACCATGTCAACTAATAAATTATTAGCTCTATTAACCAAAAGGGAAGCTGCTTGCACACGTGATCTGCAATAAACATATTGCTCTTGAACACTAGAGAGACAGAGATATTTAGGCTTTGTTTTACATACCAAGGAAACAGAGTATGCAATTGGGTTTTAATGCAGTTTCTAAACAATCCCTTAACATCATGTTTCAAAATCTAGTAGCAAAACAGACTAGCATTCTGGAATACAAAGGAATGCAAGGCAAAATAAAACAAAACAACTGTGTGTAATGTACTTTGTCAATACTGGAAATGAATTTGAATTTTATACTATTTTAAACACTCCGCAGGTTCTTTTGAGACAAGTTAGATATTACAGTAGACATTTTTTACAAAATTATTTTACCTTTTAAAATATACAGCCAAGTGGTTCTGACAGCAACGGTAACACCATAATTCTACTTTAGGGCAGGTTGAAGTTTTACATATACTGCAGAAGAATCAGAGGTTTGAATTATATTCTTGAGGTTTCACTGAAAAGAATAACAAGTAGTATTTCCTTTTCACATAAACTGGCAATGTTCATCTTAAAATCCAAGCTAAAAAGCAAGAACTTGTTAAAAAATATAGAAAAAGAATAAAGAGAAGTTTGAAGGCAATCACACTAAATTAAAGCAGAACACTCTATGTGAAGAGTAAGCTAATAATCACCCTTTGTGTTTTAATGGAACAAATCTGAAATAAAGACATTAAGAAATATGTTCTAATTAAAAGTTCTCTTAACTGGGAAACATTTTTTCTCCTGCGTATAAGTTCAAAGCAGCCACATAGACAAGATGGCTGATTGATGTATTTTGCACATAAATGTATTACTCAATTCAAAATCAATGTACGTGGACAAAGGGATAAAATGGTAGTAATTGAAAATAAATTTAAGTTCTGTTATCAGCAAGACCTTTCTTGTTTCACTGTTTAAGGTATATATGATCAGCATGCTTTACACTCCTTTAATTCCAAGAGCAAGCAACACTTTTCCTTTTTTTTTTTTAATATGAAACAGTTTGTCATGATAGAAATGCTTGAGTTAGCTCTCAAAATCTCTGAAACCTGGGATAATGATAAATTTTCCATTTCATAACAAAACCAAAGAAGAAATTTGCAGCTTTACTCTGCTTGTCTGATTAATTCTATGCTTAGCAGATGTAGCAAATGCTATGCTAATCTTTCTCTTTTGCATCAAAAAGCACCCCTAACTACTGTTGACCTCACACTGGAAGGTTTTCCTTGCCACATTATGCATTTTTTTGGGCATGTGATCCACCAGTTTCAGGGTTTGACAGGACATAGACCTCTCATTAAATATAATGTAATATGAAATACCTTTTTTGCATTAAAGCATGATTATTCAGTGCAAAACTGTATTAAGTCCATATTAACAAGCTGAAGTCTACAAAGAATTGCATTTAAATTGCAATCTCCTTAATACAGAACTGGATATATTTGTTAATCTTTTAAGCTTTTTGTTAGAGTCAGCATCAGTGTTTATTTCTAAAAGAAACCTCCTGAGAAGTGATTTTTATTTAATAATCTACTTATATAAAATAAGTATGGCATTTGGCACTTACTGCCAAGTTCTGAGACTTGTATTTAGCCTTTCTTAAACTGGTTTCCTCAGTGTGTCTGTCATTTAGTCTTATCTTAGCCAGTCTTGTCTGTCACTCCCAAAGATTTCAGAATCATTTACTTAATTTTTCCAAGTTTGATAGAGATGATTGCCTGAAACGGTTAGGTTTGTACTAGCTTCATGCAAAACTGAAGCTGAATGGAGGTAGGAGAGCCATACTAGTTTACTAACTGTAGGGAACATTGGGCATTTATTTTCTAGTTGTATAAAAAAGACTATAATTTCCTTTACATTAAAAACTTTGACACTGAGACCTGTCTTACTAAAAGTATACTTGTCTGAATCACAGACACTGATCAGAAAAGAAAGTAGTTTTTAAGTATTAAAGACACAAACCTGTAATGGGTACATTGACCATTTGCTAATTTATTACAGAATTTTCAGAAAAAACTTCCAACAAAAAATATCCCCAGTACTGCACTTCTGTTCATATACAACTGCAAATAAGAAAAAGATTTGAACTCCAAAATCTTCACTCAGATGCAAAATACAAAGTGTCCTTTAACACTGTGAACTGAGTTCTTATTTTCTCTCATATCTAGGTTTCAGATGTCAATACACAAAATTGTCTAGTCATTTATGTGTTAAGGTTACTCTGATCAGTGTTAATTTGTCTTTTAGTTCTAGCAATCTTGCCATTCTCTTACAGTGTAATTTTGCTGCTGAGGAAAGATGGAGTTGAAGCCCTGTTAGCTGATCCTAGAGGGACTGTGTCTGGAAGGAAGGAAGATGAATAGGATGCCTTCCCATATGTGTTGTGGAAGTATAAACTGAACAAGACCTGAAGTATGTTATCCCCAACACTAGCCATGGACAGCTGGCCAGGGCCTGTGGGCCACCTGTATCTGACCCATTTATCTTTTGTGTGATTACTGAAATTAATGGTGCTATAACATCTTTCAAAACACTTGGGAGTCTAGGCAGCAAGAACTTGACCTAGATATGCAGGGGAGCAAATACTTTATGCCTGTACTTTCTTCCTTTTTGTTCTCTACCTGAAACAAATCAGAAACAGATCAGTAGTTCTGCCAAATACAAAATACATAAAGTTTAGCATAATAACAACATTTTCCTTCTCCCATGTTCTCTGTATTGACTGATGCCATGATGATTTTTTGCTTTTTCTTTTATACCCCTTTTATATACTCTTTTGTGTAGCTTTTATGTATTCTTAGTGCTTTTAGCCTACATAGTTATAATTCTTTAAGTTTGATAACTTCCCTTAGACCAAATATTCCATTAAGCCAAGAGACCAAACATTCTAAAAACCCCAGACACCAAGGTCCTCTCCAGAACACATTCTGTAAACAAAGATAGGCTCATCCAGGGGGAAGATTCCTCAGTGAGGGGTCTCACTGGAGTCCCTCACTGGGCAATCTTTGATAGATTTGCTAATTTTGCAAGGCATATAATTCTATACGCATTACATCGTGGCTGGCCATTTTTTCTGTGGGCATTTCAGGGTGCATTTCGATGTGCATTTCGGTGCACCTGAGGATCCTTACATAAATACCGAGGTAAAGCCCTTTTTCCCTCTTAACTGTGTTTAGTTCTTAATTTTAAGACCAGGGAAAGGCGTCAGACTGCATCTCGGTAACTCTAAGCATTTCTTCAAAGGCAAAAAATAATTTTTATATATGTCAAAGATTTTTATATGTTTTTTGTTTAGTTTGTAGTTCTGGTTTTGATGGAGTTCTGTTAAAACATGGTTTGTAATTTCATTTTTTCCTGAATGGTAAGCTCTATTAATTTAGTTTACTGCCAGAGGAGGGTAATAGTGCTTTATTTAACCTGCAGGAACTACACAATTTCCTGCTTTAAACAACTGAAATATATGATTTTTCTTCTTGTCCCTCCAAATAATTTTAATGCCACGTGATATCTTCCTCACAGAGATGCCTCTCACTTGCACAGATTTTCCTGTAATTCATAAAAGACACCATTGCACTTTGACGTGCTGAGGGGCAAACTTTAGATGTCTAAGAATATTTGTGCAGCAAGATACCCTCTGTATTGTGGATTTTTTATTAGCTCTATGTACATTGCTCAGCAAGATGCAATAGCAATGAGAAATCACTGCACTTAAAGGCACAAAATCTGAAGCCAATTACAAAATATCACTCTGACTCTGTTTTCTGATGACGAGTAGAAAGGAGGAATCTGGGAAGAACAAACCTGTCAGCCTCAATAAGAACATGGAGCAGATCCTCTTGGAAGGTATGCCAAGGCACATAGACTATGGGGAAGTGATTAGAGACAGCCAACATGGCTTCACAAAGGGCAAATCATGCTTTACTAATGTCAGGGCATTTACTAATGATGGACTGACTCTACCTTGGGGGCCAGAAGAACAACAGATGTCACCTATTGACTTCTGTAACGCCTTTGACATGGGCTCCAACAACAGCTTTGTGAGTAACTTGGCAAGGTATAGGTTTGATAGATGGACTGTTAGATGCACAAGGAATTGTCTGAATGGCCATATCCAAAAAGTTGCAGTCAATGGCTCAGTGGAGCTCATTAACATGTGGTGTCCCTCAAGGGTCCATATTAGGCACAATACTATTCAATATTTTATTAAGTGTCATGGATAGTGAGACAGAGTGCAACGTCAGCAAGTGTGCAGGTGACACCAAGCTGAGTGTGGGATCTTTATAGATTTGAGGAGTGAACTTACATGAACCTCATAAAATTTGACAAGGCCTAGAGCAAAGTCTGGCAGCCAGGACAGGACAAATCCTGTTATCAATAAAGGCTGGGGGATGAGGGGATTGAGAGCGGCCCTGCAGAGTAGGACTTCAGGGTTGTGGTGGATGGAAAATTGGACATGGACTGGCAATGTGTATCCTGGGCTGCCAAATGTAAGCCAAATGTATCCTGGGCTGCATCAAAAGCAGTGCAGCAGCAGGGCGAGGAAGGGGATTTTGCCCCTCTGCTCTGTTTCCTTGAGACCCAACCTGAAGTACTGCACCCTGCTCCAGGGTCCCCAAGACAAGAAAGATATGATCTTGTTGGAGCAAGTCCAGAAGTGGGCCACGGCAGTGATAAGAGGGATGGAGCCCTCTCCTATGAAGACAAGCTGAGAGAATCGGAATTGTTTAGCTTGAAGAAGAGAAGGCTCGGGGGAGACCTTATAGGTGCCTTCCTGTACCTAAGGGGGGGCTAGAGGAAAGATAGGGAGTGACTTCTTACCAGGACTTGTAGCAGTAGGACAAGGAATAATGATTTTATACTGAAAAAGGGTAGGTTTAGATTAGATAGAGGAAAGAAATTTTTTACAATGAGAGTGGTGAGACAATTGGAGAGGATGCCCAGAGACGTCACGGATGCCCACTCCTTGACAGTGTAAGGACAGTTTGGATGGGGCTTTGAGCAACCTGGTCTAGTGGAAGGTGTCCCTACCCATGCGAGCAGGTTTGGAGCTAGATGAACTCTGAAGGTTCTTTCCAAGTCAAACTATCTTGTGATTCTATGATTTTAGATCACTTAACTGTGTAGAGACAATGGGTAATGAACAATTGAAAGGACAGTTTCCTTGAAACAGGAAAAGTAGTGCCTAACCCAGTTTTAAGAGGTATTCAAGCCCAAGATATGGCAGTAGTGCTGTATCACTTAGCGTACTTTAAAGCTATCTCCAGTTCTGGTATTATAAAAAGCTTTTCTTAGGATCTCCACTCAGTGGAGATACTGGGCTCTCTACTAGATCCAGTGAAGTATATCTTTTATTAATATGCTCTATCAGCTGAAAGTGATCATGTGTATGAATTGCATGTACTGTAAAAATGAGCAAAACAATGAACTTGCTTTTGAGTCAATAATGTCAGAGCAAACAGTAACTATTGACTCAACAGGGTTATTACACTGCCAAAAATTGATAGCTTAACTACAGTGCAAAAATATGAAGCAGATGCTACTGAATAAAAAGCTGTAAAATTTAATTACTCAAATGCAGACGCAGAAGAAAAGTGTAGTCTGTTATGAGATGCAGATTAGTTTTAAATATTTTGACATTTAAAACCAGGTTTTAGTAGAAACTGCTAATACTTAGATACATTTTGCCATACCTTTTATCATGCTAAGGAGCAAGCAGAAGGTTGTTAGATAATAATGAGGCTGTGTCTTTTTTAATACTTTTTACTGTATTCTGCTTTCATAATAGCCATTTAATGTTTTTCAGGAAATTAGGAAAAAAAAAATTGATTTCTAAATCATTCTCCTGGATCATTTAACTCAGTGTGAAGGTAAATCATGCCTTTAGCATTGTCTTCATTAACTGTCACAGGAAAGAGCATAATTTAAAAAATATAACATAAATGCACATTTCCTGTAAATGATTGTACAGGGAATTAAATGTCTGTGAGATCCATTGTGGTTAGACATTACTCAATATTTTAAATACCTAATTTCCAAGGACCACATTTTTTCTCTTTTTCTTTTTTTTATGGGTAAAGAGGTTGGAGGAGTCTAAACAGTGGGTAAAATTATATATTAGATTTCTGAAGACATAGAGCAGTTATATTTAAATAAGTTTGCCTCAATTTTATATGTGCAAAATGTTGATATTATTTTCAAATTTTTATTTCAAGAAACAGAAAATGTTTTAAATCAAATTTGAATCCATAAATAACACAAACAGGTATTTTGTTCAGATTTCCAACTAATGCAACATACTGTGACCTGATTAAGACTGGGATATTGTCAATATATTATTTTCCAAATAGAGAGTAATGGTTTTAAATTTAAATCTGGAGTTTTTTCCTACAGAAAACACAGTATAGTGAGACTGTTTTGACAAAGACATAAGATAACTTCTTTCCTTATCTGAAGGAGCTTTGGTGATGTACATTTCATTGCAACCAAAATACACTGAAATTACAGTATGTTGGGCTACACTG
>VXBT01007527.1:0-33709 GCA_013400235.1 Oriolus oriolus
GACAGAGATTATGTCTCCCGTTGGAAGATTCTGTAAGGCTCTCTACGTTATCAATTTCCTAAACCGTACGTCATCAGAGCCTGACCCCCCCATACTCTGGCACTTCTTGAATTTGACCCAAGCTAAGCTCATTGAGAAGCCACTGGTACTGATCAAGGACCCAGAAACACACCAGATTTCTGGGCCTTTCCAGTTGATTACCTGGGGGAGGGGGTATGCCTGTGTTTCACTACCATCTGGCCCCAAATGGTACCCAGGAAAAAACATCAAACCGTACTTAGGCCCTGCTAACACTGCCTCCACAAATGATAACTGAAATATCCTGGAGTCTGACACATCAGGTCCAGATAACCAGAGAAACTCAGCCTGGAGGCAGCGGAAGCATCGATTGCCAAGAAGAATCCACCGTCCCGTTACCAGGTCACAGACAAAATGCTCTCTCTAAGAAGGTTGTGGCTGGCTGGTGCTGACCAGTGCAGGCCCCTGTAGCGACAGTTAACCATAGAGATTCTAGGCCCTAGGAAGACTTTCTTTTTATTTTCAGCTGTAAACACACCTACATGACAATCTGCGTACAGGCAGAGAAGAAATCTGTGACTCTGTGGATTTACCTCCTAGCCATCTATGGCAGTTTATTTCCCAGAACATGCACTGTTGAGAATCCAAATTTTATGTAGCAGTTCTTCTAATGTATCATGCAAGGGAGCCTTTGCACATAACTCCGTGGGTGCTGGTTTTGGCTAGGGTAGAGTTGAATTTCTTCACAGGGGCTGTGTTTTGGATTTGTGCTGAACACAGGTTGATAACATAGAGATGTTTTTGTTATTGCTGAGCAGGACTTACACAGAGCCAGGCCTTTTCTGCTTTTGATACTTCCATGCTGGCAAGCAGGTTGGGTGTGCATGGGAGGTTGGGAAGGGACACAGCCAGGACAGGGGACCCCAACTGACCAAAGGGATATTCCAGATGGAATGGCATTGTGCTCAGCATATAAAGCTGGGTAAGATGAAGGATGGGGAGGTTTGGAGTGATGACATTCATCTTCCCAAGTCACTGTCACATGGGATGGGGTCCTGCTCTCCTGGAGACAGCTGAACACCTGCCCGTGGGAAGCAGTGAATTAATTCCTAGTTTTGCTCTGTCTGTGTCCATGACTTTTGCTTTCCCTATTAAGCTGTCTCTATATCTTAAACCATGAGTTCTCTTGCTTTTACCCTTCCAATTCTCTCCCCAGTGCCATTGGTGGGAGAGTGAGCAAGGGGCTGTGTGGGACTTGGTGGCTGGCTGGCATTAAACCATGACACTGAGTTGTAAGGACCACCAAAGGACAGAACATTTAAAGAAGGTGCTTCAATACCCAATTCTGTTATGAATCTTCTAAAAATAGTGCTTTCTTTGATTATCAGGTCATTTTAAGTTACATCACAATGTGACCATGGAGATCAGACATCATGTACTTATTAAAGCTGACATCTGAAGGCTTTTCCAAAAATAACTTCTCCCTTTGCAGAGAGGATTTCTCAATCACCTTAATCTTTTGTGGTATTTGAGGATAAAAAGACTCTCCAATGACTGGAAAATTTCCAAAAGGATGTCTGGAAAATTGCAAAATAAAGACTTATATATGATTCATGAATTGACCATTCATTCATGAGATTATCCTACCATACCTTCTAGCTGAGGACTGAAGGAAACAGGCACTGCATTATTCAACTTTCAGGTTCTATGTCTCCATATATTAGATCCTTCCCTGATACATCAGGAGGTGTTCTTCTACCAGGTAAATCACCTATAAAGGATGTGCCTGCCTTGCCTGCCTCATAGGGAACCCCCTCCACTGCTGGCTTAGTGGTTTGAGTACTTAGGAAACAGAAAATCTAGGTTTAATTATCTTTTCAACCTGATAGTGGCCTAATTATAGCTACTCCTCTGAGAGGCTATGAGGAAGGAGTTCCCTAAGCGACCTGGTAAAGTGATGCTTGTGTTCAGTCACAAATCCCAGTTTCACTGGATGACAGGAAGAAAGCATTGGCTCCCTAAGTCTAGGTAATCTTTCTTAGTGTGGGCAAGGGAATACTGAATCCTTATTTGCATATTTCTTTTTAGAGTTTAGTGGAAACTACGAACACCAAACTAGGATTTTCCAACTCTGTTTTCTCTTTCCAGTGCTGCAACAAGTAGAGAGTAGAATCACATTCCTGGTTGTTGTTTGGGGTTTTTTTTCTCTCTTATAATCTTGCATCCTTTGCAGAGTAACATTTATTCAACAGGAAAGGCTTCAGGTATTTCTGTTGTTTTGTACTGGAAAGGACTCATTTTTGTGTATAGACTGGGAATTCCAGGAAACTGTTCTATGTACTCTGCCCTTTCCAGTTTTTCTTAAGAGACACTTAATCTCCTGACTGTTCTGGGAGCCCAGGAATCTTCCTAGTCCACTTTGGTTCTGAACAGAAACAGTGCACTGGGCATCTGAAGAAATTCAAGGGCTCATAAAAGGAGACAACAGCAAGTTTAGGTGCTGCTAGTGTCTACATTAAAGCTACATGGTTTTGTTTTCTTTAGTTGTAGTAGAGTCACAAATTGTGGTATTGGACAGAGGCAGAGAAAAGTGCTTCATTAATCATTCAGGCTGACAAGTATTTAATCAGCTTAATTATGTTTAGAAAACGGGGTAAGTAACTTCATTGTTTCTCAAATGGGGAAGCTGATGCATAAGGAAAATAAGGAGATATTTTAATATAAATGTTATCTGCTCCTTGCTCAAATTGGAAGGCCAAATGTATTTTTCCCTGCTTTTTCTGGTCAGGCTTTTAGTGAATATTAAATAATGAATTTATACTGTGAAGTTTGCCAAGCGGCATAGAAATGCATACCTAGAAGAGAATTCCTGCACCATTGACACCTCCCTTACCTGATAGCTGTGTTTTAGAATTGTTTTCCTGGAACATTGCCTACAGTATTCCAAATGAGATTTCCACTTGTGTTTATACTTCTCCATCACTACTTGAAATACTAAATCTAGTTGGAAACTGCTAGTCCTCAATGCCACTAATGTATTCCAATCTTTTCTGCATTGCAAATCCTAATAGGCCTAATTCTTATAGTTTCTGCTATAGCAGAAATTCTTATTAGTATCTTTTCCTCTGAGTTTAAATTCATATTATTTTCCATTTCACTATTATTTTTCTAACCTCACAATCATTCCTTATGTATAATAAGCTATTCTCCCCTTTCTTCATAATTCCCCTCAGCTTCACTGTCAGAAAATTTTGCTAACACAAAGTCATTAAGGAAATAAACATCACTTAGGGGAAATATGAGTTAAAAATCTAAATGAAACACACCTCCAAAGTTAGTTTAAGACAGTGTAGAATAAATAATGATCTCTTTAACCTTTTGCCCCTCAGCAGAGTATATTCCAGTTGTGGGATGGCTTTAATCAGGATGGTTACAACCATATCTTGGAATCTTGAAATTAGCTACATATAATTAATATTCCAGAAGCTCTGTGCTGCTGTATGCTTCTAGTTTGGGGAAAAAACAAACACAAACACAACAGCATATACCAGATTATTATTATGTAAAAATCCTGCTTATAACTCCCAACACAGAGGAAGAAAAAATTGTTGGTCCTAAAGAGCCGTCATTTTAATAAGAAGCAAAACTTGGTCAGACAAAAGTCTGGAAAAGTAGTGTCCTAACTACTGCATGATACAGTCATTCTTAAAAAACCCAGCCAATAATGAACTCATCTGCTGAACTAACAGCTCACTGCTTCTGCTACTGAAAAGGTGTTTCAGGGAAGACTGAAAGAAGCTGAGGGAAAGGTTCTGAGAGACCACTTGTTTTTTTATCCAGTATTTTGAAGAGAGGTGCAAACAGGATTTAAGTACTTAACTTCCATATAAGATGGATTGATGTTTTCTCACCCGAACTAATCAATATTCCTAACTTCTTTATGATAAAACTATACACACTTTACTGAACTTTAATCAAGTAGGTAGAGTTAATTGAGTTTCTACTGGGCTTGCCAGGCAGGCAGATTGGCAGCTGCAATAGCTATCCCTGATGTTTCCATAAGGGGTTTGGGTTTTCACGGTGCAGAGATCTGAAGCGGATCTGGCCAGGCTCTGTCTATGTGCTGCAGAGCCGTAAAACCTGACCGCATCTATTAATATCTTAGCTTCAAAGAGGGAACTGGAAAGCTGTGTCTCACCAGCACAGGCAGTGCCAGCTTGGGTTCACCTTCAGTTTTCACCTGCAGCAGCTCAGAAACAGCTCAGCATTAAGGCTCAGCCTCTCTGCCTGGTGTGGATCTGAGGGGTAGGTGGACACATCAGGAGAAAGAGATTTTGTTATCTCCGCCTGTAAGCAGCCATTCTGGAAGCTCAATCCCACACACGGGCTCAGTCAGGGAACAAAAGATGGAGGGAGTGCAGCTGGCTCGCCATGCATGCTGTTCACTGAAACACTGCAAATGCAGTTTCCTGTAGGGAACTTTCCGGGAATTTCTGGTTGCAGGTCGCTGGAATGATATTAAAGTTACAAAATATTGGAATTTCCCGGTTTTACTCACAGTATGAGTCAAAAGCAGATCCCAGAAATAATTGCAGTTTGAAAGAAACCTCTTTGCAGGACTTGTTAGTAAAAGATAACTTTCCACCCCACACCCCCAAGAATGTCAGTGAATAAAAATGCTACACAGAGACCTGGAGCTTAAAATTTAGTGAGACTTAGGGCCTCACACTGGCATCTTCATGGTGCATTTTGACCAAGCTCAGCCTTGAAATGGCATTGCCTCATGTAAGATCAATCTCCATTCCTTCTTTCCTGGACACACCTCTTGATGTTTTCAATGTTTCTTATTTCTCCAAACTAAAAGAGTTTTGGTTTGCTTTGGTTTAGTTTTGTTTTGTTAGGATAGTGTGAAAAACAACTCATAACCCCACAGAATATGTAACTTAATATCTATAAATATTATAAAATAGCCTAGCTTATTTGACGACATTATGAGGTAATGTGTTTGAGGATGTTACCTGCATTTCTACACCTGTTCTCCTCACACACCTTCACGCTCATTTCAGAATGACTAAAAGCAAAAGATAGATAGATAGATAGATAGATAGATAGATAGATAGATGGATAGATAGATAGATAGATAGATGGATGGATGGATGGATGGATGGATGAATGGATAGGTAGATATGTATGTCCAAAACTAAATTTGCTTAATAATGCTTATCTCTCCCTGCTCTTAAAAGCATGGTTTTTTGCCTTTTTTCCTCTTTTTAAATACATCTATGTTTCCATTTCCTTTTGAACTGAGATCCAAGTTAGTACCAGAGCTGCAAACAGAATCCAGAAATCTTATACATTGTTTCTGTGGTGCTGTAGACAGAAAAAAAGTCAGTAATTGATTTAACAGTCATAACATATGTTGGTAATCACATCCCTTATACTCCGAACTCTACAATAAGGCTAGAAGGATATACTTTAAATAAAATACTTTTAAAATGTTTTCTAGGTTTCTCTCTCTCATTGAGACCTTTCCTAAGTTCTTTTAAAGATTTCAGACAAGAGAAAATAATTGGATTTCCAGACCTGTCTTTATTACTTGAACAAGAAGGAGGGGTCCAGAATGAATGGTCTTTTTGCCAGAATGGATTCATAACTTATACGAACTGACTCTGGTTCTGCTCATCTAGGAAAAGGGCCCTCTCACATTTATGCATTTAAAGGGAGTCTGCTGCTCAGTCTTTAGAGATGCAACAAGCAAAGTACTAGTTTTAATTGCATACTGATCTGCAACATTTATGTAGATGCTCATTCAAAATTTTAAAAAACCCCAACAAATCAAAAACAAAAAAAGGAGAAAGACTGAGAATAAAACAAATATTAATGGCTTTTAAAAATGTGACCATTTTTTTGTTGTTATTTTTAACATGATGTCTTTCTAAGCTAGAAATGTTCTCACCAAAAGCATACTCAGTCTGACATTCTGGTACACTATTTTTTTAGCAAACTTGCTGCTGTTTCAAAGTAGCAGAAATCTGTCTTATTCTTTTTCCATCAGAGGTTTCTTGAGATATTCCTAAGAACTAGGAATTGATTTTTGGACAGAAACACCGGCTCTGTTACAAAAAAAAACCCCAAAAACTTAAAAGAATGAAGAAGCATTCTTTTCTATGTATACAAAATAAATTACTTCCTTAGATTTCCTGTAGACTTGACTGATACATATAAGTGATTTTTAACAATGCACTGCTGAATGTCTATAGGTTCCTTCCCGTGCTGAGAACAAAGCATCTTTTCAGACTGAGCTTGTGTTCCTAGCTCGGGAAGTTTCCATTATGTCCACTATAAGGCAGTACCCTCAAGGGGAATGGCTCTGACATTTCCGTGATTCTGTAGAGCTGGACACCTGAATGGACTCCAAAATATGTCTGTGAAGTGCTCTGTCACTGGCTTCACATTCAAACTCTTTGCTAACACAGGAATTTCCCAGTTCAGCCTCTCATTATATCCTACAAGGACTGAATTGGAGTGGTGTTTTTGGTTCAGACATTATCATTAGAGCATGAAGCAGAAATATCTCCCAGTTTAAAGTGTTACTAAACATGTTTATGCTGTTAAACTAATTCTATGCATGTGATAGGTGTCAGTGGAAAATCTAATTTACTCTCTCAGATTGGTCTGTTATACTAACCAGATTAACATGCAGACAGAGAAGCAAATGTATGTTTTAATTCTGATTGCACTGGGGGACACATCTTCATCCAGAGAGCGACAACTTTATATGACTGTAAATACCCTCTGAAATTATGGATGGGCATAATAGTGGTTTCAAATCTATTTTTTTTAACATATTCTTTATACCTTGTTTCATATCCATCCTTAGATTAGAAATATAGTTTTTAAACCTGGAAAGCCTCAGGAAAGACATACTCTAATTGTGGCAGTGAAATGTGGCATAAATACAGATAATGAAAGGTTCTCACAGGTTTCTAGCCTGCATCAATTTAGTGGCCTTTGACTAATTCAAGTAAGCTTTAAACAAACCCCCTTCTTCAAATTAAATGTAAACCTCAAACCTCCTTAGAATTGCCTAGAAAAAATATCCTGGGAATTAACACTACATGAACTTCTATGTGATGATATTATTTGCACTGACCAATATCCAGGGAGAGGACTTTTAATCTGCTTTGTTCCAAGTCAAACATAACTACATTGAGAGTATTGTGCTTACTACAACTTGAAGTTAGCATGGTAGGTTAAAAATATCTTAAGACTTCCTTCCTTTTTCCACCCACAGCTATGAACCTGATTATAGTGTTCTTAAATCCTGTCTGAATCTCTGCTAATTTTGCCAAAAGAACTGATTATGAAGCAATATTAAACACTCTTTATATGTAAGGAGCTGTTACATATGGCCACAATTATGTGCTGACCCCTTGGTGAAAGAATATGGTCATATATAAAACGTAAAATGGTATCAAAACTTAAAAACAATGCACTAAAAGAAACAGAGGTGGCAGTAATTTCTTTTCCCTTTCTTGGATCACGATGTTCAAATGACTAGAAAATGCATTTTCTTTTCTTTGGGATGTGTCTGAATGGTGCCTACAAATCAATTGTGCTGGGAAAGAGAAACTTGGCTGGAGTATGACAATCTTCAGATAGTTTAACTAATTTAAATATAAATTTATAAGCAATCTTGATGATGCCTTTCATTCTCTCTTAATCTAGTTTCATTTTTAATCTGCTTCCTATTTTCCAACTTTACCAGGTGAAGAGTCACTTTGCATTATAGAACAATTTCGGCTACACGGAATGAATGCTTCTGGGGACCAGTTGCAGCCAGGTCCACCCACAGAAACAAGCTCCCTCCTGACCATAAGGGGTTTGGTATCAGATCTCAGTTCCAGGGCCCTGTTTTTAGTTTCCCAAAAAGGAGATTATATTCCAAAAAGAAATTAAAGGGAAAAGGAGGACATTTGTGACTCAGCAGATATTAATGTACATTGCAGGAATTCCTGGCTAAGGAAACCAAACCTGTTCAGTCTTTGTCACGCCCTTGAACTGAAAGGAAAAATGAGAGGGATGTGTAACAGTATGAAGTCTTGCATTTCTAATACCAGGCCTGAGCTGAAATTCCCTAAGCAGGAATAGGTTTGTTTTATACGACAGAAGGATTATGACTCCTTGGCTTCCATACTGGCATTTGTTCTTCTATATTTGAAGATCATTTTATTCTTTTTGCAGTGTTTTACTGTACTCTGTCAGGTTTTGTAATTCAAATCCTCAAAGGGTCTTGAGTCTGCAATGGAAAACTGTAAAACTACAGAAAATGAATTTCCTGACTAATTAAAACTTCTGTGGGGAATGTTTTACCTCGTTATAGAACAAGGCTTTCCATTCAGTCCATCACTGTTAAAAAAAGTCCTGGTCTTTCCTTCATTCATTGCTTGCTATTCAAACCAGGACTGCACTTTCTGGAATTGACTGAATTTTTTGTCCTCTTTGGCTTCTTGTGTATTCAGCAATCACCCTTGAACAAATCTCCCCAAGGAAGAGGCCTGTGTGACAGCAACCTGAAACTGACTCCTGGAATGAAATGACATTTAAAATTAAATTATGTACTTGTTTATAGAAATGTTGACTGACTAAATGCCTTAGGACTGCCAAAGTTCTCCCATGTCGCTAAAATGATTTTAGAAAAACTGTGGTTGTGTAACATCTGCTTTCTCCTGCTCATTTATGTCCAGTCTGGTCTACCTGGAAGTCCCTCCATGACCTCCCACAGCCAGTGCTGCCCCTCTGACTTTGTCAGTTCATATATAAACTGTTCATATAAAAACAGTTACGAATAAACACACAAGGCAGTTATCATGGTATAGGAAGGAGCCTGACTGCTGGTGACAGACATGGCACCAGAGGAATCTTGTGTTGTTCTTGGCTACAGTCACTTCCAGCCAGGAAAACAATACCTTTTTTTCTTCCTTCATCTCACAGCTACCAGCTTTCAGGGCAGGAATTTCCTTATACTTTGGACGGGTGGAAAAGCTATAAAAAAATGCCTGTGGCAGGTAGACAGGGAAGTTGCAATAGGCTGTCAAAGCAGAAGAAACAATAAAAACCACCTTAAGGTTTCAAGAAAACCAAAAATTTTTCAAAGCGTGTTTTAAGGAGCGGGACCTATTCTAGCTTGCTCAGCACTGTCAGGGTTGATGACTCTGCAGCCATCCCTGCTGTCAGGAGAGAAATGAGAAGTCAGAAAGAGCCACTAGCTATGTCTATTGTGAAATAGCAGGAATAAATTCCTTTGTATTCTGAAACTACAATGTCAATTATCTGTTTAAATGAAAATTTAGAAAAAGTGAGTGAGGACTTGCCTCTCTTAAGTAATCTACTTTAAGGTCTTCTAAGCATATCTAACAGTTTGCAACTGAGAAACCCAGTGGGAATCAGAACAGGGCATGCACTTGAATAGAAATGCACACATTAGCCTTCAGTTCGGTTTGAAAGATGCTGCTAGGGTCTTGCGTTATGTTTATTTTAATTAATATTTTCTGTCCTTAGAGATATCCAAACTTTTCTGTCATCAAAATAAGAGCCAGCGAAGTTGAGCAGTGAAACCAAAAGGGAAAAAACCCCAAACACAGCAGCAATTAGTAACACTTTGCTGAAAGTGAGTATTTCCGCACTTGCTCATACGTGGCTTTGAGCAGGGAGGCAAGAGGAGGATTGATGCTTTTCCTCATCAGCATTCTCACAGATAAGCCTCTGGAGAAGAAGGAAGTTCTGCATCATGCTCTCTCAGCTTTCAATGAAGCCCACAAGAGAGTGACTGGCTCTTCTGCAATCCCTCTAAAAGCCTACTAAATTAGAAAAAGACAAAACAAGAGATACTTGGTCTTCATTAGACTTTCAGTACAGTATGATGGTGCATATTTGATCCCATTCCTATGCAGCTTGGTAGAGGCCTCTTCCATGACTGAAAGTCTGTTAAGTTTCTGCTGAAAGAAAACAATGCTCTTGTAGATACTTTGGGTAACAAGCATTTCTAATGGCAAATTTTACTTTATACGTATTTTTTCTAAAAAGTCAGATTTCAGTTGGTTTATAGTTTTGAAATCTTGAAAGCAGAACATGTGAGTTGCCAGTTTTCATTAAAGAATGGGAAAACTTCTAAAAGTAACTTACATATTTTAACCTAAAGGTAACTTCTCTGTCTTGTTCCATATAGACACTATACCTCCTAAGACTTAGGTCTGAAATTATGGATATGATTTGTATCACATGCCTTAAAGCGCATAAGATAGACTGCAGCCAGACCAGTCATCCAAGTTTCTATGTAAACAAAAATATAACAGCATCCTTATTTAGATGGCAGCCCAACTTTCTCATTTAATCCTCAACAATCCTCTGGACACTTCTTTGTTAATTTCTGTCTCTCCTTAAAATCTGAATCACTAACTATAACTAGGAGTGAGATGGAACTGTGTTTCTGAGACACTCATAGAACAGCCTGATACTGACCTGTGTATGTGAACTGGTTCATGTAAGTAGTGCCACCAAGGTCACTACTGAGGACAGGAATATGCTAACAGCAGTAAATGCAGAGCAAATGTATGCTCACAAAATATCTTCCCTCTCTGATTTGAATACACTTGCTAAAAATGCACTTCATGCTTTTACATAGAGAATCACTTTTACAAGTTTAAATAGTCACAATTGTAAATATATTATTCAGTTACAGAAGGAATAACCATGACCCAAACCTTCACGAAGAGTTTATCATTTTAGTCTGAAATATTACTCCTGATTTATGCCCTTGAGTTTCTCTGAAACCTGTACTTAAAATAAAAAAAATAAAGAAAATACATTGCAATACCTTTTCTTCCAATACAGAAAAACAAATATTCAGAGGATATCTGAATATTCTTTCAAAGTGGTAGTCTAAAGAGGTAGTTTCCAACAAGCTTTCTTGTCTGCTTATTTGCCTTTATTGCTCTACAGTGATAAACTGGTTTACTTTTAGTAACTTTTACAATTGTTTAGTCTGACTTCTTATGAAGTAATTCAGTCTTCAGGAAATTAATTCAAACCAATGGGGTTTTTTTTGTTTTGTTTGTTTTTTCCATAAAGCTTCCGAAAAATCTTGTTGACCAGGAAATTTCTGAAGGGTTGGGTAAGGTTATGAAGTCAATAGCCTAAAGAGGAAACTGCAGCTGGCAGTTCTGGGTACATTGAGCAATTGCATTTTCAAGAAATCCTTGTTTGTTTTTAGCTTTTATGGTAACTTTTCATGAGGCTTCATGTGGCTGGTGTTTCTTGTGTAAGGGAAAAACCTGCCTGACAGATTTATTTTTGATGCTTTCTTCTTTTGGGACTGGAAAGTAAATAATAATTCCTTTTGTAAACACAAGGATGCAAGAGTTCAGTACTAAAAGCAGGGAAGTGCAGAGTACTCATGCATGGATATCAGGAATATACGCCATTTAAGAAAGTAGTTATGGGAATTTGGCCAATACTTTTCATTTTTCTCACATCCTTCTCTTTTCCTGATGTTCTTATGGGAATTTGGCCAATACTTTTCATTTTTCTCACATCCTTCTCTTTTCCTGATGTTCCTCTGGGATTTGTTCATAAAGGACTCCAGGCAAAATTTCCCTGAAGCCCCTCAGGGACTTTCTCTGAATTTTGGTTCCGACCAAAACTTGTGCTTGACACCAAGGGTACACAGGGCCTGAGAGCAGCTCTGCAGAAAGGGACCTGGGGGTCCTGGGTGATGGCAAGTTGAACATGAGTCAGCAGTGCCCTGGCAGCCAGGAGGGCCAACCCTGTCCTGGGGGGCATCAGGCACAGCATCGCCAGCTGGGCAAGGGAGGGGATTGTCCCGCTCTGCTCTGCACTGGGGTGGCCTCACCTCCAGTGCTGGGGGCAGTTTGGGGTAACACAATACAAAAGGAGATTAAACTATTAGAGACTATCCAAAGGAGGGCAACAAAGATGATGAAGGGTCTGGAGGGGAAGCCGTATGAAGAGTGACTGAGGTCACTTGGTCTGTTCAGCCTGGATAAGAGGAGACTGAGGGATGACTCCATTGCAGTTACAGCTTCCTCAGGAGAGGCAAAGGAGGGGCAGGCACTGAGCTCTTCTCTGTGGTGACCAGTGATAGAACTCGAGCAAATGGCCTGAAGTTGTGTCATGGGAGGTTTAGGTTGGATATTAGGAAAAGGCTCTTCACCCAAAGGGTGTTTGGGCACTGGAACAGCTCCCCAGGGAAGTGGTCACAGCACTGAGCCTGACAGAGGTCAAGAAGCATTTGGACGATGCTCTCAGGCACATGGTGTGAGCCTTGGGGCTGTCCTGTGCAGGGCCTGGAGTTGGACTTCAGTGATCCTTGTGGGTAAAGTCAGCTAGGCTCTAATATAACAAAATTCTGAGATTTTACTTCTATCTACCAGTTTCAATTAATATAAATTCATAGAATATGCCAAGAATCATCTCTAAATTGCATGTGTGACAGAAGTGACCCTGGTTTTTTATTTTAAAAATAACTAATTGTAACAGAATTTAAGCATTGAATAGTTACTCACTCATTTTTTTTTTTTTTTTGAGGGTGTATTCCAAACTAAAGATAATCTGGAAAATATATACAAAAAGATACTTTAAATTCCCATATCAGTAGAAGCTGTTTCTCAGAATTCTTAAGCTTTTGAATAAAGAAAAGAATCAAGTCATACTAAATAAAAACACCATATCATAAGGTATATATCAAAATGCAATCTTTAAAAAAATCAAAAATATCTGGCCAAATTATTTATGCGCCTTTTAAAATGTTACCTCATATCTTAGAAAGCACTGGAATGAGTTAGTATTTCCATACAGAAGAGTTCTGTCACTGATGGGGCCTGGCATCATTAATCACTTTCCTTTTTTTCCCATGGAAAACAAGAGGTAAGGAAGGTCAATTATGAGGAAAGGATAAGTGTAATGCTCCAAATAAGAAAGAGGTGGAGCATATGCTGATGAAATCTGTACTGTGCATTAAACATGTGCAGCCAAACTGAGGCCTAGCAGCAAGCAGAATGTTTTTAACTTTGAGCAAAAGAAATATGTTAGAAATCCAGTTAGTGAGTCAAAAAAGAGACTAAAACAACAAAAAAACACTATTAAAAAGCATATTAAATTAAATGTATTAAATTGTCACTGTAAGAATTAAACTAGCTGATGAAACATAACTCTTGTACATGAGAAAATCCATCAGCCTGCCTGACATCTCAAACAATAGTGCTTTCTGCCTAAGTAGGACTTATCTCTAATTGGGGTCTAGTTTCTTTTGAATTCCATTCAAGAGAAAATTTGGTAACTTGAACTGGTAAACTCCCATTTTGGAGGTCAATGACATGTCACCATCATGACAACTGCCTGAGAATGTCTCCCTCAGCCTGCAGTCCTGTAGATAGGTATTCTGTAAAGTATTTCTCAACTGTGTTTCTGTTGAAGCTTTTTCTCATTTTCTTCCTGGGAAATGTATGTATTCTGTACTCCTTAAGCTTTATCTATCTAATGACTAATACCCAAGGGGAAAAAATAAACCTATAACTGATTTCACATTGATCATACTGATGTTTGTGCTGCTTATTTAATTACTACAGCCTTTGAAACAGAACTAAAGCAAAAATTTCCAGGAACTTCATTGAACATGCTCTGACCCTGTAAGCCTCTACCAAGCATTCCAGCAGAGCCTCTTGCACAGTCACATTTTCCAAACTATTAAAATGTAGCTGTGTTTGTCTTTGAAAAGATGCAGTTGTGTCCACTGGAGCCTGGGAGTTTTGAACTGAACCTGTGCAGAAGTTGAGGACTGCCCACTGGCCATAGGCAGTGCCAGGTGTCACCAGCAGAGTCGGGTGAATGGCATTGTGAGCAGGCAAGGATTTCTTTAACAATATCTGTTCTTCTGAAAGGATGGCTGAGGCTGTGAAAGGTGTTAAAGAACAGGTCTCTGTATACTCTTTCTGGATGGTCTACTAATACAACTCTTATGGACATCAACAGGAGTTCCCTGTTGGCTCAAAAGTGGGGAACATAGTAGTGACAGAAGAATTAGGGGCTTACTTTTATTTTATTTAATTTATTCCTGCTTGAAAATGGGACCTTATCTTTTTTTTTTTTTTGAGAACACTTTAACAGATAAGTGCAGAACAATACAGGTAGAATCTGTTGGCGGTCATATGTCCTTAAAGATGGAAGGAAGTATTTGCTTGTGCTCTTTGCCAAGTGAAAGGATTGCATGATTAATCAGTGCCTGCCTGCCTTGGAGGCCTGCTCTTCTCTGCCTGCTCATCTCCCACATCAGTTTGCATTTTAGCTGTGATTCCTGCTATATTCTTCTTCCTGTAGACAGTGGTTTCTTGTCCTAGGTTACAATGTAAGATGTAACCAAAAGCATGTATTCTATTTTCATCTTCACAAGCTGTTAAAGTAGGTGGGGCAGTGTTCATTATCTCCTACCATGACTCATCCCTGATAACTCCCTCTGGCGGCTCTCTCTGTTTGATGGGCCATCAAGGACCCACCACATGGCTCACAGAATTACATTGGTCCATTGTGATATGCTCTGCCCAGGGGGGAGGAGACAAGCATTCCCCCCTGGATATAATCTGGGGTTTGGAACAGCTCAAGCAGTCTTTTTCCTACTGGACTCCCAGAGGACAAGAACTACCATTGGACTGTCAGGTGAAGACCAGACCCTTCTTTCTACAGGATCACTGCTTCAACAGGACAGTTTCATCTGGACTGCTGCCACCACCCTGACTAACAGGGTGTCAGGTTGTATTCTGACTCTATCAGTGCTCTTGTACTATTGCATTTACTTTTTAAAAAATTTTCGTATTAAATTAAAATTCTGATTTGTGATCTCCCACTGGTTTGTTTTCAAACTAGTACATTTCTTTAAACTCTTAACCATTCCTCTTTGTATAAGCTGCACATTATGCAAGACATGGGCAAAAAGGATCTCTCTTTCTTCATATATGGTAGAGACTTAACAAAACAGAGTACATAAGTGCCATTATTTTCCTGTGAGGCATTACAGTTTTTTATGGCAATCACCCTCCTTTTCAAAGACGAACTCAGAGAATGAAGGAGAGGTATTGAAACTACACTTAATCTGTCTGCTGCGAATGATTTAATCTCATAAAGTTTATAAAGCAGGGAAAGTTATTATTAAGCTTTCCAGATCTAAAACATGAGAGCTAAACATTTCCTAAATATGAGAAGTGATTTTGGCAGGGGATAGAGGAGAAAGGGAATTTTACCAGGTACTGCACTGTCTTTTCCTACTTTTTGAGGCAGCTGTAGTGAGGTCATTGGCAACCATGTTCTCAACCACAGAGGGGTTTCTGCCATTTTTATGGGTGAGGAACTGTTTAGAAAACTGCCATTATTTGAAAACTAAGCAGACTGTCATTCTTGCTTTTAAAGCTGTCTGCTGTTTAAGCCACTGTCATAATCCATCTGTAAGTCAAATTCAGGGATTGTGTTATAATATCTTTACATACATGGAGATGCCAGAGACTGCAAAAATCTCTCTACTTGGCCAAAGCAAATAAATGAAGAAAGTCTCCAAGGACAAGGGGTGAATGGAACAGATGTGATAGCTTTACTTTACATTCGCCTGCCTCATATACAGGTGCCACATAAGAAATATTGTTTGAGTGTTGTTATATTCAGCCAATATTCAGCAATAGAAAAGGCTCTTTTGGTACGTGGTCAGCCACATTTAAGTCATATCAAACCCAATCGTTCAAGATGCTGAAATTTGGATAATTTACAAATCTCCTTCTGAGCTGAGGCACACAGATCAAGTATGAAAAGGGAATTGCAGTTTCATCCTTGTAATCTTGTGCTTCTACCTTTTTCACCCTAATAAAGTGGGATATTCTTTTCTGTTGCAAAACACAAAAGAGAAGGAAAGAAAAAAGAAGTTGCCAACTGGCTGGTTTCCAGTTTGCACGGGTATAACTGAATACAGAATCAGCCCAGTATTTGGCTTTATTTAGAAACATGGGCCCTTTTCCAGATCCCATTAAGACTGATGAAAAATGCACTTCATTGATTTTGCTGACAGTGGATGGAGTCCATTAAGTAAAATGAGTTTGGTGTCAAGATAGTGACAGCTTCTGTGTAAAACAGAAAGAATATAATCATTTGTAGACCAAAATAACATATTTTCATAACTTTAATATGAATTCCAAACAAACGTTTTGAAAATTAATCTAGTGCCTGTGCACAGCTAGGTTTCTCTTACTGAGAAACACTGCTGGAGGAGTGTAATGTGTCTCTTGGTTATCTATCAAGAAGACAGTATTCATAAAGACTGTGACTATCTTCCCAACATGTCATTCAGTGTGGCTGCAGTAACTTTAAAGAGAAAACCATTAGCTGTTGTACACTTCATAGAACCATTTAGGTTGGAAAGGACCTCTGAGATTATTGAATCCAGCCATTAGCTCAGCACTCACAAGTTCACCACTGAACATCCACATGTCTTTTAAAAACCTCCAGGGATGGTGACGCGACCATTCCCTGGGCAGCTTCACAACCCTTCCTGTGAGGAAAATTTCCTGATTTCCAATCTAAACCTCCCCTGGCACATACTGCAGCTGTTTCTTCTTGTCCTATTGCTTCTTATTTGAGAGAAGAGACTGACCCTCACCTGGCTACACCCTCCTTTCAGGCAGTTGTAGAGGGCGATAAGGTCTCCCCTGAGCCTCCTTTTCTCCAAGCTAAACATCCCCAGCTCCCTCAGCTGCTCCTCATAGGACTGGTACCCCAGACCCTTCCCCAGCTCCACTGCCCTTCTCTGGACACACTTCTGCACCTCAAAGTCCTTCTTGTAGTGAGGGGCCCAGAATTGAACATGGGGTTTGAGGTGAGGCCTCACCAGTGTCGAGTACAGGGGGTCAGTCATTGTCCTGCTGGCCACACTATTGCTGATCCAAGCCAGGATGCCATCGGCCTTCCTGGCCACCGGGGCACAACTAGCTCATGTTCAGCTGGCTGTTGACGAGCAGACCCAGAGGCCTTTTCCATTGGGCAGCTTTCTAGGCACTCTGCTCCCAGTCTGTAGGACTGCACAGGGTTGTTGTGACCCAGGTGCAGGACCCAGAAGTTGACCTTGTTGAATCTCATACAATTGGCCTTGGCCCATGAGCCAGCTTGTCCATATCCCTCTGTATATCCTTCCCACCCTCCAGCAGATCAACACTGCCACCCAACTTGGCATCATCTGTGAACTGACTGAGGGTGCACTCGATCCTCTCGTCCAGGTCACTGATAAATACATCAAACAGGGCTGGCCCCAGCACTGTGTCCTGGGGGACACCACTGGTGACCAGCTGCCAGCTGGATGGAGCTCCATTCACCACCACTCTCTGGGCCTGGCCATCCAGCCAGTTTTTTATGCAGAGAATAGTGCACCTGTCCAAGCTGTGAGCAGCCAGATTCTCCAGGAGAATGCTCTGGGAAGCAGTGTCAAAGGTTTTACTGAATCCCAGGTAAACAACATTCAGAGCCTTTCTCTCATCCACCAAGTGGGTCACTTTGCTGAAGAAGGAGATCAGGCTGGTCAGTCAAGACCTGCCTTTCAGAAACCCATTCTGGCTGGATGCTAATGGGTTACTCGTATCCTACAGTCTTGGGTGAAACAGCTAAAGAGCTGGTATTTTCTTTTACTGACACTAAATGGCTAATGTGAAGTTAACTCGAAATGACTGTTTTGCTCTGGGGTAAGAATAGCTGCACATTTGTTGTTTAGAGTACCAGAGGGGTTGAATATGCCTTGCACTTAGAGTTGGAGTCTTGCAGGATATGCCAGAGTGTGTGACCGCTGTGCTGGGAAATGGTTTTTCCCCTGGTGGAACCAAGGTTGAAGCCACTTATCAGAGTGCCCTTGGCTCACCTCACTTACAACATTACCTCTTCATGCATGTGCAGTGCCTGCCAACAGTCAGATGTTTGCACAAACATAATTTTTCGTAAAAACACATACGCAGTCCTAGGACCATACAGAAATACAACATATCTGCACCACTTAGTAGTGTCAGTGCAACACCTTAGTGTCTCTTAAAATAGGATTTTCACTTCAGCCACCAAACAGGAACCACATGTCTAAAGAATGTCTCCATTTTGCAGCAGCCTAAGAGTGAAACCCAAATCACAGCCTAGTTCACGCCCATGAATGGAGATCTGTACTTTGTCAGAATCAAGGAAATGTGTTGGTGGAGTTAGCAGGGACCAAAGATGTGGCAGCAGAGCAATCCAGTGAGAGAATGAATTATTTATTAATTTTACAATATCATTTATACATCCTAGTTCCATAAAGCGATTGGACAGTGTTCACACTCCTTCCAGGGTGATTGGTCTAAGGTCTTAGACACCCATTTAAAAATATTATGTTGCTGTACCCAAAACATAAGTGAAAAACAGCTGGTGTGAGGGTTATTTACAAAACCCTATCTTACTGTTTACATAGCTTGCATAGCAAAGGAAAATTCTCACAGAATCAGTGCAAGGAGATGGAAAGTCTCTCTGCTTAGCAGCTTTTCAGTATCCACAGAAATGCCTGAGTTTCTTAAGGGCAACAAGAATCTATGGACAGATGTATTATGGGAAAGGTAAGATTTTAACTTTTTTTCTCCAGCAACACAATGTTCTTATGACACACTGACAGTAATAGCTTTTGAAGACTTAATGCTCACCAAGGCAGTGAAAACAAGGTGAGCCTCATGGAAGTCTTGGAGAGATTTTAGTAAAGAAAATGCTAATAGGAATTTCCCTGCTAGCTCATCTCAGAAAACAAACAAACAAACAAACAGGACTGGGGAGACTCTCTCCCCATCGATGTGGATAGCCTCAGTTATCAAGTCAAGGGGAAAAGGGCATGTATAGGGGCTCCATTTATATTCCAGGGTCTTGTCTGCAAAGACTGATTTTTTTTTTTCCTTTGCCTCCTTCCCCTTTGTTTCCATTTTTTCTTTTTTCTCCTTTTTTTTCTTGTATGTGCTCCCCTCTCCCTCCCCCTATACCCCATAGTTGCTTTTTTGTTGGTTTGGTCTTTTTCCTTTTTGCTTTACTGTCTAAACCAGATCCCAGGCAGGGTTCAAGTTCATTCAGGAAATGACAAAACCTGACCTAACTTCTGAACTGAAATCACTGCTGGGATATATGAGGATTGCCACTCTGTCCCAGGGCAAAGTCAAACAGCTTGGTTTTGTGTGACTTTCCCCTTTGACAGGGGAAGAAAGCAGTGCTTTCAGAGCTAGGAATCATCTCTTGAAAAACATCAGTGGCCAGCAGCACTGTCTCCCAGCAGATCTGGATGGGACATGCCTGGGTGGACAGAGTTGGGGCTGCTTTGGATGGCCAGATCTCCTTCCACACAATTGACATGTGGTCAGAGCAGGCCAAGGTGTGGGCCAGGCCTGCCCACAGGCAGGTGTTTCATCAATCAAATTGCACATGCAACTCATATTTGGACTGAATCACCAGTAAACATCACTGTCTAGTTTTACAGAAAAGATAAATTTTTTAAATTAAGACATTTTTATGTGGCCTTTTCTCTGGCTAAGCTAATAAAAGGTTTTGGTTACATTTCTTTACACTTAAATGTTGGCATTTGTTTATTTTCCACCATTTTAATAACAAAACTGTTGCTCTGAATTTGTGCTGTAAATAGCTGACTGGCAACAAAGTTGTTTTGAAAGACAAGAAAAATAATAAAAAAGTCCTTTAATCTACACTAACAAAATTATTCCATGACTAGAGCACAAAATTCTGGTTCACATGTACTAAGAGGGAATTCTTTTATTAACAGTGGCTGAGCAAAGGCTGTCCATGCTTTTGAACAAGTCATCAGTTCTATTTTTCTGTTTGGTTTGTTCAAAAAGTTCACTGGAGCATTTCGGAGATAATGATAATATGTTGCATAGGGTAATATCAGTCATATATGGGTTTTTCATTCTTAGTAAATCACAGTGAGCATCTCAAGATTTCTATGTCTTGCTGTGATCTGTATCTCTGCAAAGCTCCAAGCCAAGGTACCTATTAAATGGAACTGTTCAGTTAATTTTGATATATTTAATAAAATAAACAGCAGAGTTATGCATTGTTAAGTAGCCTTACATCCATTTTACGCAAAGGGTACAGTACTTGAAGTAATTTTAATAAGACCATAAAAAAAAGGAAATCACTTCATTTTTGGAGTGACTAACCTGGCTACTGATCTGAAAATTCAGAGAATTGGTATGAATCTGATTATTAGTATTTGTGAAGTTAGCCACATATTTAAAGACAGGAAACAAGACATTGCTGGAACTGTGAACCTTATGCTGGTTCAATTCTATTCAACTATCATGACAAGAGAGCAAAAGAGGAATGTGAAATTCTAGAAAGGGAAAGGGCATACCATATTAGTTTCATCAAATTGTGTACACCTAAAAGATGAGGTGCTAAGAAGCATACAATATGGGCTTGTCAAAACACACCGAGGCAACCATTCGCTGACAGCACACTAGCCTGCACTGTAAATGAGTAAAGCAGGAGTGAAATCATTTGACTTTAGTAAGGCTGGGCTTTGTTGTCTATCTCAGCATAAGCAGACAAGGAAATGTGCTCTGGTTCGAACCTTATTAGTGCTAATTCAACCTCCTTATCATCAGCTGCTCCCTCAACATAACACCACAATTTGTCCCCTCTCCCCTACGCAGTGTTTCTAATGCCCAGTGCTGTTCAGTCACTATTCAGCTGGAGACCTTCCTAGTTTGTGACTGCCAGCCTAAACATCTAACTTAAGCAGTGTAACTCCTTTATGCCAGTTGTCTAAAACCGTTTTATCTAGAGGTCCTTAATTCCAATCGAGGCTTCACTGATGAGCCCACCCAGGCAGTTTGGAACTGAGTCCCCCACGCTGGCAATGGGTGAAAGAGCCCTGATATCTCCCACATGCTCTGCGTTAGTGTTCAGGCCCTCAGGCAAGACCAGTGAGTGGGATTGGATAGGCTGACAGTAGTCATTAAGATTAGATTAGAGCGGGTGCTGAGAGGCTGGACTGGGAAACTCCATAATAGGAATTGAGAGAGGAATATAGTGAGATTATAGTGACTGAAGCAGAGACTAAAGCAAGGACAGCTTATGTGGTAGACAAGGTACAAGCAATCTGAGGTCAGACAGCTTGGGATATGTGCGTGAGATCTATAGATGGAAAGGCTGGAAACTGCTCTGGACAGCAAGATGCTGTGTTTGCATCACACCATACTGCAGCATGCCACTGCAGCACGGCAAAACATTCAAAAGGAGGCTGAATGGCAGCAAAATGTCTCTTGTAATCTATTTTTCCTGAGTTTCATAGGTGAGGAGTGCAACTGCAGCACTGGTTGTATTTATTCCTTGTGTGATTTTGAGACTATCTGCCTCAGATGTATTTTATTTTTACTATCACTTTTCCATCAGAAAACATCACCCTCAACATCTAGGCCATTAAGTAACCAGTAAATAATGTCAGTAATTAGGAGCCTCCACATTCTCACTGACTGTAAAGAGCTAGATGAGATGAGCCACCAGAAAAGAGGCCTCCCTGGATATTGGAGAATCTTGATGGGACTCATAAATGTTGTAAAACCCATTAGAGATACACTTCTGCTACGCTTGCTGCTACCAGCTATATATAGCGACTAAAGCGGCTGTCCCTGAAGTCACTGTCCAGTTTGCTGACACCTTTACTCATTCATTATGTTGGTATATGATCCCATGACTTGGTCTCAACTTTTGGTTCACATGCCAGTCATGAAGAGACTGACCAGGTCCTTTGTTAGTGTGGTCCCAGCAGGCTCTGTGGCCTTTTGCTGGTCAGCTGCACATCCAGCAGCAAGGGACTCTAGTGAGATGGAAAATGGAGGCTCCTCTCTGAGATGTGCTCAGGGCAGATTAAGAGTTTCATTCTCCTAGTCACTGGACTGGAAAGCAGAATAGTCTGGTCTGTCTCCACTGGAAGTCTGTGTGTTTGGATCCAGATGCTGGCATGCTAACCTAAGATCTTTCTTCACAAACTTATTGGGCAGACCACAAGAGAAGCAGGGAAGGATCAGAATAAGGACTGAAAAACAGTTCTATTTGTGAATCTGAGTTGGGTTTGGGTTATGAAACAAGAAAAATAGGGAAAAAAATTGAAAATCTGGGGCAAATACTTATGCACATATACTGCGAATCAAAAGAAAATAATGTCATAAAGACCCTGGGGTTTCTGGCTCTCATTTACCCAGTTTTTCTGCCCTAGGGGAATATATTTCTTGGAGCACAGCCATAATGCTAGACTGGACAGTTGCAACAGCCAGTCTCAGACTTTCTCTGCAGTCTGACATTCCTCTGTGCACTCAAGCTTCCCCATATTCTTCTTTTCCCTATCTTGGAGCGGCAGGGCAGCAGTGCCCCTTGTTCTGATATACTAAGGTCTATGTACTTTCACAATGGTATTAAGAAATCCCCTGAGTTGAAAACAGTTGGAATTTAGAAAGATATTTGGGTAAAAAGTAACATCTGCTGGTCATGTTCATACTCTTCCCTAGGCACCTGCCTGTGGCCACTGGTGCAGACAAAATATTTTATGGAGTCCAGTGGTCTGAAGTAGCATGGCTGCTTTTATGAAGTCATTTGATAATCTTCATCAAATATTTAATGACTTCATGGTCTTTGTATGAACACTACTGAATTCATACTGTATACAGAATAGCTGAAGGGTACTTTGACAAAATATATCTGTCTGGGCAGACAAACCCCAGTCCTAATCTTTTAGGTGTTCAGAACCGAATATTTCCATTGAGTTTGACATTTAGAGTCACCGCAGGATCTATGGTTTTAACTACTAGGTTCAAGATAAGTGTTAACATAAAATACAGATCATCAATCAAAAGAAGCATTTCAACACACACTTAAGGATGTGAATAATTACACTAAAGGTAATGGCTCTCCTGACTGGCCTGAGTTGATATAATAGGGAACCTATGCAAAGGCAAAAATGTAACAATAATCAGATGTAATCTGAAAATAAGAATGTATTTTTTCTAGCATAAAAATAGTTCTCTCCAGCAACACTGATGTCAGATCCACTAGCATGTATAAGTCTCTTTTAGCTCAAGACAGGAAGGATAATGTCTTAGAGGAGAGAAAATTATGTTAAGGATGCATTAAGAGGTCACTATGTTCTTTAATATCAAATGACCACTCATCCTAAAACCTCTGGCATCTCTGTTTACAGTTCAACATTAAAAAAAAAAAATAAGCAGTTCACCATAGTTTCTTGAAGTTTCAGCACTAGATTTATTTTAATGTTGATGTAAGGTATGTAATTTACCCTGTACATTTCAGGCATAATGTGTAAAATACTTGTTTCCATAACAAGCTGTCATTTTAGGATGAATGGGATTTCTACAGGGATTTCTGGGTAGCATATTTTTGGAAGTTTCTATTTTGGAAATTATTAGTTGCTATCATAATTTCTGAGAAACCATATAGTGTAATAACTAGGCACCAAGTATATAATTATTATTACTCCTAAGTGTGTTTTTCAAACCAGAAGGACATGGCCTTTCTTCTGTGCTTAATTGTACCCAAGCCCCTGAGAAGTATGCTCAGCCGAGAGGGTTCATATAACAGTTATTGTTCCAACCCCTAATTTTGTCCAACATTCCTGTTCTCAAAAAATATCTCCTTAAATAGTGTGTCACATACCTGCCTTGGTGCCTCAGGCACCTGTTCTTCTTTTTGAGCTCATTCGTTCTCCAGGACTTTCACTGCTGTACAGGTAATGGTTCTACTACATTTCACAGTCCTCATTTCACTCCTTACCCAAACAATCAGCAGTCAGGCATTGCCAGTTCTCCTGGTTTTCTGAAAGAAAATAGCAGAGTTTTAATTTCATTGTAAATTTAATAGTGCCTTTTAGGATCTCCTAAGGCAGATCCTTTAACATGCATGGATCCTTCACACTTGTGTGAAAACCCAGACATTCTCTCAATTATTATGGCGGTGTCCCTTTTCTGAATTGCTAAATCTGGATGAGGGGACAGATTCTAAAGTTCAGACATGTATGTCAGCACAAATATAGAGCATATCAATTTTTTAGACTAAGAACAAAACTAAGCCCTTAGAGTGAGATTCTGCTGAAATAGTTCTCTTAAAGGCAGAAAGGACCTGTTTTCTTTAGGCAGCAATTTTGGGGCTCATGTCCAGTTTGGAACTGGAGCCTGGGAGATAGGCGCAATTCATTACAACACCATGCCAGTGTGCTAAAAGTGTTCCAAAGACTGCAACTGAGCATCTTGTGGGTTGTAAGAAATTTGCCCTGTGGGCCTTCAGCACCATATGTCTAGCAGGTAGCTGACAGCTGTTCAGACTGAGTGCAAATCAAGAAGAATTTAAGTAAAGAGCAACTACTGCAGTAAAGCACATCAGCAGTGTGATTTAGGTAGAACACATGTGCTATGGTGAGCAAAAAGGAAATTTGAATGTGATATTGCATGCTGTCCTCACTTTTGTCCTCAGGAACATCTAGATACCTTTCCAAAATAGTCAGCCAGGAGGAATACTGAATCATGCTTGAAACTCTTATTAGATGGAATTGCCTTGACTTGTTCAACAAGGCATCTGTCTCTTCTTTTTATTATGTAAGTAGAGGAAATAAAGACAGGTACTTAATTCTGTATAGCACTTTGCATGCAATAAGTGCCTTTAGAAAGTGTTTATGTGGCAGAAAGTATAGAAGGTGTTACTGAATGACATCTCAATAATAACTGTCTTCCTGATTTTTTTCAAGGTTAAGCTATATTGTTTATCAGTTTGTATAGATATAGTTGTGGCACAGTTATTCATGAGGCATGCAGTTCATGCCTGTAGCATGTTGATAACAATTACTAATCATGCATTAACTCTTCGCAAGTCATTTACATCTACCATTTATGCATGAACAAACACTGCCTTTAAGAACTTTGAAGCTGACAGGCTAATCCTTTTCACCACTGACTTGTATCTCAATTCCTCAATGACAGTATAATCCACAAAAGAATCCACAATGGCACTAAATGTATTCAGCCAATTAATTACACCATTTTATTGAGACATAGGGATTAAATGAGAGCATACGAGCTAAATATGGATGCAGAAAAATAAGTTTCTTTTGATTTAATTTTTTTTCCTCACAAAACTGGTGTGACAATCTCAACTTTCTAAAATGTTATATTACAGGAAGAAAATGAGCCTCTGTAATTTTCAAGAGACATTTAGTTGTTTTTTTAAACATATATAAAAATATGATTGTGTTCAAAAGTTTTTTTAAGGTTTTAACACTGTGAGTGTTATAATGTGCAACAAGAGTTTAAAGTCTTTAAACTTTAAAGTTTAGGGGAGGAGGTTGGGCAGGAAAAGGATAGGAAAAGGTAAGAGTAAAGAAGAATACAGAAGACCCTCGTAATTGAGTCACAAGGTTCAGAGTAGACCCTTGTGCTAAACTGAGCCCGACCTTTACCAACAGTTTATGTCTGAAAGCTCAACAGCCATTAACCCTAAGAGCACTTACATTTAACAGCACTTAATCCATAACTTAGGATCAACAGCGTAGCAAAGGATTCAGATAGAATTTGCCATAGCACAACAGTAACTCACTTACAGGCCTAACTTACTTTCAAATCTAAAGTACTTAAGAACCTAGGTGAGCAACAATCCTAGTAATTTGCTTCACACTTGCACACACAGAGTCTGTACAAGGTACCTGTGAAAAATTACCCTTGAGTTCAGTGAAGTAATATTTTCAGATGCGTTTGCATCTTCTCAACAGGCACAGGGTTGAGTCTCGAGCTGTTGGGATATCAGCCCAGGATCCATTCTCATCATTCCGTGATTCTCTGCACAGAGCAAACTCCAGAGTTCACTGGCTCTGAGAGATATCCCAGGCAGAGCGGGGTCGCTGGTCACAGCTGCTGTGGTCTGGGAGAGCTCAGAGGGTCTCACCTTGGGCTGCTGTTTTTAGGATCACAGGAGAGGTGGCTTTAGTCATAGTAATCTTCCATCTGGGCTACAATTCAGGTCAGAAACTTTCTTTGAATATTTGATAATGAAAATATTATTTCACTTGGGTTGTTGTTCAGAGTTTCCAAGGCTGTTTGTTAAAGTCCAGGTGGTCATTAGCCAGTGCTAGCTCCTGGGAACAGACAGTGTTCTTGAGAAGCTCCAGGTGCACCTCCTCAAGGCTGAGGCTCAGGGAGTGTTTCTCAGATTGTAGTGCAGCCAGGGCTGGGAGAGTGGTGTGTGCACCACCGCATGGGGCAAAACATCTTGAGGCTGTGCAAACAGCTTGACACTGGTGTGCACATGGAGATCTGTCAGCAAAGGCATAGCTACTTAGTAAATGTAAGGAATGAAATGCATAAGGCTGCAAGGAACTCGTTTTCAGCATCTTGTACGATCTCAATTTTCTATAAATCCATGACAGCAATTAGACATGTGGCTGCTTCCTGTGAAGTACAGGCATCATGAATACAGTCGTGTCTATTATGATCCATGTATGCCATTGCTGTTTTGAGAAGCTCTTTTCGATCAGATACATAAAGCCTAACGTGTATATATATACTCACCAGCATTAACATGTTTGAACGGGAACAGGCTTCTAATAATTTTCTCATTTAATTTTAATAAATTAGACACTTCATTGTGCGTGCAGCTCTCTCAAAAGTCTTAATTTTAGAGCCTCCACCAAGGCATAGTAGTCTGAATTTTCCAGCCAGATTTGCCAGATCGACCCTGTAAGGATCATCTGTCATACTCAGTATCTGTAAAGGAGAGAGAGATGAGGGTACTGGAACATTAAGGAGGACAGACTATAATTTTCTTCATCTGATGGTTCATCTGTTTGCTATTTTGTTTGCTGCTTGGTTTGCTACTTCAAATTCCTCTATTTCAAAATGAGAGGAAAATTATTAGTCTTCATTTCAAAAAACAAAATTAGGTTATTTCCACAGTTTTGGTCATTTATGCCAGATGGGAGAAACCTTTTATACCAAATACCTATTTTTACTCTATTTCCTACAATGACCTGAGGATGTATACCCCTCTACAATAATAGAGGAGGAAGGAAGAAGAAAGAGCTTTTATCATCCTTTGGAAATCAGTCTTTCTTAGGTGCTCTGTGAATCTCTAAACCTGGATGATCACCACAGTCATCAAGATGTGACCGGTGATTGAAAAAACCTTTTTATAATTACAAAGGTTGCAGAATATGAAATAGTTTCTAAAATTGTGTTTTCTAATTGTGTGAATTAAATCAACTGAATTTATAGGAAAAACAAGTTTGGTGAGCATTGAAACTAATGAAATATGATTTTAATTTGATTTGGTTCTTCTGTCTGCCTGGCTTTTTAACTGAATTAATCTGAAAGCCAGTGCATGGGTTCTTGTATTAATAGAAATTTAAAAATACGTATTTGCTTTCCTGAAAAAGGCTTGGTAAAGGCTTTAATAAAATTTGGTCAGCTATTTGACATTAGAAGTTCTGTTTTTCAGTCACAATTCCTCCTCTAGTAAAGTAGATGCTTTATCAATTACATATTTTTGCGGCTAAAGAACTTGTAATCGCTTTTTCCTAGGTGGTTTTTCTGATGTCTAGTGACCATTCAGGCCAGTCTGCTTGCTCTTCTTACTTTTCTTCCTTCTGCAGGAACATTATCTTAATCTGTATTTTAAGCCAGGTGCCTTTACAGAACACACAGGACTAATCTCTGAGCACTTCGGTTTGTTTTTTTTTTTAATGTTATTGTTATTATTTTAAATGTGGTATCAATCACTTGAAAAAAACAAAAGTTTGAAACAAGCTATTTGAAATATATACACATACAGTGTTATTACACAAAGTTCAATACGTTAATGACACTAAAAAGAGCAATAAACCCAAAGAAATTCTATCTTATAGAGCTGCAAAGTATCTTTTGAGTGATTGAACAGCAGAGCTGGACCTTCAGATATCCATGTTCTACTACTACAAACTAAAGAAACAATTAATGTCCCTGGCCTGATCACAAGGAAATGTCTTGTTATATTTTGCATTTGGTTTACACAACTATTTTCTACTGAATATTGTCTAAGATCGGGAATTTATGGGAATTATTCCTGAATTACACAATTTAACATGGTTAGATATTCCCAACTCTGGACAAGGCAGCAATTGCAAGCAAAGGAAAGAGAGTTAAGTCTATCTCTGCCCTCTGAAATACAATGAATATTGAGACAGACGTGTGTCTGCCCCTATACATTCATTTACTAGCAAATCTTGTATTTCATTCACTTCTCTTCACTAGGATCTCTGAAATACAAACCAGTATGACCAAAACCAATCAGCAGAAGCTGGACCATTACTCTTGATCAACTGGCTTGATGGTATAAGGCTTTCTCATGAGGCCGTTTTCTCCATTTCTTGCCCTCTGGGCATTGCCAGCTAGGTTGGCACTGCAACTGGACATCTGAACAGCATGTAGGCTGTCCTCCAGAGTCTTCCACACATGACAGCTCTGGCTTCCTCTTGCAAGTGTGGAGTGAGGGGCTGGAGTCATTATTCTGTCCCTGCTGGCCTGCCAAGAAGGTGCTGCCAGGTAGGAAAGCAGTTGTCTGTGACCTTGGACAGCTTTTATAGGGTGAGAGGCAGAAGAAGAGGCATTTTCCTACAGAATCTTCACTGCATTGCCCTGTTTCAGGAAGCTCTTGCCAATGCATGTACCCGATGGATCGAGATGTATCCTGCTGCCCAAAGCAAGCCTTCTTCTTCGCTCCCTTCTTACCTGGATTTGCCCCAGTCCTGGTTTTCCGGAGTCTGTAGCAAGTGCTCTAAGCTGACAGTGTTAGGATGATTTTAACTTTAGAAGAATTGAAATAATAGTAAAACACCTGGGTCATGAGAAGTGATCTAGTGCAGGTTTGGGTAGAGCTCTGCTTAAAAGGCAAATGAACAGAAGTGGCAAGGAGGGAGGGAGCAAGTGGAAAGTGAAATCAGATGTTTCTGGAGATAAACGGAAGCAGCTCTGTGTCCCCAGAAATGGGGAGTAAAAGAAATTATAAGGAAATGCAGACAGCAATTAAGAAAAAATCCATCTGCCTGGGGGCAGTGGAAACCTGGCAGGACAAGGCAGAGGGATGAGTGCCCTGGGTCAGGCTTTCCAAGTTTCTGCAAAGCATCCTGCAGGCTTGGATGGAAGAGATTGCCCTCAGCATTGGGGTGGAGGCTCCAGAACCTGCTCCATGGTGCCACCATGTCTGGCTGGCAATGGATGGGGGCCATGGTGGGGGAAGGGCAGCCAGGCCAGGGCAGCTGGCAGAGGCAGATCAGGCTCACAGCAAGTCAGGACAAAGAGCTGGTGCCACTGCTGAGGCAAGCGGAAGGTATCCAGCCAAAATATCTAACTTTGGTTGTTGCCAAAAGTGGAAAACACTTGCACAAAATTCTTTTTCTCTAAGAGAATAAAAAAATGAACTCTCTCCTTTTTCTTTTTAAAATTTATCTTGTCCATGCACTCCCCTGCCAGGAAATATGCTTATAGGAGGTTGGGGCTGACCTGCTTTTTACTCCCCGTTCTTCATGGGAGAGCCTATGTCAGGATGAATAGCCTCTGTAGGCCTTGCTCAGGCTGGGTTGAAATAGGAACTGTTCTGGTTTGGGCTGCAATATTGTCAAGATCCAATTATTAAGGTTCTTTAGAAATTCCTCTGTCTGAATAAGGGTGCAAATGAGACCATATGCAAGTGACAATAATACAGGTTTTATTTGATAGTAAATATGAAAGATAGAGAGAGAGAAAGAAAGAAATAGAAGGGAAGGGGGGACAGAAAGAGAGTGACAGGGACAGAATAAGGAAAATATCACCACTCTGTGGATCCCAACACTGTTCACTGATCCTCTCCAGCTGGTCTTCTTGGTGGTGAAGGTCCCCCAAAAAGCATAGAATCCCATGGGGTTACATACCCTTGAGCCAGGTGGCAATGTCCCCTTGGGGGAGGGGGGCAGTATCTTACAGCAGACTCTGGATCTGTTACATCACATGCAGTCCTGTGGTGCAAAGCCTCTGGGGAGCACTTCGGGGGGTCTTTGATGGATTATGGCTCCCCCTCAGCTGCCTCTCACATGAGAATCCCGTGGATGTGGCCTGTGGGGCTGGGGGTGCCACAACTGGGCCAGTTTGTGTAAGGGAGGATGGGTGTTTATTGCCTCTGACCAGAGGTTATGCCATGCACCTGAAACCTCCTCCTCCTGCCTTGCTTGGCAGGGGAGTCTGTGTAAACCTTGCTTCTGTGAGCTGTGCTCTCCTCACACCCCAAACTCAGCTGGGGATGATTCTCAGCGCAGCTGGTGGCTTTGGCCTGTTTTTGGATGCATACCTTTCCCTCAGCCTGAGATGACTGAACAATAGGTTTCCCTTTATCCAATCAGCAGTTTGACTTTCAGTCCAAAGTCCCAGTCTTCAGGGAGGCTTCTTTGGCTGTAGCTTCTCTACAATGAGCAAAACTTTATATCATTGTTCGAGGCATGGACCGCTTTCAATCTCTGACAAATATATACTTTTTTTTTTAATGTGGTTTCTTGGTATTAGCAAACAACCAGCTGTGTAGCCCAGCATGTGCTGTGGTTGATTGTTGGAGGAGTGATTCCTTTACTGAACTTCACATGGAATGTTGTGAATTGAGGGGGGTTTTATGGCTTTGGGGTACTAACTGCTACAGAACAGGTCCTGGCATCTTCCCTGCCAGCAGGGCTGGGGCTCTGCACCTTCTGGGACATGCCAGCCTCTCTTGTGTGTCCCAGTGCATGGGGGCAAGCCCCAGCCAGGCTTGCTGTAGCTGGAGGAAAAGGTTGGAATTTCCTAACAGAAAAGAGTTTAGAATTTAATCAGCCTTCTCCACTGCCATCTGCTTCCTGGTGCCATGTTCCCCTCTTCAGGTATGTGGGTGAGGGACGGATACGGAGCTGGGAGCCAGTGCCGGGGCTTGTGGTGTCTCAGTTCTGCATGGGCGGTTCTGTCCCAAGGCCAGCCATTGAAGAAAGGTTACTGGCAAGTGTGGCATAGAGCCTTATCTGTACCTTGGGGAAATTTTTGGTTTGGAGAGGAACCACTTCCAGAAGAGAGAATGACCTGTAGCAACTGCCAAGACTTTCAGGCTCCTGCTATTTTATTTGGTGGGTTTGTACCTAGAAAATAAAGATCTTGCCTGTGAGTTCAGCTGTGTTGGGACTTACAGGCACTCTAATGTGGACACAGTAGCACATACAGCAACATCTTAGGAGTCCAGGACAGAGTCTAACCTTCCGATACTCAGCAGCCAAAAAATAAAAAAAATTGGCAGAGTGCCCATTCTGGTCCTCCTGGTACTGCTGTCTTTGTCCCCAGACAGCTGGAGCCCAACCTGCCTGCTCAGCTTAACATTTGTGGGCAGGGAGCTCACTAGAAACAGCTCAAAACCAGCTGCTTCTTCCCATCTCACTGTGACAGCTCAGGAATGTGGGGAGAGGGAATGAGTGGAGAAGCAAGGAAGGGACTGAGGAGAGAAGCCATAGCTGCTCCCCCAGTTGCAGGAGGAGGATGAAGCCATGGGAGGCCCAGGCTGTTCCTGGGGTTTGTTAGATGCTGCATTACCCGTCTGGCTTCCTGAGCTTCAGCTGCAGTTCCCACCATCCCTCAGGTTTCACCTTCTCTCTTTTCATTGTGAGCTCCTGGCCTCAGCTGCCCTACGGATGCTCCCCAAACTGAGGAAATCCCCCTGTCTCTTTTTACTGCCACAGGGACCACAAATGCAACAAGTGTTAGTGCTGTAGCTCTGTCATACAGGATGCTCTTTTCTGACCAAATCATGCCTTTTCCCCCCCACTATCTGCTTTAAAGCTCCATTGCCTTTAACATAAGGCAGTCCCAAGCAGGGCTGTGCCATGGTCCTGCTCTGCAGCACTATCCTGGGGGGGGGAGGGGAAACAATCAACCCTCAAAAAGAGTCTGCAACCTCTCTGCTTTTCTGCAGGGGTCTCTGAAGGCAGGAATCCCCATCCCTGTGGGGCGAGATCTCCACATACCTTGCCCTGGGCTTTTGGGAGAGGGAGGGTGAGGTTCTAGTAGGAAAATGCTGGCAGTGATGGAGAGGTGCTGCTGCATGCACAAAGTGTGCGTACAAATGTCTGAGTTCAACCATCCTGAAATTTTTTAAAGCACTCTTAAACTAGGTAGTCCTCACCACATGCTGATGGCAGCACACCTTGTCCTTTCCTTGCTAGCTTTCAGTGTGTGTTGTGTGAAGGTTCTCACATGGGCTCATCCTGTGACATGCCAAGCCAGAGCACATGGCAACTCAGCCATGTCCTACTGTCACCTGCATCCAGAGGTGAGACAGGAATGACTTCCACCCTTATGGCCATATCTGAACTGGAGAGCATCAGCAAAGCTCGGGTCGTCTATCTGGCTGCTTGTGGGACAATAAAAGAGTGAAGGAGGTGGTCCTCATCCCAAGGAGCTTGGCCTATGCCGTGGCCCTACATCAGCTTGGACCTGGTTGGTGCATCTGTGGTGTTGCCAATATAAGGTGATGGGGAGTGAAAGGTGGGCTGGCAAGTTCTCCCTGCCCACTCTGGTGTTCTGGGCTGCCTTCTGCCCCTTCCCTGGGCCTGTCGAGGGGCTGCTGGGAGACCGATACTTACCTCTTTTCAGTTAAGTTGCAGAGAGCAGTACAGTCTAGTCCAAGCCTCCTTTTCTCCAGGCTAAACACACCCACCTCTCTCACCTCCTCATAGGACTTACTATCCAGACCCTCCACCAGCTTTGTTGCCCTTCTCTGAACTCTATACAGCAGCTCAATGTCCTTCCTGTAGCGAGGGGCCCAGAACTGAACACAGGGTTTGAGGTGTGGCCTCACCAGTGCCGAGTACAGGGGAACAGTCACTGCCCTGGTCCTGCTGGCCACACTATTGCTGATACAGGCCAGGATGCCATTGGCCTTCCTGGCCACCTGGGCACATCTGGCTCATGTTCAGCTGCTGTCAGCCAGGACTCCCAGGTCCTTTTCCACTGGGCAGCTTTGCAGCCACTCTGCCTCCAGCCTGTAACCCTGCACAGGGTTTTTGTGACCTAGCTGCCGGACCCAGCACTTGGCCTTGTTGAACCTCATACAATTGACCTCGGCCCATGGTCCACCGTTCCACTAATCTGTGCAAGACTGCACTCCCTCTTCCTCATCCCACTCAGCCCCTCTCTGCTAATATTCTCTTGTTCCTGCCAACTCTAGCAGGTATCTCTCAACACCACCATCGAATGCATTCTCCTCCCGCCAGAGACCAGAGGATGCTTCGCCCCGCCACCCACTTCTCCACTCCCACGGCCTCGCTGGTGCCCCGTCCCCAGCGGCGGGAGGGCCAGGGGTCCGGGGGTCGGCCCCGCTGCCCCCTCCCGCCGCGCAGTGCCCGTGTGTGGGCGGGCTCCGGGACGTGCTCGCTGGGGAGCGCCGCGGCGCCGCACATGCTCACTGGCCGCGGAGGCACCGCCGGAGGTAGGGGCTCGCTCCGCCGCCGGAGGAGCCGCGCTGTCGCTGCGGCCGGGCCGCGGCATGGCGCGCCCGCTCCCGGGCCGCCGCC
>VXBT01007527.1:33764-98376 GCA_013400235.1 Oriolus oriolus
TCCGGCCCGAGGGCCCCGTTCCGCCGGGCGGCACCGCCGAGCGCCGTCAGCACCTCGGCCAGCGCCCGTGGGGCGGCGGCGGGCGGCGGTGGGGCGCGGCCCGTGGTGCTGCCGGGGCCGCGAGGGGAGCCCCGCTCGTCTCGTCCTCCTGCTCCCCGCGGAGCGCCGGCAGCGCTCGGCGGCGCGGAGGCCGCTCCCTTCCCGGTGCCGGTGGGAGGCCTCGGGCCGCCAGGACGGGCGAGGGGCCGGTGGCGGCAGGGGCAGATCCGCGACCTTTACCGGCCGGGCCGGGGGAGGGTGGCGATGCTGCGGCTCCCGGGGAAGGGGGAGATGAAGCATCCCGGTGCCTCCCGGAGGTGGGGGAAGAGAGAGAGAGGCACAGCTCCTTAAAAGCAATGGGGGGAAAAAATCCAAATAAATAAAAGTGGAAAATGCAGCAAGTTCTGTGGCATCTGCGAGATTTCTGTTAGCCCAAGGAAATGCTTGGGAATTATCTGTGGGATGGCAAACAAATTTAAAATGCCTGGGGTGCCGCAGTGCTGTGGCCAGGGGCAGGTGGGGCTGGCTCTGGCTAAACACAAACTCAGCTCCTGGCCTTTGGGGTATGTGCTTTTGCCCCAGAGAAGTTTAAATATTAAACTGAGCACGATGCAATAAAGCATAGTATTGCAGGTTGTGTTTAGTCATCTTTGCAAGGCCCTTTCAGTGCTGGCTCTGCAGTGGAAATGCTTCATGCAAAATAGTTGTGTTTAAATTCTGTACATAAAATTATATTTATAACCCCTTCTCATAACCAGCATTGAAATGATTGCTATTTTATCTGTGCAAGGTCGTAGAGAGCTTGAAGTTCTTCGCCTTGCTACATGACTGGTTGCCATTGTATTTAATGCAGTTGATGTATGACATTTCTGGTGAGGAATCCTGTTTCCAAGCTTCTGAGTATTTTGGGTTAGGGAGACTTTCAAGGACATCACATTTCTTAAACAAATTGGAGCAAACTTGCATTTAAATCTGTTTCTCACTGTCAGTCTCAACTTTGGGAAGCTACTTGACTCTCTGGAAATTGCCTAAGTCAGTTCCATGTCAGGGATACACTTGAACAGATTCTCTCTCCCAGGACAACGAAGAGCAACAAAAAAACCCAACCCCCATGAAACATTTGTTTAATTTTTGCAGGTATGTGTTTCCTTTTGCTGTATCCAGCCCTACTAACATAAACCTCTTTCTTCTCTTTTGCCGCAGACTGAAGACTTCTCTGAAGCGTAATCTTCAAGATGAAGTTCTTACTAGCGGTTTTATTTTTCGTGTCATTCTCCTTATGGGTTGAAGAAGTCAATTCCAAAGAGAAGTCTTCAAAGAAAGGAAAGGGGAAAAAGAAGCAATATCTATGTCCATCGTATGTTCCTGCTTTCTTTTACGCTTTTGTATGATGGTGATCCTGCCCTATTTTTAGCAGTGGAAATTATGTGGCAGTTGAAGGCACTGCTTTCTGCTGAAAGGATGGGGTCTGGTAGGAATGAGTTTGACCAGCATCATAGCTAAGTTCTGTCAATATGCTCCTTCTGCAGCAAGTGCTCTGTTTTAGGGAAAGGGAAAATCTAAGCCATAGTGATCGTTCCTTTCCTTGTGGTGGATTTCAACCCAGTGCCTTGCTATTTATGGGGACACAGTAGCATGGTCCCATAGTGCTGTGTTGTCTAGCATCATGTTGCAGGTGTATTGAGGAAAGCAAGGAGGGTGCAAAACTGTCGTGCTGAAATTCAGCTTCTGGTTAGCTAGTTCTGTAAGAGAAGGCTTATCCTACGCATATTCTTATTGCATGTTGGATGGAACTAAGGTCTTCAGCATCTTTCATCGCTCATTTACAGTTCTATAACTTTTATGGAGGTGGATTGATTGATTGTTGCTATAAAATATGCCCTTATGGGATAGTCTCCCTGTAAAAATACAGAAATTAAAATCTGTAATTGCCCAATTGAACAGAGGATGTGTTCTGGACAGCTGTGATTACTTGATGTTAAAAATACTCCCTCTTTCTAATGCCTACCACATTTTAGGTTGTGATCCATAGGAAGATGCAATAGTTTTATTTGTGAGTGTTGTTTTTATCATTTTCTTGGCCAGCCTTACTAATATTTTAGTGTTACTTTGTAAATATCTGAGGAAAAGATTGATGGACTATGATAAGTTGCCAGTAAGTGCAGAAAACCACTATGACTGAAATAATAAAATTGTTTAGACAAATTTAAAACATATTTCTTCTTTGACCAATAAAGAAGAGGTACAGAATGTTAGTCTGGCTATTTAACATTAATCAGCTTTTTCCAAAGAAAAAACAAAACAAAACAAAAAGTGGAATAATCAGATAGAAGCATTGTTCAAGTAATACTTTTTAAAGTTTCCACTCTTTTCAAATATGATGGTGATGTTTATCTGTAATTCCAAATTTTAGAATGTTTCTCCATATAGTGCATGTTTTCCTTCTTTTTTTTTTTAATATCAAACCTAAAAACTTATATCTGTCCTTAGATTTGAATACATTAAGGTATGTCTCAAATGTGATCATGACTCATCTGAAATGACCCCTACCTATTTTTTTCCCTTATAAAAGTTGAGTTCTGAATGAGGCTTTTGGTCTGAGCTACTGTAAGAGTTTATAACAAGGAGAGAAATGTCAGTGTTCCCAGGACAGGCATCAGAACAGAAGCCCTTGGAAAGTGAGTTAGGCAGCTGGGAGCTGACTCCAGGTCTTCCATGGTTCTGTTTAAATAGCCAGCATTTCCCCTTGTTCTTGACTTAGTTGTAGTAGGATTCAAAACAGCAATGTCATTTTATCTTAGTAAGTGAGTGCATTTTTTCTTGTTTGGTTTTGTTTTAAGCCCTGTATTTCTTGGTACCATTAAACATGATGTCATTTGTCACCAATACACTTGAAAAAACATTGAATACATGCTATAATTTCCAAAGTGATACTTTTCCAGTTGAAGCTGTCTGCAGAAATACTGGGGGAATCCAGTACTTGTCTGATGTTCCACTGGGCAGTGTGGCTGGCTGGAGTTGATGTAGCAATGAGTCCTGTTCGATTTCCTGCATAATGTCCAAGTTGTCTATACCTTACTTGGCTGAAATTCACAGCTTGAGAGGCAGCCACTTGTAGTACTGGGGTTTCTGTGGCTGGCATCTAGAAGACCTCTCGTGTGAATGAGCGATGAAAATCAGCTCTGTCTGGCAGAGAAATTGCCTGATGCTCTCTTGTCTCGGGCCGCTGTTGGCAAGCTCCCAATCATCAGCATTTTTTTTAAATGATCTTTCGCAAAACTTCTTGATTTGGTGACACTCTGTGTTACAAAAGAGGTTGCCTACTAGTAATGGTTTTTCCTTTGTGAAAAAAGCAAAAAATCTTTCCTCACCATCAAACCAGAACACAATGCAGTGGAATGGGAATTAAGTGACACTATAAGGGCTGACTGAAACTACTCAAGGAAGTATGTAAACAAAATATTTCCTAGTAAAGCATAAAAGAAGTATTTTAGAAGAATGAATTTTATTGTTTTTAACCAAAAGAAATAGGATTTTGCATAATTTATAAAATTGAATGGTACAAATTCTTAAAGTTAACATACATATATAAATTAAACTCTTCATCCACCTTTATTTTTCATTGGTTTCTGGTGCAATAAAATTTAAACCTTAATTGTAACAAATGATTGCAATTTATTTACTTACAACATGTGAAAAGCTAAATTTTACCTCCTCAAGAGAACAAAAAACTGCTTTAGTAGTTGGATACAGAATAGTCTTCTCTTGCAAACTTAATAATGAAATTCAAACATATGCAAATCATTATCCAGGAAAAATTTATATTGAGCCTGATATTACTGCCTGAGTTCCTTAATTTGATGTTAAGAAATGGATAGCTATAAGATTGGTTTGGGACTTTAGCATAGATTTGTTTGTATAAAAAATATGCATACTTGAACTTTTCCTTTTATGGCACTCCAGAATATAAACCTTTCGCCAAATGTGCCACTCTGGCATGAAATTAACTACCATTGGGATAAGATGAAAATAAGCTGGTTAGAAACCCCGTAGAATGTTCATTATTTTCCCATAAACGGATATTTGCTTCCTTAAATTAGGAAAATTCTATTTTGTATCTTAGAGCAAACCTTATTACTTGTGATTATTCAAGATGCTGTACTTCTCAGTGCATTGTGTGATAGTGGCTTGATTTGCTCTTATTTTCATTTACTCCTGAAGCCATTTTCCCCAGCTTTTTTATTGAAGGGTTTCTTGAAGCTGATGCTAATCATTTGGTTCTTACTTTGATTTAATGCTTGCTCAGAACAGATGTAAGATTTCACATACTACATTTAGATCATTTTCCTTCTTACCTCAGGCTTTCCAAATGAAACACAGAGTAATTATACTTCTGTCTGATTCCTGAATCTCCGTTGATTAACAAAGAAATTGACGTATTGGGCCTAAAATGTCATAGAGAGTTCTGCAACATAAATCTGAGAAACTGGCTTCCACAGATGCATAGTGCAATGAAATACAAAGCTTTAGTAACAAACTTTTGCCTTTTGTTTCCATGGAAAATCTTTTAAAAAAAAAATGATCAGGCCCACCCCTTCAGGAGAAAAAAAATTGTGTATTACATTCTTCTGTTTACAAAGCTTGTTTTGAAATTTCATATACTTAATACAGATTATTTTGATACAGCTACAGATAGATTTAGTTACTTGATCTCTTTCCTGCTTGCAGACTGCCAATGCTTGCATGACCTTTGTTACTTAGTTCTTATTAACTTCTTCATAATTCCTTATAATACTTGCTTCTCTTATACATGTGGGACAGTTAGCTGTGACTTAGAGCACTGCTGAAAAATGTTTTTCTTTTTGTTACACCATGGTTAATACTTCAGTTATTTTATGATGTTTGAGCTGCTGCTGTTATCCCCACAGTCCTTAGTAGCCTAGAAGGTGTCTACTCAAAACTACTTGCAAGATCTCTAGACAAATGAAATTATAAGGAAAGGGATGTTTGGTTATTACAGTGTTAGAGAAGGCAGCAAGAAGTAAGAGTGTCACATAGCAGGTAACAAAACCAGTAATGACTGTGGCCATTGTCACAGCTATCCCTATTAATTTTAGTTTTAGGATGACTCAGCTGTTCACTTGCACAGTGTTCACTTCTGAAGATCTCTGAGCGTCCCTAATGCCACAGCAATGCTGAGAGCACAACCTCAGTCACTGAATCTCATCCTTTTGCCTGGATAGCAAGCCTGTGCTTTTAAAACAGCATCCCTCTTCACCTTTATGCATTTGTCCACATGGAGATTTATATTCATGTAGATGATTAACTAAATAATGTATAATATCTATAGAGACCTTTTTTACCCATGAAGCAGGAGTACAAATCATATTTGGCTTGTATTCAATAAAGCGTATCAGCTACTTCAGAAACTGTGAAATGGCCCTCTAAGCCCTCCAGAAAACATGGCTTGTGCCATCTGCCAGGGCAGAAGCTTAGAAAGGTCACAGATGCGAAGGTTCAATAAACATCTTCTTTTAAAAAACAACAACAAAAGACAGTGGAACTAGGGAAAAAAGCCTTTGATGTGTTTAAAGCATAGAGCTGTATGAAACTCTGTCCTAAAATTTCCCTTGGTTAACTTAAGCTTCTGACATGCTCTTCCTATTAAGACTAAAGTAAAAGTTCAAAACTTATTTTATACCTTGGGTCCTCTCCACTTCTTCATGAACTAGAATTCTTTTTATCAAGTGTTTGGGTATACATCGCCTCTCTATCTGTAGTAGGGGATCAACCCCAAAATGTAAATGGTGGGAAAGTGGACTCATGTCTGTCTTCATTCCCACCATCGAGAAGACACTGTTGATAGTCTGTAAACATGTTTGTAGGTGTGGTGGAAGGGTTGATACAGTTTGTGGGAGGAGGTGGAATGAAGTTGAAAGGAAAGCCTGAATTTGGTTGTGGAGGAAGATACATCTGACAGTCATTCCAGTGATAAGTACATTACAAAGCCCAGGTCTTGTTCCTATAAAAATTCTTCTGCCCTGTAGTAACAGCATTTGGTCAATGCTTTTATTATTCTGTATCATGTAACTCTCATGGAAAGCCATGATCCCAGACAGATAGGGCCACATTCCAGAAGGTCTGCGAATTTGTTTTCAAAGTGGTTAAATGGGGTGGGCAGTAAAAGATAGAGATATATAAGCAAAACCTAAGCTGTCTTGTAAAACAGGAATTAAGCACAATAAACTGGTTCTCGTTCAGTAACTTTCCCTCTCAGTGAGCAGCATTTGCTCCATTCTCAACACCAGCGTGATGAGACACTGTAATTGTGTGGAAAACTTACAGACTTTGTATTTCATATACAACCTCCAGACTGAGGAAAAACTTGGACCTGTGGGTTTAATTGCACCACCTTTACCTAAGCCCAAGGAAAACCATAGGTCTAAATTCTGTTGTCAAGATGAATTATATAGAATGTATCTCAGCTTACACTTTCTTCTTATACTGCCACTTATACCACCATGCAGGCGGTTAGATTTTACCAAGGTCCTCCTATTGTCTCCATTCTTACAGCATTTGGGAAAAAAAATACTGGGACAAGGAACTGATGTTCCTTGTAAATTACTTTTTAAATGTCTGTAGTTTTGCTTAAACATTTGGATGCTGATCATGTTTTACATCTATCTGCTATATCAGGAAACAACAGGACACCCATTATGCACAAGGATCACAGGTGATGACCTCGGTGGGATGCAGAGATGCCTAAGCTAGGAGCAAGCAAGCTAATTTTAAGAAACAGAAATATTGCTGTGAGCAGTACTAGTTCAGGCTGGATGAAACACTGTGCTAACCTGGTTCTGTTGGTTTGGGGGCTGTCAGCTCTGTGGCAGGCAGATGAACCAACTTGCTTTCCTGAAGTTTAGTGAATGATGAGGCACTTCATATTTCCATATAAACACTCATTAAGGTGTCTAATCCTGACAATGTTGAATATGAAACCAAAGCTGGATTTAAGAGATTTCTGCTAGACAAGGACTGAAGTAGTGACACTAACATCTATTGACACTGCCTAACTGCAGGAAGAAGGTCTATGTGTCCACATTAGGACACATGGTCTATCTACAGCATGAGATGAAAGACAAGCTGTTTCACCCACTCAACTCACAGTTCACAATTCAGGGTGCCTAATCTGGGTTTCTGTTTCAAAATTTGCTGTGAAGGAACCTTTCTCTTTGTTCACCACACTGCATTACCTCCAAATTTAGGTACTGAAGCTACATATCTAATTTTAGGTGTTTAGCTGTCAACTGTATTCTTGAAGACATGTAAATGGCGATTCAGAGTTCCATAGTTTTAATGTAATTAGTGATACCACTTTTCACTGGAGTAAGTGTAATTAATCTTCTTAGGAATGGACGTGCAGTTTGCAAATGTAGCTATTAAACACACTAAACATCAGAGAGATCACTCAGAAGAGTTGTATAGTATGTCATTAATATGTACTAACCTGTTTTTATGCTTAGAGTTATTGCATTCAGAAAATCAAATGCCTGCAAATCGGAACACTGATAGTTTATATCAGGAAAATTGTACATAAAAATATATGGTGGGATAACAGATATTATGTTTCCCAAAACTTATTTTTACCTTTCTCACGTGTACACAGCCATGTTATATGACCCAAATGTCGGTTTCCATCATGTAGATTAAATAAACTGCACTGAAATATGTTGTTTCAGCATCATATAGGAAATTTTACTGGAGACAACATTTAGTATGGAGATACATATTTTTATCCATCAGTAATCTAGAACTATGAAAAAATTTCCTTCCCATTTGTGTAGAATATTGTTTATATTCTTTCCTCCTGTAGCATTCCATGTGGTAAGGACTCTTTGTAAATTCAGTGAGCTCTGGGAGAATAAATGTCATGATGACCTGTAGAGATATAATGTCTTCTGACACATTTGCCTAACACAGATGTAAAGCTATATAAATTTCAAACCAAGTGTAATACATGCTTCCTTTTGTCATGCATATCTGCTATCTAAACTTCTGGATTTTGATTAGTGAATTATGAAAATAATTATCTGTTGCCATCACCTGAAAATGTTGATCATGATCTTCAGAGGCAGTGATAAAATGTGTAGACCTGGAGTAGAAGAGGAGATGGACACCTTACTGCATATCCTGTGAAATACAATATGTAAAGTAATTCTTTGATTTGTCAGTGATACCAGACATAGCCTCCAAAAGACCAGGCATTTCACAGAGACATTATAGCAGAAGACCGACTGTACTTAGTTTTCTCTCTCGATTGTGAGGACACTGTTTGTAGAAGTGCAGATACTTTTGTGTATACAAGAATACTGGTTGTTTTCCCTTTTATTAATTCAGAGAAAGAAAAATCACTTTGGGTTTGGGTATTTTGTATGTTGGTTGTGTGGGGTTTTTTTAATTGCTACTTAGGTAAAATTTTTGGTAGGGCAAATTCTAGCTTTACAATCACTTGCTTTTAAATTTTCTTTGTAGCAACTGTGAGGCTTCTGTTGCCTTATCCTTTGGTATTCACTGTATCTTGGTTGGAACTCATCAATTACTGTGAAGAGTGCTGCATTCCTATTTCTTAATGCTTTCCATCAGCTCTGCATGCATTCAATACAGGTTGAAATAAATGCATTAAAATTAAAATGAATGCTGCAACTGGTGAAAATCTAAGTTACCAGCTTTTTACAAGTGGGAAAATTGTAGGCTGAATTAGAAAAAGTGGTAAGTAACATCTTTGTGTGAATGTTGTTATATGGGACTCAGCCTTCAGCACACTGAAGTAATGATTCTTCTGGGAAGGCAGATCTCACCTCAAATCCTTTTTTTCTTATGTAATATACAAATATACCTATCATTAATTCATTCTATAATGGCCAATTAAGACGGAGTGGTTGTGGCTCTAGGTTAATATCTTCCCTTAATAGTCCCAGGCTCTTTATCCAGGCACCTAACGCATCCCATTTATTGTCTCATTAAGTCTTTTCGCTCATCTGTCACTCTGAAAGTGTCGTTAACGTCTTATCTCACCCCAAGGAACACATCTAATGTATTGATTTGCAGGTGAAATTTAGGCATTTTGGTCAGCAAGGCTCTCAGAAGGAAATCCAGCCGTTGTGATGAAGTTTTCTTGTGTGCTATTGAATGGTGGTAGTTTAATGACAGCATGTTGTAAAAGAACCACAGTGAAAATATGACTGATACTCAGCAGAGCTTTTTTTTTCCAGTAGCTATTTCAAACACTTCATTCAAAGTGACCTTTAAAAGTAGCAATTACTGAATCTCAATGCTTCTGCTCCTAACTCAAAACAGGCTATGCCATTGTATTTCAGTTGGTTCTTAGATAAGCAAGGACAAATGCTCTTACACACTTGTATAAGTTCAAAACACAACCCAACAACTTGTGGAAGATGTGATTGTGGTGTTCTTTACCAGCAAGCTGTTCTGCCATTGTTCTTCCCATCACTGTCTTCCCAATGCAATAAATCTCCTTTGCCCAATTTTTGAATGGCTTTTGAACAAACAGTCTGAACAGATATTTGTATTAATATACTTCTGCAGTGCAGCTCAGATCTCACAAAACTACCACTTTATTCCTCTTACTTGAAGAGACAAATAAACTTGTCAGCTGTATTTGGCTTTGTTTTGCTGTTTGTTGCTCACTCATTTAATTTCTCAAACTTATTCCTCTTTTACTCATTGCTTTTTATGAGCATCTGTATTTCATTTGTGTCCACGTTATCCTGTGTGTTTCAGATTATTGTTTTCACTATTTAATGAACTTCTTTGTATAACCCACAAAAAAAATAAAAAAAAGTATTTAAGTTTGTTCATTAGTTGTTGCTTGGATTTGTTTTCATATTTCTTTGTACTGGACGTACATAATTTAGAAAGAAATCTTATTGTCGGCATTAAGGAGATTCTTTTATAAATGTAGTTTTTGTAGACATCTGATGTAGATGTTTTCGATGTAAATATGTGTGACTTGCAAGGAAGCAGCACCATGAACCTTTCTGTATTAGATAAAATGCAACATACAGAGTGTTTGCCTGCCTTTTTAATAGCTAAATGAGCATTCTTTTCTGAATTGCTGTTTCTAGAAAATGGAAAATAATCTTAACCTTATGTTTTCCTTTTGGCCAACTACTGGTAACTGCAAAAAAGCACACAAAGCTTGTTTATAGTATTTCTGTAGCAGTCTCTTCATTGGTGAAGATTGTTACTGAAAACTGAACACATCTCAAAATTACAGAATTGGAATGGAATGGAATGGAATGGAGTGGAGTGGAATAGAATAGCATAGAATAGAATAGAATAGAATAGAATAGAATAGAATAGAATAGAATAGAATAGAATAGAATAGAATAGAATAGAATAGAATAGAGCATTTCAGCTGGAAAGGACCTGCAGTGATCATCTAGTCCAGCTGCCTGACCAAATGAGGAAATAAATCAATTCTTTTGCAAAATGATCCAATTCTAAGTCAAATATAAAAACTTAAAAACTCAGCCCTGGGAGGATTGTTTGAAAGCAAATTTGTCAATTATTCTAAGGCGTTAGAACACATATTGCTTTTTAATTGCTCTAATGTTAAATTAGCACAGGCTTATTGTATACAGAACTTCCTTGTTTTATTAGAAAACCAATTGTCTCTGGGTAAGTTTTGCTGGAACAATTAGTTTGCCTATGTGGCTGTTGCAGATTGCAGAGGTTTTAGTGTGTTTAGTGCAAGAGATGGGTGGGGAATTATACTGCAGCCACTTAATGCTGCTCCACAATTCTTTTCTCTTCCTGTACGTTACAGTTTAAGCTATCCTCTTGGATACATACTTCTTGGTAGGTACATCTCTGTTTAGTCTTTGGAATGCATACTTTTCCTGCTAATTGCTATTGAGTAGTCCGAAATTTCAAGGAGGACTTAGTGCCATATTATTCCCATAATTTTTTTCCTCATTTATAACAACAAGCAAATACAAGAAAATAGCTAACCAGATATGCAGCTTTAGGTTTCAGAAATATCTTGAATACAATCGAGAAAACAGAAATCTGATTTTTTTTTTCCGAAGGATAAAATGCTCAAAGTGTATCAGGGAGATTATGATATAAAAAAATGCAGTTATGTTGTCATAAATGGTTGACATGTTTTTAATAATGGGGAACTTCTTCATAGTTTTATTTATAAATGTTTTAGCTGTTACATGTTAACTGAGGAGATTAAATCTCATTTGGAAAGCATAGGGAGTGCTACCAAGTCAGCAGATCTGATTCCCCTTGTTTGCCTTATGGTTTGAGTTAAACCAGTTGTTTTTAAAGGTGAAGTTATTCATAAAAGCTCTTCAAGGGCTGGGATCTGGTCTCATCTCCAGTTTTTAATCAAATAGTGATGTCATGCTATGCTGGCAGTTATTTATTAATTAATTAATTTCCCAGTAATCAATAAGGAAAATGCTGAACAGGAGCTACTATAATTGGGCATTTTAAAATCAGGAGGTCTAATACATTCATGGGTTGTTTTTTTTTTAACTGGTCAAAAGCATTCTGTAGAGTTAATGTTTCCTTCAACAAATGTTTGAATAAGGCAGAAATCCCAGAGGACATGAAAGAAACTGAAGGATGAAAAGAAAAAAAGCAATGAACTGAGATGTTATAAAGAATAACCTGTAGGTCTGTCAAACTGACATTGGTATGGGAGACAATAATGAAAAAAAGAAATTACAGGGTGAAGAAGGTAACAGCAGCTGATGCTGATTATGGAAAACATTTAGGAAATGAACTTAATCATTTTTTTAAATACATTCATGCATTTGTTTGCAAAAGGTGATAGTGTTGATGCATATGGCTTATACCTCTGTAGGGTGTTTGTCTTATTTTTACATGGCATCCTTCTTACTGAATTATAATGACAGAAAGATGGCAGAGTAGTCATAAAAAGGGTGGAAAAGTGATTATGAGACAGAATTCAAAACTGGAAACAATCACTGAGCAGGTTCTAGAAACATACAAATTCGTTTACATAACATTATGAGCCTGCTTGGTGTTTAAAATACCTGGGGAGGGGACTGACTCACACATATTGCTTTTTATTACACTCAATTTCATGTACTCATGTAGCTACATTTACCTGTCACAGGTTCTTTTTGATTGTAGCAATAGTTTTTCATTTAACACCCAGCACAATAATGGCAAGGTAATGAAGATGTTTAAATCCCCCCTGCAAAACCAGAGGAGAGTCCAAGGCCTTGTTTTCTGTAGCAAAGCTTTTATTAGCACTTGACAGTGAGATTATGCAATCCTCCAGCTCTGGGTGGAATAGCTTGCACTGGCATGCAAGAGCAGGAGCCTGCCAAAAGCCTCTGCATGGTTTGGCACCTACAAAGTGGCTGTCAATTTACTAAGGTTCCTAATCTGACAGTCACTAAAAATAGCTCAGGTGGCTGCTTTCTACTGATGAAGAAATCATGTCCCTCTGGATATTTATGTTAGGAGGGAAGGGAACAATTAGTGAATTGCAGTTTATTTGCTTCCAAGTTTACAGTTAAGAGTATGTCAGAGAGCATTTGTGTTTATTGCACAGATAGTTTCTTGAAAAATACTGAAACATCTCAAGGAAAGGAAGACTATATATACAGTATGGCACCTGAAAATAATGAACATGTTTTGCTTGTGAAATGGCATTTATGGCATTACTTTAAAATTACTTCAGTTTAAGCGCACAGTGGTTTCTGTCTTGATAGTAATTAATGAACTTTTTTTACAGGCAGCAGTCAGCGGAAGACCTTGCAAGAGTACCCGCTAATTCTACCAGCAATATCTTGAATAGACTATTGCTCAGCTATGACCCCAGGATAAGGCCTAATTTCAAAGGTTTGTCAGATATTTCAGCCTTTTTTTTAATCTTTGGATTTTAACTTTTACTCTTTTCGCACAGAGAAAGTTTATGTAGAGATAATATTCACAAGCTAAATTTCTGTTGTTGGTTTGTTTTTTTTTAAATGAAAACTTCCCTAGATAGAGTGAAGCTGCAGAAGATACTTATCTTTTTGAGCTGAAAGATAATATGTTAGGATTTCATTATCATAATAGTATGTGATGTTTTATTACTATTGATCTTATTTTATAAAAGAGTTAAAAGTAGAAATAGAATTTATAGAATAAGTTTTTAAAATATATTTTTATCTCTACATTTTAGTTAGACTCTGCTTTACAGTATTTTAAAACACTGGATTTCTCTGTAGACATCCTTTAAATGACTATGAAAAATTGAGGTCAGCAGTATCACTATAAGGAAACCATACAGTTATTAAATCCTTTAAAGATATTTTGGTCATGAAGCTTACACACTTTGGGAATTCAAATAGGTAATGCATTTAAACACATTTTCTGCCTTTAAAACATCTCGCTGTAGTCAGATGTTGCAGGATTCTTCCGTGTAGGCAAGTGTGGATCCTTAACATGGGCAGAAAAAGTTGGAATACATATTCTCTGCAAAACCTCTAAGAGTTCACATAAGTTAGGCTGTAAATTAGGCTTTCCAGGAATTAGAAAAAATTCCTTCTGAAATTAGAAAAAAATCTTGTGAAAAAAGATGTAGACAATTTTATTACACCTAGGCAGTGCAGTTTACATAAAACAGCTCTTTCATATTAAAACTCCCCATATAATTATATGTGCATTAAGAAATATTTTAACATGAATATCACGAGTGTAAAAAATTTGGAAATCTTTTATTTTTATTGTGCTTTTGAAGAGGCTGTTTTCAGATGTTCTATTTAACTGTTTTATAAACATATTAAACTCAGTTCTCAGCAGGTGTACTGCTTCTTTCTTATTCTCTGTAGAACCATATTTATATGGTTTCAGCACTGAGCCTTGTCAGAAGGAATAAATGTCCAGCCTCTTCTCTACCTGTTCTTCAGCATAATCAGCTTGTAATCACAAAGCGTGTTGCAGATTTCTTTATATTTTTGATAACCCTTCTGGCAGCCTGGTAAGAATCAAGACGGAAGGGAAAGGGAGGACATGTAATGTTAGCTCAGAGGGAGGTGGAAGAAAAAGAACATTTTCTGACAAGTGGTTTGCCCATGTTAAAATGTTCCTCACACATCAGTGATTTTCTTGGATGGCACTTCCTATTCAAATCTGGAAGAGAGAGTACACTCTTGGCTACTAGTGATGTGATAGGTACTCTGTCACATGCGTCAGGCATTAAAAGAAGTATTATGCTTACTGCATAACCAAAAGCATCACACTTAAGTAGTCTGATTTAAAAAAAAAACAAACAAAAACCCAACCAAATGAAACAAATGAGTTTAACTGAAAAAAGTGAAATTTTATCTTCGTAAATTTCTGGTGACCAAGCGAATGAGTTTGAATTTATGTATTAAATGTACGTAAAAATATTTTATGCAGAAAAACACACTATTAGAAGAGGCATGTATTGCTTTGTACTGTATTTGCTTAGTCTGTCAAAACAGTCTTCCTATATTCTTATATCCCTTTTGTTGCTGAAAGTAGGAAGAAATCCACTGAATATTTGTAACAGTGTAAATGAGATCAGATACCTAGTGGACATTCTGACACTCACACCAGAGAGATACTAAATAAAACTAGTGGTCCATAATTAGTTCTCTCAGCTATCAGGCCACTTCTTGCTCTATGATAACTCTCTGTTAACACCAGATTAAATGACTGCCAATCAATTCCCGCGGGGTGACAGAGGGCAGATGTAGCAGCTGTCATACCATCCCTCTTCAACTACAGGAATCCTGGCTGTGGAAAAGAGAAAAAAATCCAGGCCCTCTTAATATCTTCACAGCTGCTGACTTCTAGAAATTTTTCTTGGCAAATTGGTAACCATTGTAAAATGGAGCAGCTTTCCAACTCTTTCATACCAAGGCTAGATAGCTGTGAAAGATGCATGCAATGATTTTTACCTGCCTGTATACTTTACAGTTATGTACTGGACTTGCATAAAGAGGTATCCTCTTAAAATATAAGGAAATATCATAAATCATAAACAGGTAATTTGGGATGATAAATTGTCACTATGACCTTGATAGTTAAAAGTGTCTGCTGCTGGAAATGTGAGTTGCCTCTATCTGTTACACTGTGTGCAAAAGTAATACTGGCTTGTGCATTCTGTGGTAACAGAAAATAATGGAGTTCAGAAATTATTCATTTAGATATATGGTCAGCAAAATTCTTTAAGATTAGCTGTCTGGACTAAGGATTTTTATTTTTTCTGTTTTCTTATCACTAAAATATAAAGAGGTTTAGTGATTTCTATTGACTTTGAAAACTATATATATACTAACTTAAAAAGATAAAGTTCTATGACTGTATAAAAAACCATTTTACATTGTGACACTATGATAATGGTATAAAGGAGCTTTAAATGAAGGATAATGTACCTTTACTGGATTGTGCAGCTCACTAGAATTATTTTTTTTAAAGGAATTCCAGTCGATGTTGCAGTTAACATCTTCATTAACAGCTTTGGGTCAATTCAAGAGACAACTATGGTAAGAGTGAAATTAAATTCATGTAATACACATGGAGATTTTCTTCTTAAATTAAATTTCAGACTGAGGATTATGAACTATAAAATAGAAATAATTGTTGTGATTGCAGACACTGAGAATTAAGTTAATGAGGTTAGTGATTGACTGACTGTGCTTTATGCCATAAACCTAAACCTATTAATCTATTTCACTCTCTACGTGCCCACAGATTATTGTAGCTTTTCGAATCTGATTTACCTGAAAGGAAATCCATGGTTTCTAAGATGCAAGAAGTAGACTAATTTCCATAAGTTATTAAGTTCATTGGAAGAACTCATTTGGTAGTATGAATTAAAGAATCTTCCTGAGAGTTACTATGTAGGTTGCTTGGTGCGTTATTCAAAAAACCCCAAACCACTAGGACTGTGTATGAGAGAAAAAGAACAGGCATGCATAAGGATGAAACATATAGGTTCTTTGTTTTATGTGGATCTGAAAATGTAAGTAAATCGTGGAGGATAGAAGGAGTAGTGAATGAATAGACTATCAATAACCATATCCTTACTCCTGTTTATTTACCATGTGAGAAAGACAAACTAGGGAGTGAAGTTTCTAAAAATGTGTTTCCAGTTTAGCCAGAAAATTTCAGCATGTCAATAACAGCGTGAAATAATTCTCATTGCAATTTTGACTTCTTTTGTTTCTTTGGGAAATAAAATCAATTTCAAAATATGAGTTGCTTCAGCAAACCCTTTCTGAAATTTTGGGACTTGCAGATCTTTTTTTGTAACGGTGTTTCTGATAAATACTATGAAATATATTGCCAAAAAATGGATTTAGTTATTGAAGATGTTCTGACCTGACCAGGTTTTCTTTTGTGTAAAAAAGAGGGGAGAGCACCATGTGGTGCCAGTACATGGAAAGCCACAGCCAAGACATGCACTGAGTGGGAGTTCTGAGGCACTCCCTGGCCACTTTGGTGACCTGCTGCATCTAAAGCATTGAGGCAGTTCCCAAAATCAAGTTGCTTTTTTGACGCTGTGACTAAGTCTGCATTCTAACTCATAATGGCAGAGAAGCAATAAACCACAACAGCACTAATAAGCAATAAAACACATTTTTTGTTGTTGGAAGTAAGTGCCCACTTAAAATACAGAACCAGCTTACATGTTACCCTAGTGACATTTCAACAGGACTGCAGAGCCACTCCAAGTTGAACATAAATGGTGGCTGGAATAGTTTTGAACAGCTTGGCCATAAGTTTCTGTTCCTTTAGCTAGCAGTGAATAAAGATTTATGTTTGATTGCAAATGATAGTAAGTCAACTAAAGGCACTGGTGGAAAGTGATATTAAAACAAAAAAATGTAAATTTGCCCAAAAGGCCACGACATTTATTTCTGAAAACAAAAAGAGGGCTCATGTTTAAAGAGGGGCAGGGAGGAAGAGCAGGAAAGTAGGAGTGACAGAAGTGTCTTAAGGTGGTCAAATATTAGACCATACAGCCCTTTCAAGTTTCTGAAATTAACTGCATGTTTTAAAAGGTGACTTTTAATGAGGCTTTTTTGCAATTCACCCAGATTCAAATAGTAACAAAACATGAATGTGAAGGATGTGCTTACCCCCACCCCCTCCAAAAAAAAAGTAGTATGCTCTCCACAGCCATGTATGTATGCCTGTCTGTGCCTTCCTGATACAGTCACTCACAAATTTACTGGCATGTGCTGTAAGATAAGTCACGCTGTCCTCCATAATTCAGAACTTCAGACACCATCCTTACTTTATTTTATGCTTCTATTTAGATTCCTGTGTCTAGCTGATCACCATGACAGCTAAGCATGTTTATGTGGAATTTGGATCACTTCTTGATTGCTTTAATGTAACACAGGAAGCACCGACAAAATAAACAGTCAATCCGTTCTTCCATGTATTGCTTGGAAAACTCTTCCTGCTGTGGTGGGCATTGGACATTCAGGAATCACTGCTCTCTTGGGAATAGGTTTGTACTTGTCTTCAAATGGTCTGGATAATACACCAGACAGTAGAAAGGGATCCCTTAGACTAGGAAAAGACTTGTACCTTGAGAATCACAGGAAAAATGTTTCTTGGGGGTGAGACACCAAGTCTCTGAAGGATCAGAGGGGTCTCTTGTGCTCAGAAAAGGAGACATTTGCAGAAGTACCAGAACTGCTGAAAAGGTTCCTTGGTGTTGGAGAAGAGAGTGACTGGCTACATCTCTACTGTCTCTGGCGTTGATGAGAATTGTGAGGAGTATTGATTTATAGACTGTCTCTAAAATTAACAGAAGCTACTAAACTGGTTGGAGTGACATCAAAATTTGTGAAAGTATTTATTTCTGAGTATTTCAGTCAATTAATTATTGTGATGATACTTTGCTCCCTAGCCACTGCTGTCTGTAATAATTGAACTCGCAAGTTTTTGCAAAATCTGTGTGGGGGTAAAACCGTGCCAAAGCAACGATTCCTTCTTTTGTGGAATGGAAATGTGGGCAAAAATAACAATGGATACCAGATGATTGGATGAGAGACTGTGGTAGAAGGCCCAACAAGCAAATGTGTAGAGTGCCAGTGAGAAAAGGCCTTGCTTGCTGTCCTTCTGATCCTGAGATAATTATATTCTTAGCTATGCAGTTTGCTCATCCTCAACAAAGAGTTGAGATTACCTCCTTCTGAGGTAGAATCCACTTAGATTTAAGAGAGAAGGGAATTTCTTTATAGAAAAACATCTACATGTTTGAAGTTACATTGTTTACAAGATAGTACCCATTTTGTGGGTCCTGTGCCCAGGAGCCTGTATTGCTTTTATCAAGCCCTTGTGAAGAATCTGAAGGGCAAATGTTTGCTCTGTGTCTAGAAAGGATAGTGTTCATGTTGTGTTGTTTAATATTGAAGAGAATTGCAATGTTCCCACATACTTATCAAGCAAGTCACCCGGAAAAAACTAAGCAAAATACTTGTTAACTACAGAGCGAATCAGAATTTGTGCAGATAAAAAGGAGAAGAGCTTACACCACAGCTGCTACCTTCCAGTAAGCTCACTTTATCTTAAATCCTGTAACTTGTTTCCTTCTATATTGTAAGACTACTTGTCTTGGATCCCCTGTTAACTCTGCTTCTGAGTTTGCGCATGTTTTTTCAGACTGCAGATTTGTGGTATAATATGGTGATTATCTCACATTTAGAAACTGTTTTAAGCTGGATGACCAGTCAAGGATTCCTAGAGATAGAGAGTTTCTGGAATAAATACCCACAGGGCTATATTTTTTTCTCTGATGATGATCTGACTCTGTCTACAGAATCTATATTCAAGGTTTTAGCTGGCAGTGTGGCCTTTCTTCACTGATTCAAACGACAAAACATCACTTCTTCCTTCTCCTTTACTTAAAAACCTTTCAGAAAGGTCTTTTTTGTATTCATGAATATAAACAAAAATGCAGTTTCCTTGTTTTAATCTTAAAAATTATATTTTCTACTTCATTAATAGGAGGCACTATTATGTTGCTGTTCTTTGTATGAGTGCAGTTTATAAGTCTTTCATGATCTTCTATGTGGTCCATTTTGCAGAGAGATGTATAGGCTATGCTTGCTTTCTGGCCTGAGGTGGTTTTCTGGCCACATGCCCACTGTTTAGTAGACTTTTGAAATATTGCCTAGGATGCCTCGCAGCCTGCCAGAAAACAACTTGCCTTCTGTTGGAGTTGCATGGGAAAACAAAGCCCTGTAGAATACTTTGGTGTTTCTTTCTACTTGACAGGTCCTCCTAGCTCTAATGCTGATGAATATCTGTTCTATCCTCTTCCCCTAGTTTCAGGCTTTTTAGTTGCCATTTGACTCTCCTTTACTATAAAATGCCAATCACTCTGCAATATTAAAAAAACATTTGTGAAATGTACAGCAGGAAGACCATGTGCTCCATGCAGACTGCTTCTTCAGCCCCTGTTCAATCTAATTGTAGTGCACTTACTAAATCTTAAAATTCATTGTGCAAATTTGAGAAGACTGGTTACAGGCTTGTTTCAAGATAGATTTATACCAGATCGTAGTCTTTACTGCTTCCAGATGGTATTAGGGTGCATGTTCTTCTAGGAAGAAGTCCTTTTGCTCATTGTTGTCTGGCTGTGTTGTCAGCCACAGATTTGTATTGTGACATCTCTTTGCTTCCTTCTGCATTTTCTGTATTGCTTCGAGTATGTGGTGGCCTTCCTCTCTAAGTACCCCTGTCAAGGTCTCTACTTTAGGCCTGAACCTCCCCATTTTAGATTAATGGGATTTTTCTTCCTTTGAGTTAAATGGGAGCAGACCCAAGTTCTTAAAATGTTGAAACATCTGGTTGTCTGGTGTTTAAGTTCATTTGTAATAGAGCAAGGAAGGAAATAAAATAGCTTCCACCTGATCTTACTTCCAATTCTTATTTTGCCAGTGCATTCTGCTTTTCAGTGATGTAAGCATCTCCTTCTACTGAATGGGTAAGCTGAAGGCAAGTGTTGGATAGTGCTTATCCTTTGCCTATGGCTTTGAGAAGGCATCTTATTTTGTTTAAAATTAGGGTAATGCACTTGTGTATGGGGAAATGGAATTCAGTGTAACAAACAGTGTAATGCTTGTGGACATGAATGGTATGCAGTATTTATCTCATTTGTTTAGAGTAATTTTTTTCACTGAGACAAGAAGTGCATATGGAATGGGAACTTCAGCAAGAAGCAAGTAAAGGAAATTTTCAATTATATACATATAATTGAAAATATGCTTTCTGAGATAATGACCTGAATTCCCTCCGCTTATGAAGCTTCTCTATGAGAGCCTTCCAGTACAAATTCACTTCATATTAACCATTATTTTTGCTTCTTCTTTACTTTGGCAAAACAATATAGGTCTTTGTATAAATACGAGTCAGGCTATGCACATTTTTTCCAAAACCTACTACCAACAAGTAACAAGTATTTAGTTTTGATGCTTGGCTTTTACTTACAATGCAGTAAGGAAAAATATTACACGGTATAGTGTAATAAAGAAATACCTGGGCTAATTTGACTGGTGGACTGGACGTAGGAAAGTGGGCACTGTATTTAAATTTCCGGAGTAATTCAACAGAGTAAATGATTCTGGATGAGGTTTTAGCCAAGTGGACTCCTTCTGGCTGAAGTTAGCACGACTGTCTCAATGTGGCACCTGCTTTGCACGGTAAATGTAGTAAGTACAACAGAAGATAATTCAGGTGTATCAACAAGAAAATGTGTAAGAGTCATTGACACGTAGAATAAAACACTTTATAAAATTTGTTTGTATCCAGAATCCATTGACAAACCAAAAATATGTTGAGAACCTTCACTCACAGATATCTAGCATTTTGCTGTAATTGTAGAGAAGTAGCAGTGTTTTCACTGCTTTGAAAGACACAACCCTTATCTCAGGAGGCTTTGTACTTAGCAGACAATTATGAAAAAACAAAGCATGCTATAGAAGGCAACTAGGAAGACTGGAGATAGAAATTATCTTGCATACAGAATTTTGGTTCATTCATTTGTGTTTGTTTAACTTTATTTCAACAATGACTTTATTCTTTTTCTGTATGTGATCTGCCTGGTTTACATATACATCAAAAAGAGGCACTGGCTTAAATGTAAATGTAAAAAACAAAAAGACTTGTGATAAGACTGAAAAATCGTAGCTGACATTCTAGGTCAGATTTTTCCTTCAGATGCACATAGCTTTCACTAAGGACCGAACATGTGCAGGGTATCATTTTGCCCTGAGACACATGCTACTCTAATTCCCAACAGCAAAATTAGGTTCTCATTGAGCAAGGCTCTACTACTGTCCATCCTTCAGCCAGAGTCCTACTGAATCCAGAAGGAGGTTTCCTCTGTGAAGCCTTGATTTTGTCTCTGTGAGACTGATTCTGTTTCTCCTTTCATACGTGCTACCTCAGCACTTACGTTGCAAGCTGACATCAGTTTTCCTGTTACCAAAATAGTCCCAGATCACTGTTAGAAGATCTGAGGCAGTATTCTGGGTGTGTAGTATAAAATCTATTATCTACCTGTTCTGTTTACTGCTTTTATAGTGGGATATTTTGTCATCAGTGTGCCACTTAACCAAATGGAGAGTAAACTGGAATGGGCACTCACAGGATATCCTGGTAGAAGTGATATCATGCCTGCTGCCTGCAGCTGTTTAGTGTGGTCAAGCTATGGCCTCTCTCTGCCCTGCTGCATGCTCTTCTCTATGCCTGGGTAACAGGGGGCTACTACTGAGGGGATGCAAAAATAATTCTGGAGTGCCAAATTGGTCCTTTGTTTAAAGAAAGTTGCTATATTCAAAACACAAGTGAGAGGTAATCTGTTTGTAGTAAAGTCTGTTAAACATAACACTTTGTAATGTAATTTGAATAGTGATTGCTGCGTGATAGAAAAATCAGAGGATAAATTCTTTTTCTCTTCCTAGTCTGATAGAATGGTTTTATTTCTCTGTGGGGTTTTTGCTAGACTTTTGGCTAGTCTAATATTTGTTTATTCTTCCCTTCAGGATTATAGAGTCAACATCTTTCTAAGACAGAAGTGGAATGACCCCAGACTCAAACTACCCAATGACTGGAGAGGTTCAGATACACTGACAGTGGACCCAACCATGTTTAAGTGTCTTTGGAAGCCGGACTTATTCTTTGCAAATGAAAAAAATGCTAACTTCCATGATGTCACACAAGAAAATATCCTTCTTTTCATATTTCGAGATGGAGATGTCCTAGTCAGCATGAGGTATTTCATTTATATATTTCCACAATTTTTTTTAAGTGACTTTATATGAAACATATATGCTGTATTAGCCTTAGTAATGTAATACAGTTTATGACTAATATTTAAATTTATAATACAGTTTGTAAACAATGCTACAATTAATTATGTTTTAAAAAATCAGATGAAGGTGTTTTAAAGCATGTCAGCTGATAGCACTGCAGCTGTGAGAAATTTGACGTATATAGACATTTGTATATCATGTTAAGCTAACACACTGAACTTGTATTATTGGAAACTAAATTTAAACCCTTTCACTAATTGCTTAGGTTCCTAGAAGGATGATGGAGTGGATAATAATCTGAAATAAAGCCTTCAGTAAAACAGTATATGTTGCACCCTACTTGAATTTCTACAGCAACTAAAGTAAATAATTACTTACTAGAGATATAGGGAAACACAGAAATGAAAAGATTTATGAATATGTATGTTTTGTAAAAGTACCGTGAAATATTCCGGATTAAATTCTATGCCTTACTGGATATAACTTCTTTTCAGAAGCCCACAAATTGTTGTTCAATTTAATTGCAATTAACATGTCCTTTTTGGGTGGTTTGACTTGGTTTATCAAAGGGATACATGATGACACAAAAATAGTCATCCACTGAAACCCGAAAATTAGTTGATTAAAAAGGAGGTCGTAATGAATTACAGATCTGGAGACTTCATAGTTTGTAGAGATTAGGCTCAATTTCCTTGCAGGAAGTGAATTTTCTTCTGGTGTGAGCTCTAACATATTGCCCTGATAGACATTACCTTTAAGAGGGGACCACTTCAGAAGCTAGTGTCACATGATCTATTTCTTCCTGCAGTAGAAATGGATAGAAAAAAGAGGAAACAACATGAAAGAGGCAGGGGTTTCTTTTGCTGATTTCCAAACAGGATGAGAAAAGTCAATCTCAAGACTATTGCTGGCAATGATCAGAAAACAAAATACGTTGGGCAATCAAGGCATTTAATTTGGCTTGCTCTGAAGGTCTTGGTTTCAGCTGCTTCTGTAGCAGTTTTTGAATTGTGTAGAAATTAATATTTCAAAGTAGAAAATAACTTTCAGCTATGAAAGAAGTTTCCCATTTGAAAGAGTGAATGTTAAATGAAACATTAAAACACTTTTCAAATATTTTTTCTGGGTTGCAGCTATTTATAAATGAGCTGAAGAGGTATGGTTAATGATTAGTGAATATTGAGTGAATACTAATGGAGGTGTTTCTGATGGAAATATTATTCTCTGAAAATTTGCAGACAAGAAAACCAGGTTCAATAAAGTTAGAAATTATTGTCATCCTCTAAAAATATTAATTTTATTTTAATAGCACACTATGTTCTTACATTATATGTATGCAGGTAAGATGAATTTTTGGAGGGACTGTGGTTTGATGGAATTTTTTAAAATGTATAATTTCTATGTCTTGTGTTTTTAGTTTACAGAGATATTATAACATATAAATGAATGACTCTCCAGTTATCAAAACACTCGCATGGCAAAACGTGTATGAGAGAAAGCTCTTGCACAAATAGTTAAGAATTAGGAAACTGAATGTGGGAATAAACAGCTACTGCTCACATCAGGGGAAGTAAACAGTAGACTCCCACAAAAAAATCTCTTCTGTGTTCTGTGCTTTTCAACATAAATCATCTGAAAAGCTCTGAATTTGCAAGTGCATTTGATGATACCAAAATACGCAGAACAGTAAAGATAAGGGACAACAGTGAGAGCCTTAAATTAATCGAATAGCTAGGCAACAAAGTATGGGATGAAATTCGACGTAAACAACTAGAAATGATGCATGAGGGAAAAAATTATTTTAACTTCACATAAAACCTCATTGATTTTGAGGTGGTTATTACCAACCAAAAAAATTTGCTTTAAGTGGTAATCGCTAGTTCTCTGAAAATGTCATCTAATAGCTCAGTGCTGTTTGAGAAACTGAATCGAATTCTTGGAAGTATTAGGGATTAAAGAGAATGTTATGCTGCTGCATAAATGTATGCTATACTTGTATCTTGAATGCAATTCTGTCTTCCAGCTGTAGGAAGGGAGGCAGGGATAGTCAAAGGTATGGAACAGCTGAGCAAGGCTGAGCTTTTCACACTGGAAAAAGCAAAATAATTGAGGTGGTGGCATAGAGGTCTCTAAATCACAACTGGCACACAGAGAATGGATGGACATTGATTTTTTTGCCTTCTTTTACAGTAAAAGACCTTCGAGACAGACTGAAGATAGATAAAAAGGTGTGATTAGAGTGTGTGCAGCTTAGCTATGGCTGCACAATAGCTCCTTTGCTGCAAGATGCTGTTCATGTTAAAGTTTATGTGGTGTCGGGGTTTAACCCCAGCTGGCAACTAAGTACCCCTCTCTCACTTCCTCCTGGCCCCGGTGGGATGGGAAGGAACAGCAGGAAAATAAAGCCTACAGAAGTTGTGGGTCAAGAAAAGCTTAAAAATTACAGCAAAGCAAAACAAAATAGAAGTATTAATGCTAACGCTAATTGTAATAAAAAGCACAGGGGGAGAGTGACATAAAACCCAAGAGAAATAAGTGATGCAAAATGGAATTGCTCACTGACCAATGCCCATCCCTTCCCTGCTGCCTCCCATCTCCTTGTGCACCTGCTCACTGGCAGAGTACAGGAAACTGAAAAGTCCTTGATTTAGGGTAGGCACTACTCAGCAACAACCAGAAACATCAATGTGTTATCCATGTTATTCTCATACTGAATCCAAAACACAGCACTGTACCCGCTACTAGGAAAAAAATTAACTGTCCCAGCTGAAACCTGGACACTTGGATTCCAGAAAGCAGCTGAAAGCAAAACAACTTCTTGGAGACAAAAAAATCTGTTGATGTCCCTTAAATACTGAAGAATAACTTCTGGTTTAGGGAGCCATTGAGGTGTAACTTTTGGGTGCTGCTTGATATCTGGCAAAATAACATTTCCAGATTGCTGTAGTGGCATATTCTTTAGAAGTCTTCCACTGGCCAGTGCTGGAGACAGGACTGTTCTGTATGGACATTTGGTTTGGTTATTCTTATGACCTAAATGTATTTTGTCTTGTATTAGTAGTTCTCTAATTTGCGAATTACTATGTGTTTAAAACCCTCTATAAAGTTTTATTCTTTTCTGTTATACCAGAGAGATCTCAATTTCAAACTGCTAATTATAACTTTTAAGTTTTGTCTCTGCTCTTTTAGAAGATGAAAATCAAATACCTGTGATTTTTTCTTCCTCATGGCCATCTACTGCTTACCTGGCAGCTCACACTGTTTTAAAATATCATTTCTGTGTTTTCAGATTGTCTATTACGCTGTCATGCCCTTTGGACTTGACCTTGTTTCCTATGGATACACAGCGCTGCAAGATGCAATTGGAAAGCTGTATGTAAATCACTCTGTCCATAAAAACATTTCTCTTCTAGGCATGCATGAGAATCAAACAAAAATTATCCATTCTGTATACTTCATCTCAACATTTTTAATGAATCATGAAATTGGTATTCACTGGTTCCTACCAACGACCATTTCCCTATCAAAGATGTTTCTTACTGATATGGCACTGTGCACTCTTAGTTTTAGCTTTTACTATCAAATAAAATAATAAGTGAGGACTTTTATAAAAGCATTTACAATAAACCGAGATAAATGGAAACATCATTTGGAAAAAAGAATGGTTTTACCAGGTAGTTTTAACTTCCACAACCTGTGCTGCTTTGTAGGTTGTTGAGGCCCAGTTTATCCCCTTGCACTGATGATGCATTGGTATTGTTTGGAACTCCTTTGATACAGTACCAAAGGAAAAGTATTTGATGCCAAAGCAGTGAGATCATTTAGTATCAAATCTTTTAAAAGTGGTTTCAGGATGTGTTTTGGATGTAGTCAGGTATCTATTCCTGGTCTCCAGGTGATTTAATCTTACAACAGGGCAGACAGGTCACATCTCTGAAGGGCTTCATGCCATGCTGGAAGTTGCAGACAATATGTTTCTGAAATCTATCTTCCTTCCTGTGCCCCAAGCACACAGGTCCCTACTCAACTACAGCTTTTTCCAACACTTTGGTCCCTGGTAATCCCACTTTCACGGTAACTCTGTTTTCCTGAATAAGGGTGAGCGTGAAGCAGAGAGAAGCAAGGTGACTTGTTCCAGTCTGCTTAATGTGTAACACAAAAGCTTGTGCAGCTCTTACTCCAGCAGGTCTGGTGGGAAAGGTGAGGTTAGGGAAAGGAAGTCACAAGTGAAGAAAAAGCAAGATTAACCAAAGCTGGGAAGGGTATCACAATGGGGACAAAGGTAATAATAAAAATGATTATTATAATGATGATGAGAATAATAATGATAACAGAGTTTTACAATTTAGTTTTTGATTGTCAGCATTTATATTTAGCATTTTAGTATGTCCATAATAGTTTTGCTCATCACTACTATATATGTACATTAGCTGAAGCAAACTCTTATGGTAAACCTAAATCAGTTTCGGGTTAAACTGGAATTAGCAATACTAATGGAAGTCCACTCAAGATTTCTCAGTCCAGGTTGCTTCACAAGTGTTGCAAGGTATGGTCATTCAAGGATAAACTACTCATTAAAAAAAACTGTGCTAAGATGATATACTCAAATTCGGTGAATTTGCTTCTTCCGAAAGACTCCACACTAAACCTTCTACCTTTTAATTCAGTTACCAAAAGTAAGAAAGGTACCCATGACTTCCTATCTGTCCTTCCAGTTCTTTCCCTGTTAGCAATTGGCAGTTTTATTCTTCTTAGGTTATTTTCAAATCAATATTTTGTTTTTAGTTGCTAGACTTCAAAATCAAAAAAGGCCACCATTTGTTACTAAGATGTTCTTACATCCACAGTTATGATCCCCAGTTTTACATATTCTCTATATACAGAATTTTCACTCTCCAGTAATCGTATCATAAAGGATCTTGGCAGTTCTGTGATCTGCTGTGTGTTGGAACAGGGTGAAAATGATTTTGTGAATGAAACATCAGAATAACTTTTTTTTAATAGTATATTATATTATGGAGCTCTGAAACATTGTGATTTTTATTAAATTGTTATGAATCATAGAGACATCATTTATGAACAGTTTCACTTTCTTAATCACAGCTGTTTTTCAAAAATTAAAAAGAGTAGTCTAATGCCTCCAGAAAAAGAATGGCTCTTTAAACATTTTTCCCAGGCTTTGAACTGCAAAATGATGCATTCCAACTCCATTTTTTATGTTTCCTCATCTCTGTTCCCATCTAATTCACATTATCTCTGTTTGAATTAAGTTAATCTTTAATGAACAGAAGGTAGCAAAAAAATGGCATGTAAAATCATGATTCTGATTATGCATATGAAATCAATATTGCTTTATTCTTGAATATTGTGAGTTTAACTTGCACTGCCTCTCACTTGATGGTGGTCTGTATATTATTATTTGGGCACTCAGAGGTTTGCTGAGATCTGTCTGTACTCAGGAGGTCATGAAGGCACTGAGCTGATTTCTGTCAGACTGCACATCTGCTCTAATTCCTGGTCAAGTATTTCCTGAATGGCAATGCTTTCATGAATCAGGGCTTTTAGTCTGAACAAATAAGCAGAGCAGTTGTTTTACACAAACACTAAGACTCATCGCAGTAATTGATTTGTTAAATTCTTTTGAAGTTACTTGGACTCATAAGTGCTTTTAAAATTCATCTTTTTCATATTTTGCTGAAGTAGAGTATGAATGAATGTGGAGGCTTGAAAGCTGTGGAAAATACAGCCTTGCTTTCTTTGTTTGAAAAGTACACCCTGTAACAAATACCTCTTAGTCATCCTAATACTGCTGATAATGTACTGTTTCACCCCCTAAGTCCTAACTTAGGCCTACATAAAAATGCAGCTGTGGATTATTTAATTTTTGTATTTATTTATTTCAACAGGAGATAAAAAGACTGAAAGATATATAATAGATATATGCTAGATTTTCTTGCAGAGTTTACTGTGATTGAGGTGGTTCTTTAAACAATTATTATTATTTTGTTCTTGTAGTTGGTTACACAACTGATGACTTACGGTTTATCTGGCAGTCTGGAGATCCTGTACAGCTAGAGAAAATTGCTCTGCCTCAGTTTGATATTAAAAAGGAGGATATTGAATATGGTAACTGTACCAAGTATTACAAAGGCACAGGTAGGTAATATAAGTTATTTCCTTGGTTTAAAAACTCTAAGCTTCCTAGAATTACTGTTTATAGTTAATGGTTAATATTCCAGTCCATGTCTTATATTTCATGGGATAAAAGAGATCACTCTTAACTAATGAGTGATTCATACAATGGTAAGTTTAATATGTGATCATTACAAACTAATTCAAATATAGAAATAACCAAATTGAAGAAGAGATTAATGTTTTTCTTGGTTTTGCTGACATATCTCATGATCTTACTATCACCATTTTATTTCTATGGTCCTAATACCTGTTTATGCTTATAAATGTCTAACTTTTCTGAAAGAATGTTCATGCAGAATCATGCCAGTTGTAGCAAAGTGGATAAATTTTGATTTTCTGGTTAGGCTTTTGTTCCATAAGTGGGTAGTACTAGAGTGTAATTCCAAATGCTTCACCCTGCAGGTTCTTCCTTCCTCTAAGTGTTCTGAAAATTCTGTTATTTTTGAAAGCTGCTTGCAATCCTCAGCCCTGTATTTATTCATTCCTATGATTTTTTTTTTTTAATGTGGGCACAAATTTTTCCAGTGGTTTCTGTACTCTGGCTTTTAATGATTTATCTTTTTTACCTTGATTGATTCCTGCCTATGATTATATCCAAACTACTCATGCTGTGGCAACCACAAGACGTTCTACAAAAACAGGTATATTTTAGTCAGTGGTTTTACATCATGGGAATAAATCTGCCATTAAAACTCAACTAGGAAGGCCGTGGTGCTGCAGCTTCTGAGGACCCTCTGCAAGTTTCTTGTTGCCTATTCAGCTGAAGTGGAGGGTCTGTTACTTGGAGTTGCTCCTGTGGTACATTCCAAGCCTGGAGAGATCTCAGGGAACCTTAGCAGATCTCAGAGTTAAGAATCTAACTTGAAAAGACAGTGAAAATAAAAGTAGGCTTTGTTTTTTAACTGAAAAATGAGTGAATTCTTAGCCTAAGAACATAATTCAGCATCTCAGGTGATTTATAATTTGTAAATAATAAGAAGCTAGCTCTCTTCAGGAAAATTCAGCTTTTTTGAAAGCATGTCCAGCACCTAGCAGTGATTGCATTCAAGATACGATAAAACCTTACTTAGCAGTGAGAAAAATATTTTGTTCTTAATTAAACAATGAATTTACTGAAAAAAAAGTCTATAAAGTAGTGAAAAACTAAAGGAATGGATCTTGTATTTTCCCAAATGAAATTCGTACAAATGGGAAAATTGTAAACCTTATATTCTATTTGTGATAATTTTGAGGTGTGCCCTAAATCTGAAATTAAATGTCAAAACCAAATTAGATATTTCAGGTATTTTTAGGAACTTTAAAGAAAAGTATTTAGGAATAACGTGCAAAGAAAATCCATGGTGTTCTCTTAAGTTTCTTGTGACCGCAAATGACACTGTGCAAAATGCTCAGTAAAATGTACACATTCTGTGCGTGTGCTCTGAACATTAAAGAAAGAGCATGACAGGACCGTTTTTAAAAATTTTCACAATTCTTTTATTGCAAATCCTTTCTGCTAAGAACATCTGTTCATTCTCATAATCAAACCCAGAATTAATACTTCAGTAATGTGAGTGGAATATTTTAGTACTCTGAAGTAGTTTTAAAGGCTGTTTTCAATGCTCCATTTTTTTTATTTACTTGAAAATTCTTATGCTGAAGGTATTTTTTTAAAAGCAGATTTCACACACAGAGCTAAAATTAATTCAACTAAGGATTTTGTCAGATAATCAAGAGAAGTTTTGCATCAAGGGGCAGATTTTCAAAATCACGACTTATGCAGGAGTTCCCTGACAATTGCAAAAAACCAATCTTTACTGCCTATTTTGTCAACTGATGTTTTATCATTCCTACCTAAGTTGAAAGAGGGTCAGCAAATCTGGGCTGCTTTTGTGACAAGACACTGAATATTTATATTTGTAAATTTCCTATTATTCATCAATTTTATGACAGATCAAAAAGGTCCTTTTGAGCTGAATGATGAGGGCAATAGATACTATACTCTGTCTGATGAAATATTATTCAAATGAAGGCATGCAGAATGCATTTCCTACATAACACAAACAAATAGTGGTTTTGAAGGTCATCCCTCATTTGAAAATAAAACCTAAAAGTATCTGCAATCCATTCATGAATTACAGAGGGAAAGTTTTTCAGCCAAAAGGTCACTGAAGATGATAGAATGAACTATAAAATACAGTATAGTATCTTCTACACAAGGATGTTTATGCTTAATGTTTTATTGTTTTGGTATTTTGGTGCTTGTATGCCCAAACAGCACTTTTTCGATGACTTATCATTGTACAGCACCTAACTGATACAATATGGAAGATAAATAGAGAACTTTTTGACACATTCTGTCTTCTAAATCAGTTTTGCACCAACTGGATTGATAAATATAGTCTGATTTGAATTTTGAAATTGTTATGGTATATCATCTGAATGCCTTTTCCTTGTGATAGAATAGTTTTTAAAGTTTTCAGGTTTTTTACAACACTGTTGTGTTACTATTACCAAAAAAATTCCAGTTTTAGTAGTTGTGTGAAAATATGGACAGAAATTATTTTGTGGTTGTCAGACTTCTTGATACGTTTGTTATCTCCAGCAAAACATCTAGTAACTGCAACTTTGTTTTTTGTTGAAGTCATCTTAAACATCTTCTGAAGTTTGTATGCTTTAGATCTTCATTTTAAAGATTTCATACTTCATTCCTTGTTTGCAGAATTTATAGCTTTTTTAAAATGTCCGTATCAATTTTAGAAGTCACCTGTTCCGGCTTTCAGTACTGGAGTAATCTCTGCTTAGAGTCACATTCAGATCACCTCTTTCCATTCTAAACTTTCTAGACTAATATTTCTTAATTCATCTTTTGCACAAATTAATGCTGAGTAAGATTTTCAGATGAGCTCAAGCAAGTAGGACTGCTGGACTCCACTGCTTTTATCTGGACTGCATCTTGAAGCCAGCATCAAGCTGGGAGTCACTTCAGCCTCCTGCTACTGATGTGTTCTGAAAAGATGAAGGGTTCCTTACAGAGCACAGAGTACCACAGCCTGACCACACTTGGTGCTTAAGTAGATCTGTGCTTTGAATTTTTTTTTTCAAATTAAACTCTTTACCTTTGTAAATAAAATCAAAGCATTGAACTTTTGTTCTTAAACAGAAAAAGACCTGGAAGATATGGATCAGAGGTTCACCTGCAAAGCACATTAAACATTAACGCATTTATTTCTTTAAAGGTTATTACACTTGTGTAGAAGTAATCTTCACTTTAAGAAGACAAGTTGGATTTTACATGATGGGTGTTTATGCTCCTACACTGCTAATTGTTGTTCTGTCCTGGCTGTCATTTTGGATCAATCCTGATGCAAGTGCCGCGAGAGTCCCACTGGGTAACCCGCGTTTTCACGTACTGTCACAATCCACTCTAACACCATTGAGCCATTCTCAGTTGCTTTGGCTACATGACACTGGACCCTGAAACCAACTCCACTTCCATTATCTGCTCATCATTTTCACTGAAATCTGCTCATTCCTAGTCCTGTAGATTCCACCTCGGCATTAAGACTTCACTTGATAGTTCCAGCATTTGTGTGACAAACACAAATGTCTCTGCCCCTCTCAACCTGGACAAATCTGATCTATCTGTGCACGGGTGATGCTGCAAACACTGGCAATATGCAGTTTACAGGAATTTCAACATCTGAATAATCAGTAAGAAAGCAGGATGATAAGTAAGGCTCCAAATAGGTACCTGTTGGAGCAGCCTTTCCGAAGATTAGTAGAAACAATGATGTTTGGAAAAGAGCTGGCATTCCTGTTACCTGACTGGCTTTATTTCATTAGAGACTCAGCTCATGAGAGTCCTTCAAGCTCATGCAGTCATGCTGCTCAACACAGCACAGTAGGCAGGCCCTTCATTTATTATGAAATAACAGGACATAGACTTAATAGAAACAATATTATCCTGACTAATTGGATTGTACATGGGACTACAGCTCTGGCATGGCCAAATCTGCTGACCCCAAGAGCTCAGTGACATGCAGATCCAGGATCTTGCATCCTGACGCTTCTCCTATTGGATTCCATTTCCACGTTCTGGCCTCCCAAGACTCTCATTTTCCCTAGCACTCCCTCTTCTCCAAGTCCATACTTTCCCAACCTTTGCCGTGTCCCAGGAGGTTTAGTGCACCTGTTTCCAGTACCCAAGTGGTGCAGTTGCAGAATCCCTCCCACTGCCCGCCTTCCTCAGAAAGCCCTTACCCTCACTGGAACCTCCACGCCCCCACAGGACATGACTCCTGCAGCCTTTTTTCCTTTTTTAGTTTTACTTCCAGAAGTAGTTACTTGTGAAGGAGTCTCAATCTTCATTAGTTTCATGGCAAGTAACAAATATAATCTTTTACCTTGAAAAGTTGCAAGGTTGAATTACATAATGTGAAACCTCAAGAGCACATTTGAAGACAAAAAGGGTGGGGAAAATATAACATGCATTAAATTAAAAAGAATGAAAGAGGAACTGGAAAACTAGAATCAAAACCAAGGGGTACTGCCAGTGTTATAATCTCATGCTTCAAATAGGGAACCAGTTGGGCTTATTAATGATATATTAGATTTATAAGTGTCTTGGCACAGATTTAAGTAACATGGATGTCTTTGTAACTAAATATGCATGCTTATTTATTTTTTATTTATTTCACCCATTGTAAGTGTTTATTGGCTTCTTTTATGTATTGGCGTTTCTATAACGCATTTTCAAAGATACTAGGCATTGGCCTGGCTGTGTGACTTTTCCTTAATCCCCAGAAAAGCAAAAAACCTCTAAATCTGACCACCCCATAGCTGAGTCAATGTTTAGTGTGACACTTATAAACACTTTCACTGGGGTAAGACTTATGTTTCTCCATTTTCAGGAGAGCAACAAACTAACTCTTCTAGCGATGTCCTTGAGAATCTTGACCTTGAAATATAACAAGATTAACATTTGTGTGTCAAGTAAATGATATCTAGCCCCAAGAAAGTGTACCAGTGGCTAGTTACAGATCTTACTAGATGAGAAGCTACTTCAGATCTTTCGGTTTATTTGTTCATGCTCCTCACTCACGCTTGAGCCTTAAGCTTTGGATTGTGATAAGTAGACAGCTAGTGCAGCTGCTGCCAGAAGTGCAACTCACAATTCTGGTACTAGGGTCTCCAAGGCCATGCCAATGTTCATCAGGCAGCAAATGGTTGCTGAATAGAATATTTCTGTGCTTCTGTCTCACTTTATTGTTACCTTGAAAACCTAGACGCTTCTTAGTCTCTGAAAGTGAACCTTTCATTGTAGGAATCCAGACAAATGGAAATTAGCTGCTGGTCACCATGACCTCAATTGCTCTACTGAACATGCTAATGAAAGCTCCACAAAAATCTCTTCAGCTAGAATTTATAAGTTAGTTCTGTAAAATTCAATCCAAGATTGTAAGGTATAGTATTTTAAGGTCTAAAAAGTGAGTGTACAAATGTTTTTGGCACTAGACACAATATTAATTTTTACATATTAAGATAGTAAACACTTTTTAAGTTGGTAGAAAAAACATGCTATATCCAAGATGCTGAGCCAGTCCATGTCATTGGCTAATTTGGTTAATCAGGAGAAGGATAGAGGCTGCCCTTCAGAAGTCAAGCATCGCCATGCATGGTATTTGGTACAGTACACTGTTAGAGAATGGTGCTGGGCAAAGACAAATGTGTCCTAAATATATTAAGAGGCAGTATGGCCTTTTTTGTACTTGTTAATGCAGTTCCTTTCGACCCATAATTAGTGTTCATCTCCAGTTGGCAGCTGTTGGTAAATGAAAATAATTTTGTTTAAAAGAGGAGTATTCTGTGCTCACTTTTTGTCCTTATGGGAGTGTTTTTACGTGAATGCTTCAGATACAGTAGATGGGAAGTTAGGCAGAGCCTACACTGAGGATTCTGTTCAGTATTTGCCATATCATTCTGTTCTGAGATAACACATCTGGTCATTCTTTATTATCCCCATGGACAAAAAAAAATCCAGCTTTGCAATGATACATTGATACTACACAATTCTAAATAAAACATCATAAAATTTTGTGGTTTAAAATCGCAAGACTGTAAACATTTCTTTACACTTTAGTGTTTCAGGAGCTAGTAAATTGACCATTTGAGATTAATGCCAAATAAAGTATCATATCAATCTTATTGAAATTCAAATGGGAACAGTAGCTAAGGAATGTGTTGTTTGTGATCAAGTAGAAATGAATATTTTCGTAGGCCAGTACAGATAGTTTCATTTTAATTTACATTTTCACATCCTCAGATACTTAAAATGGATCTGAAGGAAATCATCTCTCTATGAATGACAAAATTTTTCATGCAATTTAAGAAACATAATTGAGACTAACTGAATATCTCCTTTTGGCCAACATTTTTTATAGACATTAATTCTGTTTCATTAAGCCACCCACTCATAAATAAAGATTTCTATCATGAGCATTCACAAAACCAAAATGGGACATTCTGAACTTGGAGACTGAACTAAGTTTTCCCCATGAAAGCCATTTCTAAAGTTAGCTTTTTCCAAATGTAGCTGTTCATGCTACTATTTTCACAGGAGCCTGCCAGAAATCTTTCTTTGGGGTCAAGCTTGTATTTTATCTCTTATGATAGGAATCCTGTGTTGATGGTGAAATCTGGAAGCCTTATTAGGGGAAATGCATGGTGAAATCTGTAATGAGTGTGACCTTTCAACAGCCTTTGCACACATGGGCTTTTTTCATCATAAGGGCTTCATGAAATGCCTGTTATCTAGAAAGCTTCCTCTAGCCCCTGGAAGCTCAGACAGAGAATGATTTAGACCCTCAGGCACCTCCACATTTTCATCTTTTCAGTGAATCAGGAACACAGGCTTTTTGATTTGCTTGTACAGCTTTGCTCTTCATTAAAAACTTCCCTTTCACCTAGGGTCTGAATGTTACGCTTGTGAACAGGTCATTCAGAGAATTGCTTCTGCTATAGCACAGTTTTGATTTCTGGGACAATGCCAATCTAATTGAGAGACCTTGGAGTCTTTTGGTTTAAGTGTCATATATTTCTCTTCCACCTTCCCAGAATTAGATGCACATTGTAAGAGAAGTCTTTGGAAAGCCCATTTCCCAACTGTGTGATGTGTGATGGGACAGGGAAACCATAACAACCAGTTTAGCCTCACTTACTTGTTTCTCTGTTTATAAAATGAAGGTACTGCATTATTAATAATTCATCATTAACTGCACTATCCTACCTAAGTGTTTAACCTGTTCATTAGCTGAAGGCATGTGCACTTTATACACCTGCTGCACCAACCACATTGTGAAGTCCCATTCACTGTTACAAAACATCATTCACTATTGTCTGTTTCAGAGGAAGAGCACAGCCAGTGTCAGTAAAGGGAAGTTTTCTTATTCAATATATTGTTTTCTCTTTTTTTAGGTATTTTCTCAGTGCTCAGCTTGGCATCTGAATGTACCACTCTTGCCGCTGAACTTCCCAAAGTGTCTTATGTGAAGGCCTTAGATGTCTGGCTGATTGTTTGCCTTCTCTTTGGGTTTGCATCCCTGGTGGAGTATGCTGTGGTTCAGGTAATGCTAAACAATCCAAAGAGAATTGAAGCTGAAAAAGCAAAGATTGCCAAGGCAGAGCAAGCGGAAGGGAAGGGTGGAAATGCTGCCAAGAAGAACACTGTGAATGGCACAGGGACTCCTGTTCACATCAGCACTTTACAGGTAGGAGCACAAAGCTTTGTGTGCAAAATCAGCATTCTTGTCTATTAACCCAGTTCCAGGAATATACTGTTTGCAATAGTTTTGAATAGTGCTTAATCTTGGAAGTGGCCAAGACATTAAAAGGATGCTGGTAACTAATGGCTAGCAATCTGACCAATTGGTCCCTAGTGATTTGGGGTCAGAAGTTCTAACTGAAAAATTTGTCTTTTAATATCATAGCACCATGCCTGCTGCTTAGCTTCAGGTAGATAAAGTAGCAAGCAGTTTTACAGTTGCTATTTTTCTCATAATAAACAGCAGATGTCAAACTGTAACTATTCAGAGGACAGAACTCTCAGACAGTATTTGCTGAGAGCATACTCAAATAACACCCAGCTCGTTGCTTTCCCTGGGATGGCCACAGCTGCACTGCATTGCATGCCTGTGAAGCCAGGAATCCAGAAGTCTTGGCATTTGTAAAAAAAAGACAGGTCTGTTTGTGTCAAACAGCTCCTGCATTTCTTGTGTTGCCAGAAAGAGTTTATGTGTAAATCAGTCAGATTTCAATAAATGGATAAAGATGACGTGTACATCCTCAGTCGGGCCGAAGTTTTGCATCATGTTTCTGAATTCCTGATATTTTAGACGTCCCTGTTTGTGCTCCAAGAGTTATCAGACATCCCAGTCCGACTGCCTTCAGTCCTAAGTGGTATTTATTTGACATTTATTCTGCAGAAGAAAATATGTTATTCTACAACATGTCTGATACGAATTTGGCTTGTCCTTTTCAATGACTCAGCAATTCTGTTGTTTAAAATAAAGCTATTTGGCCAGATCCAAGTGGTAATGTTGGTACACTGTAACTTCAATGTTTCTTTAAGGGAGGAGCAGTTTATGCCAGAATGGCAGAAACCCCGTCTTAGTATAAAGCTGGGATTGCCCTGTAACTAATTGCCCCCAGTCCAGAAGAGCTGCAGGTACCACAGAGTGGTGCCCTTAACTACCATAATTCTTATCTGGTAGAAGAATCTTTGGGAAAATATTTTGGTAGGGAACTGCACTCAGCTTAGAGTAACCCCTTTTGTCACAAGTAATTTCCCAAGCCCAGGCAACATGAGAACTGAGTAGAAAGAAAATGGCTGTGCTACAGTTTTGCTTTCCCTGAACTGAATGTGATAATTTTGTGTTCAGCAATCTGCAGGTCCCAAATTCAGCTCTTTCTTCTGACAAAATAGTTTCAAAAATCCAGCAGAGCAGCATCAAATATATTTTTCCTGTTTCCAGTGCTTAAAAAGTGTTAACTGTTCAGCTTGATCAATGACAAGTTTAACAAAAAACTACAGTTTTTCAGTAGTGTGGACAAAACCAGTTGCTAAATTGCTGATCCTCCTTGGTGTGCACACCCTCTAAGGTACATGCCATTGGCATATCCATGTGGAAAACAAAATTATCTATTATCACCTATTTTGTGCTTTCATCTTTTAATTTTTTTCAAGAAGGTTCTGGTATTCAGTGCGTTTTAAGACTTAGAAGAAGGGGAATCATTATCCACAGAAGTTCAGCAGCGTTCCCCATGAATGGTGTCTAGCAGTAGGCTGAAGGATTTTAGAATTCAGAATTCAGTCTGCCCTCCTCTTGTAGTGTCTCCCCTCCATGATCTTGAAATGTAAGCCTCAGCTTCTCATGTTTGACCTGCACTTTTCAGGGTTTTCCCAGTTTGTTATGAGAGACCTTTAACATTCCAGTAGCTTCTGATGATCTTTATACAGAAATTTAAAAAAAAAAATTGTTTACCGAGACATAGTGGAAATAGGTATTCATTGCTGTAAAAGTTGGTCATGTGGCTGAGTGGCTCATGGCTAATGATCCAGCTTGAATTAATCCACCTGCTTTGAAATACAACCTACAAGAGGAAACGTATCCTGGGCTGGTAATTTCTGGGAAGATGACCAGGCTGAGATGAAAAAGGTCCCAGACCAGTGAATCATTTGACATCAGGATGTGGTAGCACAGCGATGCTAGATTTTATATATTTGAAAGCTATAAATCTGCCTAGCTGAAAACTCCCTCTCTGAACCCGCTACCGCGTAGGAGTACTTTGAATGTTCTCAGCCCTGGAAGAGCCGGTACTAAAGTCCTAAATCAGAACAGGTGTAAATCTTTTGGTAGCTCTGATTCCTAATCCAAAACTAGGCCTGCCCCACAAAATTTGGATTGCTCCCATATAGACGTAGTAATGATCAAGTAGAGAATGCATTTGTCATACAGAAAATATGCGAGGGAGAGAAACATTAAAGAAGCAGGTAATGGAAAAAAACTGTATGTTGAAAGGCATAAAGAATACGAAACAAAAAGAGGCCAGAGTGCTGTCCCAGAACTTCAGGAGCTGTTTCTCATCAGGGTCATGTAGGATTGTGTGGGAGGCAAGAGCAAATACTTTGCTAAATGTCTGGAAAGACTCAGGTGACCCAGTGCATAACTTTAGGAGAAAAGGACGACTTATAACTGCACCCCTGAAATAAGTATACATCCCGTAGAAATGTTTATGGATGTTCTTTTTCCACTAGGAGGTGATACTCAGGCAAAAGTAGCTGAGGGTGTAGCTGGAAATAGCAGCATAGCTAGGCTTGAAACAGCGGATAAACCAGATGGGACTTCAAGGTAAAGCCAGCAGAAAAGACATGGAAGCAGTTAACTCCAAGTGGGGAAAAACAGAAATCATGAATAATTCCATTTGTAAGTGTTTCTCCTGTTTAAATTAAGCTGTTACATATTATGAAACGTTAACTGAATAGTGCTGATACATATCTGTAAGTTATTAGAGGGAAAACGAATTTAAAAAGAGAAGTTACTCTATTTCACTTTAAAATGCCCCTGATCCTGTGGCAATTTGGTTTCCCTGAGCAGCAAGTTGTGCACTTGGTGCTTTTGCAGTGTTGCAACAGTGATGTCTCTGCAGGAGATTTGGGCAAAGGGCCTGCATGTAAGGTACAGGGGAGTTGCTGGGTTGAGAAGGTCCTTGGTGTGGGGAGGATCAGAGGGAAGCAAGTGGAGCAATTAGGGATCCCTGGCTCCAGTCTTCATGGAAAAAATTGTTGTCGTGTGCTTGCTCCATTTGTGAAAGTTAAAGTGGCATCTGGTTTGGAGACTTGGCATATTTGATTTAAATAAAAAAACAACCGTAACAAAACCACATGATAATCCCTAAAAATACAAGCAGCTATTGTTCTATTTCTTTGGACTAAAGGGATAAGCTTTTCAGTGTATCCTAAACATTAAAAGCTCAATGTAATTCATAATTTCAGTCTAGGAGAAGAGATCCCCTGTAACAGAATTTGCAAGGGTCCACTGAAAGTTTTCAGCAGAAGCACTTTTGTCACTGTGTCAATAGTCAGTGATCATGACCGATAGTCACCAGCAGTGACAGGGAAGATGGCAGGGTGAAAAGAGTGCTCACAATTTGCCAATCACCCCAAGATGGAGAAAGACTTCCATGGACGTATAGATGCTTCACCAGATCCTGGGAACTGGCTGATGTAAAAGCTGCATGTTGCTGGCATACGCCAGGCCCTCAAGTCCAAGCTTTATGAGTCATGCTCCCTCCAACAAAAACCCTTGAAATGTCAGTGCCATTTTAAACCCAGAGGTTTATCAATATGACTGTCTGATTAAAGTCAAGTGGTCTGTCTGTCAAGATCACCCTGGATCCATAGGAAAATGAAGAGAAAATAAGCACTTCTGATGTGTTTTTCCAGGAGAAGCAATGGCTATGCACTTACAGGCAGAAAGCCATGAGAAAATACAGCTTGGCTCCCTTAGCTCATAGCGGCTGCAAGTAGATGCTGTTCTAAGCAGAGGAGAAAATTATGCAACCTGGTGATAACTGCTTGCACTGGCTTTTTATTGGGAATCCTCAGTAGGAGTTTGCATGTGTTTCCTAGCAATGAAACATCATACAGTGAGAAAAACAAGCAAAAAGGGAAATGTTTTGAAGATGAATCATTTTTTTTTGCTTTCATTGCTGACGTGATTACAGTGAGAGATTGCACTGTTAACTATAACAACACCCTTGATTTGAAAAGTCACATTTTCATCACGCCCATTTATAGAAGCTGTCCCCCACAGATAATGTGCTAATGACTGGAGAGAACATTTGCTAAAAGAATGGTTCTGGCAGATGATGAATAGCACTATGCAAGTGGTGGTAATAGCTCTAATGCCAGTTACTTTTAAAAAGAAGCGGTGCTATTGCTTGCTTTATCTTGTCAAAGCCATGTCTAGGCTCTGAAATCACAAATGGGTTATTTTCACCTCTACTGAGTTATAATATACTTGACCACTGGTGGTGACCTGTTGTGACCTGGTCTTCTCAGGTTTTTTCCCCTCAAGTGGCACTCCAGACTAAAATTTTTATTGTAGAACCACCAAAACCCCAGCTTACATTTTACCTTGTACACAAAACCACAGGCTGCAGCCTATTTTAATAGTTCCTGACAGCATTTCAGGTACAGAGTAGGTACTTTCTGCTCCAGTGACTCTCGTATTCATCCTTGGAGATAATTCAAAACATGACCGTAAAAAGGCCCTGAACAGTCTGCTTTGAGCAGGGGGTTGGACTAGATGATCTCCAGAGGTCCCTGCCAACCTCAGCTGTGCCGTGATATTGTGATATTTTATGTATTAGTATTTTTTGTCCTGTAGTTTGCAAGGAATATTTGGAATGTGGTAGCATATTCCTCCTGAGCTGCACCAGAAAATATACTCAGTCTGAATACAGACTAATGCTAAAAAATCATTACTTTACTGATGATCTGCATCTATCGTTATGGCAAGAGCAAAAGTAAAGCACAAAACAAGTGCAAGAGAGATTAATAACAGAGCTTGTTAGAAAACTCCTCCTTCCTCTTGTATGGAAGCCCCTTGCAGAACTGGCAGCATTAGTGACACATCTGCTTGCCAAAAGGAGGTTGGGTGCACAGCCCTGCTGGGAGTTATGGACAATACATTTCTGCTCTCAAACATGATGGCTTTTATATTACACTTCATCCTGATGGATAAAGAGGATTTGATCACAGGATGAACAGTCAGTTGAGAAGGATCTTTATTCTATTTGCACAAAACAAATTGAGTCAAGTCCTGGTGCTTCTGGTGCTGTGAAAGGTCAGATTTCACAAATTTGAGAACTGTCTAATCTGGATGGAAGAATTTAAACAAGAAATATGAATGGTGCTGGTGAGCTAATAATGTTCAAACAGTTAGAGACCGGAAGTAAAGCTATACTAATTTAAGAAAAACCCCAAAACCTGACAAACAGCACAACTGAGAACAAACTCCCCAAAGTTTTAAAAATAACTCAGCTTCAAGCACATCTCTTTTCTTCTCACTGGCAAATGGGAGGTGATAGCAATAAATATAAGCTGAATTAAAGAAAATAATTGTAGATAATAGATGTAAGTAAGAAAAGAGATCTATGCTTAGCATAACTGAGGGCAAGAGGAAGTTACTTTGCATATACAGCAAGAATACAAAACCTTGTAAGAAGAGTAATGGTACTGTACTAGGTAGAGGTGCTGTAAGTATCAAGAATTAGCTGAAAAGGGAAAAGTGTTGAACAAATATTCTGCTCTATGTTTGGGGAAAAGCCAGTCATATGAAATCTGAGGATGAAATACCTCTCATTCACAGTAGCTAATGAGAATGTTAAACAGTAACTATTAAAGTTAGACATTTTACAATCAAGATTTCAGCTTAAGTTGCATCTAGAATTTTTTACAGAGCTGGTCTGTGAGTGCTGTGGAACATTAATGCTGATTTTTTAATAAATCCTTTAAATCTGGAAGAGTTCCAAAATACAGCAAGAAGCTAACTTTGTGCCAATACTTTTAAAAGCGAAGTGGCATGACACGAATAATTATGAGCCTGACATCAATCAGTGAAGGATATTGCATAGCTTACAGGGTGCTGAATAATAATTATTGTTTGTAAGTATTAATTATCTTTAATATTACTCATAATTCAGCCCCATGTTAGCTAATGAATGGGTCAGTGAAATTAAAGTTGAGCTGTGACTTTATTGATTTAATCAAACTGAATATAACTTTTTAAAGTACTATCAGTTAGGTTGACAGAGGTAATGATATAAAGGTAAGAAACTCTTAAGAACAATTTTCTTGGCTTCATGTGTCAGCCTGGTTACATCATCTGAATTATGCAAAATTGAGGTTAGATTTGTTACCATCTCTATGTACCAGCAGTGAATCAGACTAACTGGAGTCATGCCTTGTGTCTGACTATTGAAGCCAAATACATTCAGGTTAGAAATAAGGTACATATGCTTGTAGGGAACAAGGTAATGGAAAAAATTCTCCATCCTGGATGTTTTTAAAGGAAAATCTATTGTAACTAGTTTGGGCAGTAAATGTGGAAAGTGAGGAGAAGCACCAGAAGCAAGGGAGGCAGAGACGGGGAGTTAGTTGCTCCTCCCTGCCAGTCTGCATGCACAGGCAGCAGTCATTCTTTCATCTCCTTCCCCATTTTCTTCTCACATTATTTCCCTAATTCTGCAACCAAAGGCATTCTGCAGAGGCACACATGCTGCAGCTCTGTAGGAGCAGCAGGTGCCGAGCTTGGCAGCGAGTACCAATCAGCCTGAATTTTGTAAAAGGTGAGAAAGGATCATCACAAGGGGCCTTCTGGATTCTAGGAGTCATTTTTAGGTGCTTCTGAGCTGTTCATCAAAAGACAGGTGTTCTGTCCATCCTACCAAACCTAGACAAGGTGGTCCGGTCCTGGAAGAAACACGGAACTAGGTCTGTGTTTTGGGCCAAGCCCCAAGAGATGCCACCTTCCTGTGCCCTCCTTGCCCCGCCCCGCCTCCATGCCAGAGGGACAAAGAGTGGCTGCCCAGCTCCCTTGGGAATGTGGGGTGGCCCTACACTGTCCCAGAAGCCTTCCCTTCCCAAACAGCTGCTCCCCCAACACCTGCTGGGGAAAAGCCGTAAATCTGGTGGAAGCATCCTGTGGGTTGAGTCTGGCCCACAGGTTATGATGCTGGGGAAGGATAAGGCAAATGACATAAAATATTTTTTGCGTCAGGATGAAGTCAAAAGGATATAACATTTAACAACACTTTACTTTTCTTTACACATCTTCAGTGTAGCACTCTAAAATCAAGTCCTGCAATATCTTTTTCTACAAAAAAGGTTCCTGTAGCCTTTGGTAAGTTTTTTGTGCAGTAAATGTGGAAAAGGAGGAGGAGCAGGGGCATTGTTAGGTTTATTGTTAGGCTTCTAGCACAAACCAAGACAAAATGAATAAAAAGCAGATTATTTTATATACAATATATACTTTATATTATCTCAAATTGTTTAGGAAAGCTGTAGGTCAACTGTAGTGAATTTAAATTAAAACAACAGAACCATTGGTGAGTTGAAGAGATGTATGAGAAGAAATTTAAAAGTATGTTTAGGCAGCAGCTGACTATAGTAAATAGAAGAATGACAGATATGTAAAGGCAAGAAAATGGATGAAATTATTTTCAAAAGTAACATACATTTATTAAAGAAAAATTTGGGCCAGGTTGTTCATACAAGGAAAATTGTGTCACCCTGATAAATCAGTACTCCAGCTGACACTGAACTAAGCAGAGCTCTGTGTGAACATGCTGTGAACAGTTCTCTGCTTACAAGGCAGAGGTGACCTAGAATCCACTCTCAGTCCTGAATGAGAATGAGAACTGACTTGTAACAACCTTTAGGGGAACACTCTAGATACTGTAGTTGGAAAAGGAATATTCTGTGCTATGAATGAGAGAATTTAGGCTACAATTAGTGTCACTGAGTTTTACGACGTATTGCTGGTAGTACGAGGAATGGACTACAAGTTTTCAAATCTGAAAAGAGGCTTATAATTTCATGCATAATTCTATTTCCTGTAGTGGCCTTACTAATTCTTACTAGGTTTGACCATGGGAAAAATGTAATATTCCTGTGACTCTTCAGTTAACATGCACCCCAGTCCTGAGAGTTCACTTTTCATTGCAGAAGGGTCTGCTTTATATCTTTATTACCTGTGTAATTGGGTCTGATCTGATTGGAAGGAATGTCTCAGATCAGTGAATAATAGCATCCTGTCACCCAGGGTCACATAACCATGTTTATCTGTGCCTTAGTCACCACCTTGCTAGACAGTTTGCCCCTGCTACTCCGGTAATGAACACTGTCCTAGGCTGTCAGGTCTTTGAAGACTGGGAGACAGTTGCAAGAAATTTGTATGTATGGTTTTGTCCTACCATCAGGGAACACCTGTCTTGTTTTTCTTCTGTATAACCTGGAATCTTGATTTTGTGGTGGTTTAGGAATGGTATTCTCCAATATAGTACTCCCACTAAAACCATGCGCTGCTCCACCTCCTCACTCCAAGTGGAGGCAGAAAAGGTAAACATCATGGTTTGAGATAAGAAAAATTTACTGAAAGCAGCAATGAGATAATAAAATGAGCAGTTAACAGCAATACTATTAATAACAAAATCTGTAAGAAAACAAATTATTCACACAGAAAAATTCCTTGACAATTGACAATACCGGATGGCTCCCTCCACCACATTTGGTTGACTAGAAGGAGCCCCCTCACTCCGGAAGAGAATCCCTTTCCCCAGCTCTGCCAGTGACATGAGGTGGTATAGAATAACCTCTGTGCCATGGCCATGCTCCTCCTGGCTACTGCAAAAGTTAACCCAGTCCTGGCTTGAACCAGGACAAACCTGCACCTCTGTTTTATTGCATCGGTTTCAAAATTTACTGCTTTCATGAGAAATATAACTCTGGCAAGTTTGGGAAGGTGTATCCACTGTTTGCAGAAGGAGTAGTGCCATGCTTCTCTTCCACCTTGCACAAGAATCAATTTTGTCAATAATGGGAGTAAAGGCCCCAATCAAAGTTGTGTTCTTTGTCTTTAGAGAGGCACCAAGCTCCACAGGTACAAAGAAAGTGCTTCTCACCATGCAAGGTGGTCACCCTAGGATGAGGTATAGGATCTTGACCTGGCAACTCTTTAGAACCAGCACAGACTAAAATTAATTTCATCAAACATTGAATTTTAGGGTTAATTTTGACTATGGTTTTCAGCACTCGGAAAAATGCAAGTATTGAATAGTATCAGGCCTGCAGGTTCATCAGCACAGAACAAATATTCAAAAATACTCCTCACAAAAATTTTCTCTTCCCTTCTATCATCTTAAAATGAAGGAGTCTAACTATAGCAGATTGCAGAGCATGAGGCACCTTGTGCATGAAAAATTACACAATTATGAATGTTTGGATTAATTTATGTGATTGAATGATCATCCCTAAGCATTTTATAGCATAACCATTCCACAAATTAGTCTGAAGTAATGTATCCCTATCAACAAGTAATTTCCTATGTGTTTGTTTACAGTGTTCTTTAGCAGAGGCATGAAGTTTGCTAATGAGTTGTGGTGAGTAGATCATGATTCCCTTCATTCTTTATTTCATAGGTTGGTGAGACCAGATGCAAAAAAGTTTGCACTTCGAAATCTGATCTGAGATCCAATGATTTCAGCATCGTTGGAAGTTTGCCAAGGGATTTTGAATTATCAAATTATGACTGTTATGGGAAGCCCATTGAAGTCAACAATGGGCTCGGGAAATCTCAAGCCAAGAACAACAAGAAGCCTCCTCCTCCCAAGCCTGTCATTCCATCAGCAGCAAAGAGAATTGATCTTTATGCAAGAGCACTGTTTCCTTTTTGCTTCTTGTTCTTCAACGTCATATACTGGTCCATATATTTATGATAAATCTCTTATTTATTTTTTTCATATGTGTAAAATATACCCCATTTCATTATTCCTTCCCAGTCATGAGGGCCACTGTGTGAAATTATTTGCATTTGCAAAGCAATATGTTGCATCTTGATGCCGTGCGATTGTACTGAACATATGGCATCTGAAATTTGAATGAAAGCATGACACTGCAATTTCTGTGCTCTGACCAACTTTGTATATAAATGTACAGCATACATCCTGCTTTAGGAATATATATGAAGGACAATGCCTACTACATTATAAAGCTGAATAACGCTCTTCAGTTATTAGTAACATACAGAAATTTCAAGTGTTTCTGACAATGAAACGGATGTGCACGTTGAGTATTATTAAAATCAGTATTCTAGTATATGTAGTATTTAACAGCTTTTCTGCTGACTTCCAGAGGGAAAAAAAACCACCCACCAAACATCTTGTTCTTGTATAATTTCAGCTGGCACTGTTGAAGAAAAAGCTAAGGTGTAATTATTATTATTTAGACTTTGTAAGTGAAGGCAGCATCAAAGAAGCCGATCTTGTCTATGTGGAAAAATAAAGATCAGAGAACTACTAATTTTGTAAAATCAGCTCATTTAGGAAAAAATCCCCAACAATTGTGTCCATGAAGTAGGCACACTTAAGTATGTAAGAATATGTTGGCAATAAAACATTGGTCCAAATTTTAACTGCTGTTTCCTTAGGCACAAACTAGGTACAGTACATAAAAAATAAACGGGCCATTTTCTAGACTAAAGGTATCAGGAGTTTTGGAGAGGCATCACAAGATGCAGCTCAGTATCAGGTTTGTTATACATTTTTACATTACTTTTTCCTCTGGCTCAGCTTCTGTAGCATCTGGCAAGCCTGTAGTATTTAAGTCAAAATTTTTTTGTTGTTGCATTGGACACTTCTTATTTGATTTGTTTTGTTTATTCCCTTGAAAGCTTTCATTTTAAGGAAACCAGTTGTCAAGACGAAATCCCATTTTCCCCACTAATTATACCTTTTCTGTTTGCGTGCTAGCTAGCATGTAGCCACCAGTAGCAGTGAAAACGTGTCCAAAGGTCTAAGGGGCTGAGACTCTCATGAGCCCTGCTGTGCCTGTGTGTTAATTAATGGCTGCCCTCACCAACTCATTGATTTGGCTGCTGCGTTTTGGAGAATAAGGTCCTATGCATGAAACAGTTCTGACAGAAGACTGCTTTCCATTTTCGAGAGGAAACCCTATGACATGGGGACTACCTAAACATGAGCTGGTTGGTGTGCCTAGGGCATGAGCTGTGGTCTCCTGTGGATGCCAGGGTTCATCCTTTCATAAGGGTAAGTCATGAGAAGAAATGCAGCCAAAAGAAAGCTGCATGTAAGTAGGCATGTGAGTAGTGGGGGACTTGGCCTCAGCCCATGAGAGCATGCCATACAGAAATACATCTCTGCTTGTAAAGCTGGGGCACCACAGCTAGTTACAATATGAAAATAAGGCAGTTCTTACTAACTTTGCAATTCATAAAAAGAAATCTGGACTACTGGCCCCTCACAGGCTAGGGAGGGACTGGTTTAAATACATGAAACCTTTCAAAGTGTTTCAAACAATCCCACTTGTTGTGCTATATTTCGGGCACGTCCAGGATGTGTTGAGCTAATTCTGGCCACAAGTGGACTGTTGAATCACTTGGGAGTTGCCCACAACGAGAATGTTGTCCGCATACAGTGATCCTGCAAAACCAAAAGATCGAAAGTGGGAATGTAAGAAGAGGAATGGCGTGCCACACTGGCTTCACTGGACATCTGGTGGACCTGCATGCCCAGGGCTTTCTCGAACCACTGCCACTTTGTGATCGACAGACTGGCTGCAACAACTTGTGTTTGGGTTGAAGAGATCTGCTCTTCACATTATGGTCACATGCACTCCACCAGCTTCCTGGCCACTGTCTCATGGAGGTTTCAGGCAGCCACTCTACCACGTGGCCACAGTTTGTCCTTTGGATTTCTTTCTGGTCCAAAGAAATGGAAGGCAAATCCCAGATGTTAGTGAGTTGTGCTCAACGGGGGCTGAGGGAAATTATATCTTTAAGGTATAGTTCAATGTTTTAATACTTCTGTTAGTGGGAGGTAATTGCAGAATTGTCAGAGACTCTAAGAAGCAATAAGGATAAGTGAAAAAGAGGAAGGAAGGGAGGGGCAACTTTTATACATACAGAATGGTATATTTATAGACATTATTTATTCTCATACTTGTATTTTTTCTTACAGTACTGGAAGGCAAAAAATAATTACCATGTGTTGGAAATTATATGAATTTTGGAAGATAATTTTCTTGTTGGAACTCTTATTAAATGATTTATCTGTAATTAATGTCCACATTCTATCTGTAAAATCTCAATTATAGATTTTATTGTTAAATTAATCTTTGTTCCTTCTTGCTTTCCTGCTTACTTGACAGCTTTTGTGTTTTATCATAAAACACTTAATCAATAATACACTGTAATTGCTTTCCAACTCACACAAAGGGAAGCAAAAGGAAGGCATATTGTTCAGATAAAGGTTTTTTGTTCATTACAGCACAAAAACTAAGGCCAGAAGCGAAGTTTAGCAGCAAATTTGAAACTAAATTTAAAACGAACCAGTATCAGCTATAAAGTATTAATTTTCTTTTTACTTACACCAGATAATATTGCAGTATTTGTATTACCTTGGAATACATTAGCTTGTCCTACTGAGCAGTAATAATTGATTTATTTTATTTTTCTTCTTTCCACTAAAGGTCATCAAAAGTTTTGCATATCATCTCAACATTATGGTCCACCAGCACCCTCTAGTTGTAAAATTCAGCCTGATGACTGATTTCCAGAATAAGGTGCAAATATAAAACAGTATAGGAAATATGGGATCCTAATTGATCATGATAATATGAAAGAAAAAAAATATTATTAAATTAAAAATAAATGGGCACGAAATCAATGTACAGCTATCGAAATTTTCCCTGCAGTTGAAATTTAAAAGTATGTAAATGAAGACATTCAAGTGATATCAAAGGTGAAGTGCATGAAGTACGGCTTAGTAACTTGATTAACTAGTCATGGTGTCTGAACAAACCACATGACAGCGAAATCTGTTTTTGAGGGAGAGCCCATCTGTGTTTCAGCTGACATTTACTTTAAGTTCTGCTGTTAACTGGTAGGAGAGCTACAAATTTTTGTTCTACCCTTAAGATAAACCTTGGTATTTTCTTGGTTCTTAAGCATCAAGGGGTAATATTCAAATAGTTAATTCTGTTCTTTTATAGTATTATAGTATTTTAGATATCTTTCGACATTTTTTCAGGATTGTAGAACACATTCAAACACTGCACCAGGAATTTCCGTGGAGATTAATTAATTCATTTCTCAACTGCATCTACAGGTTTAAGGTAGGCAATAAGTAAGGATGTAATTTGAGAAGTGTATCAGCTGCCATGCATTAATTCCCTGTAGTTCACAGCTCATGTTTGACACCCAGTTTTAGGAGCAGCTCTTCAGTGTGTAATGGCACCTCCTCTTTTCTTCACTTAATTCTAGCTGAGATAGTGTATGTGAGCAGTTGGTCTTTTGAGGAAAGGAGTTTATTTTTTAAGTACAGTGTACAGAAGATTGACCACTTGGAAATGCTGCCAAGCAGCTTTCATTCTTCAAAGTCTTCAGATTAATTTGGACTTGTTAACAGGGTAAAGGAAGATGTCTTTAGTGCCCTATTAGCTGTTAGAGAGAAAGCAGCAATACTGCCTTCTGGGTTAGTGTCAATGGGCATGACCACAGTGATTGATCTGGCTGTATAATCTTTTAAAGGAAATGCACTTACAAGTAATCTTTATTCAAAAATATTTTACTCTGAAGAGAGACAATACCTTACTTAAGCAGTCTGCCATAGCTGTTAAGGGAATCTCTTAAGAGACGTTATAATACAGTTATAATACAGACCATGGTCTCTGCGTCAATTAAGGCAGCTTATCCTTGTGGTTACTGGGGGATTGTGATGGGGGTATTTATAGAATAGGTAGCATTGAATTATTTATTTCCAAGGGAGTGCAACCTGAATATATGCAGTGCCAAGTGATTTTTGGGGCTATTGAGATGTCATTGTGCTGCAATGAGTACAAATGAGGTGTGTAGCAGATAAGAGAATGAGAGGACACTCTTACTTGATGCTCTCGTGTACTAATTCCAGGATTAGAGAAGGTAATGTGGGAAGAAGTTCAGATACGGATAAATTGAATAATAGTTTTGTTTGCATCAACAATTTAATTTGTGTCTAGAAATTTACTTTGCATATAAATGAGTTACTTTCTTTTTATATTACTATAAGGAATTAATAAAAAAACAGGAAAAATAATCTCATCTGTGGTGCCCAAAAGATAAGGAAACTAATTATTTTCATATGATGCTCTACATCTAACAGTGGAGTGTAAAGAAAAATTTGAGGACATAAATTCCTCATCATTGTGGTTTTGCCTTTGCCGTTGTATCAAATCAGTCACAAGCAATCTGGGCTGCTTGCAGCATTCCCTTGCATTTTTGCTTTACTCAAGAAAGTTGCCCCCCTTGGTACTCCCCCTGTACCTGTCCTCCCTCCATCAGTGGGAATGGTGTCAGCAGACATTTAAAATAAAAATTACCTATCTGTTTTGAAATCCTTCTGAAAGCCCTTCGTTGCTACGAGTATGTCTATGCTGCAGTCACTAAAATGTCTGCAGCTAGTGCAGGCTTATCCAAATTAGCCTTAAACTGGCTGTTTTGGGGAGGGCTGGAAACATCACCATGGTGACGGTGAGCTGTGGCTGGGAAGCCTACCTGCTGGCTAGGGCAGGAAAAAATATCCTTGGAGTTCACCCCCACAAAGCTTTGTGCTGCCTTTGCTGCTGTGCTCGAGCAGTTGGTTTAAAGTTAGCTTGTGTGGGTGTTCAGCAGCCCGTGCCTGTGAACTGTAGGTGTGTGATGGGTGACGCACGGTGTGCCAGCACGGAGCCATCCTTCCTACGGCTGATGTGAAAGATGGCACTGTAAAACATTCTCTCCGCAGCTCTTGGTCACCTACGGGATTTCTGACATCTTTAATTTTGTGTGCTGACAAGAGCATTCCATGGCAGTGACAAAGAAGTACCGGTTTGCCTTCTTTTCCTGAGCCAATGCGCGTGTAAATGAATGAGTTGGATTCGCCCACCTGAGTATGAACGAGGTTTCCTCCTGAGTCTAGGTCATAAGACTATCCTTCATATGAGCCCTTCTGTCTAAAGTCCCTACCTCTAACAGTGGATATTTTGAATGAACAAGGAGACTAAAGAAACTAGTAAGACCAACAAGAGTGAGACTGTAAGTCTTTTTGGCTTCCAGGTTGTCCATAGAGGTCAACCCTAATTTTGAGGGGCACTGATTGCTTTTCAGCATGGGATTTCTCAACATGTCAGTGCCTGTCGGGTTCTGGAGAACAGCATCCACTGACTCCCTCCTAGGAGAGGAGGTATTTGAAGGGACTTCAAGTTTGTTAGTCCACTCATATTTGGAGTATTGAGATAAACCTAAAGCTGGCTGGCACCATTAGCTGTCACACAGAGGCAGCAGGTACATTAAGCACATGTCTTTTACCACAAGAAAATTAATGGCCTTTCATCTTATTGCACAGAAATATGGCTTACTGTGACAGAGACCAACCAAAAAAGACAACGTGGGTTACTAAGGATTTCTGTCCCATCAGGCAGTTACTGATGCCACATAATGTGCTTTGACAGGAAGAAATATGAGGATTGCAGAGTACAAAGGATAAAGTATTGTATAACTCTTTTCCATCTGATGAGTTCTTCGGGCTGTGGCACTGGGAAGTGTGGGGTTTTTCATATATATCTGTCAGTCTGTTTCTTTCTATGAATATTCACAGTGGGAGTCACTTTTTTACTTGAAGAAGCAAACTCAAGAGGTTTTTGGGCCAAGGAACCCTCCTGAAGTATAGCAGGTCAAGCTGTTGTACTGTTACCCCCTGCAAAAACCTTTCAGCTCAGGGGAAACCTTTTCTGGCAATATAAACTGCAAGAAAAACCTCTGCTGAAACTGTGGCTGCTTCTGAGAGGTAAGTCTGTGTGTAGGCAGCCCCTGTGCTTCCACTTTCTTTTGTTGTAGCATACATCACGATAATCAATAGTACTGTTTATCTTTTCTGCTCTGCAAAGCACTCCTTTTATCAAGCCTGAGTTATTTCCTTGGCAATATGCTTTAGATATCCTACCTTTCATCTCCGTCCAGTCAGAGCGAAGATCGTGTGTGTGACTCTATCAGAGTTCATGAAGGCAAGCCAGTGCTGATGTTCAAGAACAGATGAATGGTAATATATGAGAAGACCTGAGACCTTCTTTTTAATTTAATTTTAACTATATGTGTGTTATGCCATTTCAGTTATGTCCCTATAACACAAAGTATTCTGATATTTAGATAAAATTTCACTACATGCATTATATTTTTAAGTTTATGAATTTCCTGTGAAAAGCAGAATACAAAAAGAAAGTAGTCCATGTGACATTTTTTAAAATGTTGATTTCCTCTGTTAACCTTAAAACTTTCATTTGACCCAGAGGCTAGGGAAATAATGTTTCTCAGTGTTTAATAAGCCTTACATTGTCATAACAGATTTATCAGTGTCTCAGGCAGGCTCGTTCTTCCAGATTAATTTGTTTGTTTCTTTGACTATCAAAGACCAGCTCACTGAAAAACATTAATTTGGAGACTGGCTATTTCAAAGGCATAATACTGACAGGAACTGACTGTAAAGAGTAATGGTTCTGACCAGTACTACTCCGGCATCAGCTTCTGCTTTTGACAAAGCTTGTCTTGATACCTGCTCCCGCTTCTGACAAATCCTGTTTAGCCCCAGCCTACTGGAGGGCATAAAATCTTTGTAGGCTTTTAAAAATATTTGTCTGATTGTGTCAGCTTCTGAGGCAGCCCTGCTTCCATTCCCCTTCTGGATGTGCTTCAGGACCAGGCTATTACTGAAGCAATCTTTTTTCAAGCAAATTCAAATGATATAGAGCATCCACCATGAGATATCATCTACTCTGTGGCATTAAACTTTAGGCTTTATTTACTAATTCTTCATATTTTCTAGTTGTTTTCCCAAGGTGGAAGCTTCTTAAATACATAATTCTTACATTAATAAAACCAAATGTGCATGATGGCGGTAGAGGATCACAGCAGCCTTGTTTGTTTTCTCTGGACTTAAAGCTCTTACCTTGCTGTGGTCTTTAAGCCAAGGAGGTTTTGGAGGATGTGCTGCAGCTGAAGTCATTTTGGCCGCTCCACAGAAGGCTGGACAAGGACAAGACCCCTCCCTGCACAGGACCTGCCCTGTACAGCTGCCTTCAAAGCAAACCAGCCAGAGAAAAACACAGCTACGTTTCCAAAACCCTGTTCCATTGCAATAACGGGTTCATCACATTCAACACTTGACGAGTTTTCTGACAACAGAGAGGAACTTGCTTGAGAAAAATAGCAACACTGATGCCACAGTAATATTCCCAGACACTGCAAATTCTTGGGAGTATTTTACACCACTACTGTAAAAGACTGAATGTTACAAATTTTACCATGGGAGATTTTAAACAGCAAGTGCATATCCAAGCTGGCAGCACTTTATTATCTGTTACACATAAGCACGGCTTTATTGCTTTATTTGTCATATGCTTCCATATTCTTCCTATTTCAGGAACAGCATTTTAAAATGGATATTTTTCTAAGCATACTAATTATTAAAATATATTATAGTTTACCCTATATTTTTCCCACAGGAACATAGGGAACAGGGAGTGTATTTTGCATTACAGTGCTCTTGCAGCAAGTTTGCTAGTGTCTGTGAAGAAAGTTTTGATGAAATTAAATAGGTGGAAAAAAATTTCATGGAGTGTGCAAATGAAACAGCCAGGAATAAACCCATTTATGCAAGACTCACGCTGAGAGTCTGATGAGCTTTGACAATTGGAATAAATTATTTTGTCTGAAAGGAGATTCCAGCCTTAAAAGACAGGACAACATTGAATCTTTCAACAGTTTTCATTTCTCAGATGAAAATAAAAACCAAACCTGTATAAAATAGACCAGGTAGTCTTGTCCATATTGACCTCATATCTGCACACGGCCATCGTGCTCTCCTTTAATATGGTCTTTCTGCCAGTTCTGGCTGCAAAAATTCAGTGAATGGGATTATTTCTTCTCTGACCAAGCAGTAGTTGGCTGCTGTTGGCTGAGGGCACACGGGCCCAGCTGGGGGCATGGCTCTGTGCACAGCCCACATCTGAACATAGCACGTGAGTGATGCTCCGTAGCTGAACACCATACCCAGTAAGCAGAGCCCAGTGTACCATCCCCAGGTCTCCAGTGCAAGTTTGGCGGATTATTTCCTTGATTTCTTACATTCCTCTGCACCAAGTGACAGAGGACAATAAGGTGGCTTTCTGCTGTGCTAAGGGCCTTTTGTTTAGATTGGATGTTGCTGGGGCAAAAAATATTATCTTGCTATATGTTGTGCAATGCCTTAAGGCACTACTGTAATGCACACAAGTAGTAATAAAAAATATTTCAGTCATTATTAATCACAGATTCAGTGGCATAAAATAGTGATATCTCTATTTGTCTTCTCCCAGTCTTAACATTTCTGGAAGTCATCTGACTGATTTCAAGTGCCTGATCTTCCCCCTCATTGGCTTTCCACTGTAGTTCTTTCTGATTTATCATCAGAGGAGAATCAAATCCACTGCATGCATGCATGCATTCTTTCCTTTAATATTTCTGATTTCTGATATATAAAAAAAGATACTTAAAATAACCTCACAGTTCCTTACTTGGATCCAAATTCCTCTGAAGACTCTGCAGAGAAACAAAGGAAGAAGTTGTAGCTTTTAAAATGATACATTTATCCATTTATAATTTAATATGCATATGCATCAATATCTATATTTAATATAATAGCATTCCTAGGACTAAGCCTTCTTGAAAATGGTGTGTCAGGATTTAATAAATTACCAGTATTTCCCCCTTCCATTATTAATATTATTTTGTTTGGCACGTATTTGCAAAGTGTATGCATATAAAACCATGTATTTTTCCAGTTCCCTGTAAAATAAATCATCCCCTGCCATGCCACAGAGTGAGCTATGTGGGCCATGGGATAATAAATCATAGAATCATAGAATATTCTGAGGAACCTGTATGGATCATGGACTCCAGCTCCAGGCCCTGCACAGGACACCCCAAGAGTCACACCATGTGCCTGAGAGCACTGTCCAAATGCTTCTTGAACTCTGTCAGGCTCAGTGCTGTGACCACTTCCCTGGGGAGCTGTTCCAGTGCCCAACCACCCTTTGGGTGAAGAGCCTTTTCCTAATATCCAACCTAAACCTCCCATGACACAACTTCAATCCATTCCCTGAGTCCTGTCACTGGGCACCACAGAGAAGATATCAGTGCCTGCCCCTCTTCTTCCCCTCATGAGGAAGTTGTACCTGCAATGAGGTCTCCCCTCAGTCTCCCTCAGGCTGAACATGCCTAGTGACCTCAGCCACTTCTCCTAAAGCTTCCCCTCCAGACCCTTCACCATCCCCTTTGGACACTCTCTAATAATGTCTTTTTTATAATGTGGCACCCAGAGCTGCCCCCAGCACTCGAGGTGAGGCTGCCCCAGTGCAGAGCAGAGTGGGACAATCCCCTCCCTTGCCCGGCTGGCGAGGCTGTGCCTGATGCTCCCTAGGACACGCTTGGCCCTCCTGGCTGCCAGGGCACTTGCCATGGACCAGGACCTGCAGACTCCTTCCTGCAGCACTGCTCTCCAGCCTCTCATTCCCCAGTCTACACACACAACCAGGGTTGCCTCATCCCAGGTGCAGAATCTGGCACTTGCCCTTGTTCAGCTTCATACTGTTGGTGATTGTCCATCTCTCTAATTTTTCAAAGTCTCTTTGCAGGGCCTCTCTGTCCTCAAGGGCAGCTCCTCCCAGTTTAGTGTTCTCAGCAAACTTAGTATTTTTTCAAGTCCTGCATCCAAGTTGTTAATTAAGATGTTCAAGAGAACTGAGCTTAGGATGGAGCCCTGCGGAACCCCGCTAGTGGCAGGTTGCCAGTCTGATGTCGCCCCATTCACTGTAACCCTTTGTGCCTGACCCATGAGCATGTTGCTCACCCATCACATTATGTGTTTATCCAGCTGAGTGCTGGACATTTTGTCCAGAAGGATCCTATGAGAGGCAGTATCAAAACCTTTGTTGAAGTCCCAAAGGATTACATCAACTGGCATCCCTTCATCAGCTGGGTGCGTTACCCTGTTGTAGAAGGAAATCAGGTTTGACAAGCAAGACTTCCCCATCATGAAGCCATTCTGACTGTGACCAGTGACTGCCTTGTCCTACAGATGTTTTTCAATACTACCCAAAATAATATTTTCTGGGATTTTACCGGGCACTGAGCTACTGGAGTAGCTCCTTCAATTACAAATTCAAAGCAAATGCTGTCACACAGAATGTACAATAAGTACTTTTCTTTAAAGAAAAAGTGTGATTAGTTGGTATCCAGTATTATATTAGCTCACCAATGCTAGTAATGATCAAGGGTAATTAGTAGGTCTATTAAGCGAATTTCTAGTAAATGAATTAATAAAAGGGATACAGTAAAATATGGATATATTTCTCAGGGTTTGTTAGCTAAATCCTTGAGATGGGAAGTTCCTGTCAGGCAATACTACCTGTCATTTAAAGGACTTAATCCAAAAGCAGTGTAGATGGAATCATCTGAGGACTGGTTTATACACAGGAAGTTTAAAGTGTGTGCCGCACGTCTGTCTGACTCATGGATTGCTTCCTGCTAGGTTGTCTTTTGTGGTTGACATTCAAAAGGAAAAGATTGTGGGAGCCCATGAAGGGTGGTGTTTTCAATCCATTTAACTTCACTGTCATTTCATGGGATATTACTGTAATTGATTATTCATATGTATCACACAATCGTTTGTCAATAACACCAAATTGTCTGCTCATCTAATAAGGCACTGAATTGAGATGAGCTATAATTAATAAAATTATAAAATAATCAGATGATGAGTGGAGAAAATTCCATTCTGAAGCATAACATTTCTACAGACATTTTTATGTGCAGTGCTGCAAGAAGCAAGCAAAGAAGCAATATTGCAATCTGCTATCTTGTTCCGCAGTAGTGCTTGGCGTGCTGGTGTGATCTGTGATTTTCCTTAACTGCCTCAAATAACTGAGCGCTTCTTGCTGTGAAGAAAATCTGAACTATTGCTACCATTCTGGTATGAAAACATCAGTAAGAACTGGATGATTCTGGATACACATTTGAGGAGAGAAGTTTCTGATGTCTTTATGTTTCCCTAGCGTTTTCTAAAGAAAGCCTCGTATGTTTTGTGTAAGCTCATTTCATTGCCTTTGACGTTTATTTGCTACAGCTGACCAACCTCTAAAATTAAGGTCCTATTTTGTTAGTGCCACTAAAACCACAGGGAGCCCAGCAGAATAAAGGCAAATGTTGGTGAGGGTTCTCCTGCAGAAATTGCCTTTCCATGCTCTTATTTACATCAGATACCACCAGCAAAGGCATTTTTATAGTTTTAGTTATAGAAAGTGAATTCATTAGATCACATCAGAAGATCTGGTCAATTTAACAGAAAGGCATTGATGCTATTTTCACAGTAGCTACAGCTGGTACTGACAGGTCAGGTGCAGCCAGGATTTGGGAGAGAGGATGTATCCCTGTCACTGCCCCATATATTCCTAGCTGTGGCATAAATTGTCTCTCTGTCCGTGTTTTCCTTTGCAGCTTGTTGAGACTTATGACAGTGACATTTCCAAGTTTGAGGTTAGGTTCTTGCTGATAACTACCATTTTTGAACTGCCCTTGAGACCCCACCAGCTCATCTGTTTCTTTTTGGAGCCTTTCATGCATTCCTTCATTCACTGCACTGTGTATGTGTCCCTGTAGTGAATGGAAGCCATAAATTTAGCATTGTTCAGACCCCAGCTACCTGTGCACATCACCTCCGTGTGTGCGTCTTTATTCAGGGCAATGCAATCAGCAAGGAGCAAGGTCAGCCTTAGGTGAAATGGCAACTCCACAGACCACAATAATGACTAGCACTTAATATGTGCAGGATAACTTTCCATTGCAACACAAATGAAGTTTCAGTAAAGACAAGAAAGCACCATTTAGGTTGTCTTCAATGCCACAAATTCTATAAGCAGAAACTTTTCTACGATAAGCTCGTCTATTAAACCCTACATTTTATGCAATTGTGCAATTAGAGGAATGTTATTTTCTGCCTATTTGCTATGAAGTTGATGCATTTCTAGGCCAAAGTATGAAATTAAGTGCCTCATAAGAATTGTTTGATTTTCTCTTATGTTTCTGGTTTGGTTTTTTTCCACATTGTAAAATCTTGCCATTAACAGCACGCTATCACAACTAATCTCTGGGAAGATATGCCAATGCAGAGGTGAAAGTAAAATTATCTGTGCTGTGAACTAGTTCTGGGACTGAACAACTGAAGCAGTTTTTCAGAACTAAAAATAAACTTCTGTTGAGCACAATTCTGTACATTTCCAGGCTAACTTGAGAAAACTGTTTCTTGATGGAAAAAAAATTTAAAATTAAAATTATTGATGTCAAACAGGTAAATAGTGAACCCAAAAAAATTTCTGTTGAAGAAAGATCATAATAATAAGAATAGGAGAGCTGATGTTTCAAATCACAGAAGTCCTTTTAATATTATGTCCTATTTTTGATGTGGTTTTTAAAAGTATGGTGTAAAATGTCTGCAGTGGGTAACTGGACAAAACAAAAAATTTCTTTATTTTGGATATTTCCTGAAGAAAGGAATTATTATCTTGTCTCATGCAATTCTATCTATTCCTAAAACTTAATTTTTTTTTAATGTTGGTAAGTGCTTGAACTCCACAGTATAATTTCTGTAACAATTTTTCTCTTACTTATTTGTGTCATAAAATAAATTATTTTAACATTTGCTTGATGCTTTTTGTGTGATTGATATATTTTTTTATTTTTCTTAAATAAAAAACATAATAGGGATTGTTTGACTGATAGGTGTTTAAACTCTTTCTCACTATAACTTAAATTTTACTCCATTTTCCCAGTGACAGAAGCCCTGACAAAATTATAAACCTGGTATTTGTCCTTGTTCCAAGTACTACTTCTGCATACTCGCTACAATGACAGAATCAACTTCCTACAACACTCATAAATTTAAGTGCAGAGGAATATGTGGCCAAGTATATACAGAGGTTTTACTGTCACTGGCACATATTAGCCTTGGGTTTCAAGGTGTGTGACTTATAGATCCAGAGCTGCTTCTCAGTGTTATTGCCTGGGATTCTGAAGATGTGGGATTACAACATGGTGCTGTGCTTGCTGAGGGAAAAAGCACCTATTTTTAACAGAGAAAAGGTCCAAGTCATAAGCGAGTAGAAAGTAGAGAGTAACACTAAAAACGTACTCCAGATATGTCAATAGAGAGCAGACTACAACATTCTTGTCAGCTCGTATTTGCCTTTTAACATTTTAGCGTGTTGTTTATGAATGCAGGTAAGTGAGTTGGAGAGGTGATTTGACAGGTACTGAGGATTTGACAAGTACCATACCTCAGCGGGGAACAGTCCACCAGTATATGAAATCTGATGTCTTCATCATCCCCAAAGGGCTTTTCATTCTGAATAACGAGTAATACATTTCTCACAGGTGACAGAAAAGGTGCAAGGCTAAAGAGGAATTTCAATGATTAAGAACTGACCTGAAAAATGGGTGCAAGAGTTGATACTTCAAATATAGACGCTGGCATGAAAAAAGGAATAAGAACATGTTGAGAATAAAAACCAGCACTGGAGTCAAGGCTGGCATTGCTCGTGGAACAGATGGAAGAGGTAGTAGATGAAAAGTGAGAGGATCAAGGCTGGCTGCTGTAGTCTAAAGCAACAATCCAACACATTTGAATTAGCTGTGCTCCACTGAGGGAATGGGGAGTAAAATATGAGGGTAAAATCAAAATAACCATAGAGAAAAGGAGATTCTGATGGCATTGCATTGGAAAACCAGATGGAAATCAACCAAGAAGGGAGAAAGCAAAGAAGAGAAGTAGCAGGTAGGCAGGGGAAAAATTAGAACAGGAATAAGAAATGTATCCCTTGGGAGACAAAGCAATGGAAGTTTTTTATACCACTGGAAGAAAAAGAAAGATATTGCCAGACAAGAATCAGGGATTTAGCATGCATAGTCTAATCTGACAGTGTTCCTTTTATATTTTTCCAGAGTCTTAATAGTGTAATTTGCTATAATCCCAAGTAGACAAAATTGAAGTAATCTATAGCAGATTTCCCACACACATGGTTTATTTAGCATGTGCTCAACTGATTTTATTGGCAAAATAAATATAAAATTTCTTGCGAATAAAAAGAACACAAGTAGCTCAAATAAGAATAGTAAATCCCAAATTGTTATAAATTTCTCATAACAGTTAGCTAAGATGGTAACAAACTGCACTGTCACAGCTACTACAGAACAAAGGGAAATGAAAGCTGTGTGATTATTTCCAATTATTTTATTATTTATATTTTTTAATATTTATATTATTTTACATCAGTTATACCAGAAGGGTCATGATGATGCTTTTTCTATCACCAATATCACATAACAGAAGGCAGCCTAAGCTGTTCCTCAGAGCGTGTCCTCTCCGGGTGCGTGTGCTGTTAATGGGAACAGTACGTGTTTGCTAATCAGAACAGGAAGCAGAATGAGCATGGAAGATCAGGACGTACTTTTTATTTTTAAAAAGACTCTTGAGATCCAGAGTGAACATATGGGACTACGCACTTCAAAAAAGATTTGGAACTTGGAACCTTCATTTGTATTTCCTCTTTATTTACGTTCACTGGTATTTGAAAAAGTTCTGCAGATTTCAAAAATCCGAAGACAATGATCTCTATTCAAGGAAAGTATTTCTTGCTCAGCCATGGAATCAAAGGATTCTTACCTTGGTACATCATTTTTGCATCCTACTAAATTGGCACATTTTAAGACTTTTTATAATGAAGAAGATATAAAAAAAAATTCTGAATATAAACCCCAAAGGTTGATAGGATAAAAGGCCAGAAGGTCCACTATAACCATTTAGTCTGAGCTCTTGCCAAGAGCCTTCTCAGAATTTAACTTTTTTCAACTAGGATATTTAGAAAAGAGTCTGGTTTTTCCTGAGCATTTTGCAGGAATTCATCAGACTGCTCAGCATATGACTGCATGGTCAATGGCACATTACTAAAACAGCAAAACAAAAGAGAAACTTGATTTCTAATCTGAATGTGATGACTATCAGTATTCAACACCTGAGTTTTTTACTCCATCCATCTCCTCAAATGTTTTATGTTGTCTAAGGTAGTTTCCTGTAGCATGTGCTCCATGTCATCAAGCCATTCCTCAACTACCTTTTTGATAAGTATGTGGAGTGATCACTAAATGTTTCTGAGCACAAGGCAAAAATTTCCAGTTCTTCAGTCTTTTCCAAGTTTCTTTCTGCATCTTGTATTCAACTGATGAAACATATGAACATTTAGTTGAACTGCAGCCACTGTCTCAACCAGGATTGTGCCAGGATGAATTGCAGAGGAAATGTATTCCTGATACATTTTACTTCTGATTAGCACATATATCAGTTCTTTTTAACTTCCTCACCAACTTCTACCTTACATTCAGAATATCCATTAGACAATATTAAATTGTTAAATCAAGTATAGCCATGATTCTTTGCAGTAAGTAGCAAACCCCTCCTGGAGTTCTAAGAAATCAGGATTAGGCACTTAGGCTTTTCAGGGGTCTGACATCTTATTATTGGATATCTGGTCTTCTGTCATCTGCCATTGTTTTCATTATTACTGCACTGGTATGCTCCTTTCAACAAGTGATTGATGCTCATTATTAACAGTCTCCCTGTTGATGCTTTGTTCACATTCTGAACTAATGCATTTTTATATGAGTTCCTTTCATGGATTTAGAAGAATGCATATAAGAATATAATCTTTTGTTTTTAAGAATACAATCCTTACTTTCCTCTTGCAAGATTTTTCTCCCTTGAGCAAAAAGTATTGAATGTGATTCCCAGTAATGCAGTCTGATTTTCTCATGCACAGTGTTAATGAGTATGTCTATTTTTAGCACATGGTCATAAATTACTATCACCTATAAATTCCTTTTTTCTCCTTTGCCCACTGGCATCTTTTCGATTAGATTGTTATAAAAAATAGAGAGTTGAAGAACGCCTTTTTTTTTATTATCGACATTTTTCACTATTACTAAATTCTGATTAAACTGTTTCCTTGCTGATTGACTAGCCCATGCTGTCCTTAGTCAATAGTTTGACTATTTTCTTCTACATGTTCTGACATGATGGTTCAAGTTTGAAGTAGTAAATGCCCGTACATACACACGCACACACTGAACATGATGTATACCGATATATGCTCACAGTTCTGAAATGGAAAAATATGCATTAGAAAATCAACAGCCAGGCTGGTATCAGCTGGGATTGCCATGGCAGCTGTTACTAACTCACCACAAATAGTGGTTATTAACTTCTTACTCAGACCACTTTTATTTTACCTACCTGCTATGCTGTATTCTATAGGTCTTTATCTTGGAAGGCACAGCAAGGGCACTGTCATGACAGAGACTGGGCTCAGGACCTTCATCTATAAACTGCTTGACTCAGGTTGCTCATTTTGTAGCGCTCACTGCAGTGGGATCTAAACTTCCTATAGCATTTACCCGTGCTTTAGTATAAACAATAAAATAGCATTTTGCTGTCTAAGCAGCTAAAACATGCATCACCATGAATTATTTTTACCATGTCTGACAAAGGTCTTGATGCTTGTGTGGAATAGCACTGTTCTTTACAACACAAAAAAACCCCAAACGAACAAACCAACAAATAAAAACCCCAAAGCCTCGAACAACAGTTTAAAGATTTAAATCTTTCCCATAACTGTAAATACAGATCATTCAAAAAGTAGGATTCTTCTAGATTTCATTTTTATGCTTTACATCACCCAAATCCTTTTTATATTTTAGTTCATTATGCAGCTATAATTCATATTGGCAAGTATGATTTTTTGTTTTATTGTAACATATTAAAATACAATCTTCTAACTGAGATCTTTACTTCATTTTAACCTCATTTGTTATACATAAGGGGATGCTTTAGATCTCGTTAAAAAACCCCACAATTTATCTATGCTTCTGTTAAAGATTGGCAATATTACACAGAAGCATTTATTAAAAGTAAATGTCTGTACATCTCATTGTCCAGGACTCAGTGGGATCTACCTGAATACAAGCTTTCCCCTGACAGCTTAATCTGTTGATTGTTACAGTGATGCTGCCTGCCCCTTTCACAGAATTCAGCAAAAGGTTTTACCACGCAGTGCAAAACGTGACTTCTGGGAGAGACCAGGCTGGGGGAGACAGCGAAGAAGGGCTGTGGAAACTCTGACATTCCACCTAGATAAGCCCATAGGGGCTTTATGCTCAGGATGTTAAAGGTTGCTCTCTTTTTCAGGCTCGTCTCATTTTGTGGGTGAGAGAGAGAAGATGAGACAAGTACAGACAGAAGCTTGTACAGAATTTCCTGATGAAATGACTCAAATGAAACAAAACTCATCATAAATTAGTGATGAGTAAAGGGCCTCAAATTGCGTACTTCCTATGTGTTCAGGATATGTACTTATATTGACATCTGAATACCTGAAGCTTCAACCCCCTCCTCCTGGAAAGGAGAATTAAAACAATTTAATAATAATAAAAAAAAAGAAATAAAAAAGGGGAGAAAGGTAACTCAATGCAAGATCAGTGGATATTCCTATGCGGATATTTCCCATCACTGTTAACTAAACACAAATTAATAAAAAAATATGCCAGAAAATGATCACTTAATAGCAAGTTCATTGTCATGGTCACAGGAATGCCACGCTGCCTTTTCTTCTATAAAATGTGTGCGTGTGTGTGTGTGGTGCACAGCAACAGACTTCGTGCCAAACTGAGAAATGTTAAATTTAGCTTGCAGTAAACAGCATGTCTAGCTAATACAGCTGGAACCCATCTTGGAAAGAAAAAAAAAAATCCCCGTTATGCATGAAAATGAAATATCAGAATAGCTTTAACTCTTCCTGCGTATTAACTTCCACGCTTTGGGTACAGCAACTAAAACAAAAAATAAAAATGTGCTTTTCAGGTGTGTTCGTGAGGCGGCTCCATCCTGGAGGAGGCGGGTGAAAATAAATAAATAAATAGACAAATAAATAAATAAATATACAAATAAATAAATAACCAACCAAGCAAATAAATAATCTCCCAAAAGTGAGGCTGCTGTCCGCGGTGCTGGAGGCGGGCGGGCGCGCGGAGGGG